>VKHL01000022.1:111029-214324 GCA_015146655.1 Ochromonas danica
ACACACATACACACACACACACACACACACACACACACACACACACACACACACACACACACACACACACACACACACACACACACGATTACATACTTACCGCTTGCCAAAATGTCTTCGAAACCAGAAATTTCTCAATTAACCCTGGGAATGAAATAAGATATCCAATAACAAGACAACTTGAAAATAAGATCCAACGTACAATTGAGATCTTATCTAATAGCATGCCAACAAGATTAGCTTGTAGATTGGCATGAGATAGAAAGAGATCATGACGAAAAGCTTGTCGACAAGTTGGACAAGTTGTCCATTGATTTGGTTCTTTTCTACGTAACTTATTTAATACTTGAAATTGTACCCATTTTTGTGATCCAGTACATCCACATGGTGCAACACAGAGACTACCTGGTGGAGCAGGTCCTAACGTCACTCGACATTCAATTGGATGACTTTCTGTGCTAATAGCAACATGTGCTTTCAATGACGACTCGTCATCCGAAATACTGTCTTGTTGTCCGAGGATTGGATGTGTTGGTTCACGTCCTATTGAGATTTTCTTACTATGTAAGAAGTCAATAATATCTCTTTGTGCTGATGTAACAGCAGTTTGTTCTTTTTGTAAATATCGGATTAAATCAATTGTTGTTGTTGTTGTTGTGGTATGAATAGTAGAAGCATTGTGAAGGGTAGGATAGAATGCAAGGAAGAAGAAGAAGAAAGGGATAAAGAAGGCTATCATTTCTTTCTTGATAAGTGATGATGCTATCATATCGTTTATGCAATAGAATGCAAAGCAATCAATCAATCAATGCTGTGTGATGACAACAAACCCATCGATCTCATCACCGCAGCCTCCTCTTAAGTTAACTATTAACTTAACAAGGAATGTTAACTTAATAGGAATGAAATGCCTGAATGCAATCATGAGAACAAAATAAAAGGAAGTAATATGATGATAATTAAACGACGATTAATCCCTTCTCTCTTGTCTACTACTATTGGTAGTAGTAGTAGACGTTATCAAATCACACCACTCCTTTCCTTTTCCACTACTACTACCACTAACACCAACAATCATCATACTTCTCATACTAGTGGTACAAGTCCTCATCCTATCGTACATATTCGAAGTAGTTTAAAAGCACATGAAAACAGACTTATTCCTTTACTCCCTCAATCAAAACAACCTCTTACCTGGTATGCCTGTGGTCCTACTGTCTATGATGTTGCTCATCTTGGACATGCACGAAATTATGTTACCACTGACATATTAAGACGTATTCTAGTCCATCATTTCCATTATCAAGTCAACTTTGTCTTAGGTATGACAGATGTTGATGATAAGATTATTCGTCGTGGTAAAGAAGCGAATTGTTTAGAATTATCACATTTTCTGTATTTTGCACGAAAATATGAAAATGAATTTTTCCGTGATATGGATCATCTCTTAGTTAATCGTCCATCAGCTGTATTAAGAGTAACAGAACATATTCCAGAGATTATAAACTTTATACAACGACTCATTGATCAAGGATTTGCTTATACTACAAGTGATGGTGTCTATTTCAAATTCTCTGCTTTACCTAAGACATATAATCCAAATAAATTTGGTAATCTACCTGATGTAGAACTTGATACTGAAGGAAGAGGAGGAGAGCATGATAAACAAGATCCACGTGACTTTGCTCTATGGAAGGCATCCCCAGAGAGTGAAGTGGTAGGATGGAAGTCTCCCTTTGGCTATGGTCGACCAGGTTGGCATATTGAATGCTCTGCTATGACACATGCTTACTTTGGAGAACATCTTGATATTCATAGTGGAGGAATAGATCTTAAATTTCCACATCATACCAATGAGATCTTACAAAGTGAATGTCATAATTGTCATGCTTCTCATGAAGTAGTAGGAGAGAAAGAATGGGTTAAAGCTTGGATTCATACAGGACACTTACATATTGAAGGAAGAAAGATGTCAAAGAGTTTAAAGAACTTTATTAGTATTGATGATTATTGGCAAAGTCAGTTAACATCTTCACCAGCAGAAGACTTTCGATTGTTTTGTTTACATCATAAATATTCTGCTTTATTAACCTATACACCTAAGCATATTGAATTAGCTGAACAATATCGTAAGAAGTTATTAGACTTCTTTGCAATGATTCAAGTCATTCAAACTAC
The DNA here is from genome assembly GCA_015146655.1 of Ochromonas danica. Lineage (NCBI taxonomy): Eukaryota > Chrysophyceae > Chromulinales > Chromulinaceae > Ochromonas > Ochromonas danica. The sequence goes on from VKHL01000022.1 coordinate 113,208, forward strand.
TATAGAAGCAACAACAATAACAACAACTACTACTAACAATGGTCAAGGTGATAATATCAGAAGAATGTTCTCTTGTAAACCAAGTCCATCCTCTCGTGCTTTAATGGAAATGTTAATACAAACAGAAGTTAAAGTGACAGAAGCATTAGCAAATGATTTTGATACTCCAACAGCTTTAATCCTTGTGAATCAATTGCTAACAGAAGGTCAAAAGTATATTATTGACTTAAGACAACAAGTTTTCCATCAGATTCGTGAAGAAGAAGGAGTAGAAATGGAATGGTTGGCTATTGAACCTCTCAAAGCAGTAGAGGGTTACATTCGTACTCTATTTAGTCATTCTTTTGGAATTCCTCTTTATCAAGAGAGTACTGTTGGTGGAGGCAGTGATGCTGTCCTGTCGAAGGATAACAATGACAATGCTTTCATTGATGCTGCTGTGGATTTTCGAAGTAGAATACGTGCGATGGCAATTCATGGATTAAAAGCACTCAAGACCAAGGCTAACAAGTCTGTAGAAGAAGAGCAACTATACAAGCAACTCTTACAGGAGTGTGATGTAGCTCGTGACCGTATGTTGAAAGAAGGGAAAGTGAAAGTGGAAGACTTAGGAGTTGGTCAAGGGAAATGGTCCCGTGATCTATGAGTAAACTAACTAGACTATGTTTTCTAACTTTCGTTCATGATAACAGTTTCGTTCACTCTGATGACTGTACATGTTGCAAAGTGTCATGCATAGTCTCAATAGTGCAGACAGTTTAACCACCAACAACCCGTCATATATCATCACCACCATTTTCCACATGAAAGGCGTGACCTCTGTCATCATCTCCACTAGACCAGCTATCCTCCGTCTCTATCTCACCTTCCAGTTCTTGTTGTGTTGTAACAATAGTTTAGAACATGTTTCTTCTCATATGGAGGGGACTAGACTAGCGTATTGCAACACAATAAGCGAAATAGAAATAGTTTCAGTCAGCCAATAGTCCACTGTGACTTCTTAGTCCCCTGCTGCACACTAATGACTTCATGTCATTCATTCTCCTGTATTGATAGTATTGATTGATAATCATATGATAGAACAGAACCTAAGCCAAAAGAAATAACATTACTTGTCATAACATATCGATTCCCCTTTGCAAGAAAGAGAAGAAAATGGGAACTAAACAATCACTACCAGCATGGAATTGTGAGATTTGTCTGTCTAAAGATCAACACTGCCTCTGCTCCCATCAAGTTGATCCAGAAGGTCACCTCAAGCAGCACCTAATTGAAATAAAAGGGTGGCGAGAAAGCCGAGTTGAAAAAGCAATTGCTGCTTATGCCGAGTTTCTCACTCTGCTGATCACATCTGGAGACGATCTTTCTCCTACCGATGAGATCGATAAAGTGTGGCATGCTCATATTCTCCACACTCGAGACTATGAAGCATTCAATATCAAGTATTCTCCTGGGAAGAAACTCCATCATGATCCCTTGAGATCTTTGGATCAAGATGCTCGTAAATTCCGAATTAACAACACGCAAAGAGTTTATAAATCTATTTTGGGTCGTGAGAGACCTAAAGGCAAAGCTTGGAAGTTTTATACTTGGAAGTATAAATTGCCATGTCGACAAAGAACTACGACCATAAGAGTGATAAATATTATCTCTGGTCGAACAAGGAAACTGAAAGTGAGTCCTGAAGATTCTGTGGAAGATCTGAGAGTTTTGATCTATCTCCGTGAAGAGATTCCTCTTGACCAACTTAATTTGATTTATAATGGTGTACGGATGTATGGTGATATGACTTTGGAAAGCTATGGCATAGGTGAAGGTTCTACGGTTGAGTATGCTAAGACGCAATATGAAAGTTGATCATTCTTGTTTATAAAAAGATCATATTTATGAAAGATAGGGACCAGTTAACACCCTTGGCTTGTTTACACATTAGCAAGCAATGCTCTGATAGCAGTATAGTACTTTGATGTTAGCATTCATATTCTGTGTGAAGTGTAGTTCTGGAGAACTCTTTAGGTACTAATGTTTTAGCAAATTCTCGACAAGTTGATATAAACAAACTGCATTTGCATTTGAAGTTCTTTCATCCAATTCTACTGAAGATGATGTCCAGCACGGACCTGCACCAATGCTCCGGTGATGAAGAGATTGAAGCGGAGTTGCACGTAGAAAGCTTTTTCTTTGAGACTTTCATTCTGAATAGGAAAATCGTTTGAAGTCCGACACTACAAAATACATGCAAGCCGTCGAATCCGTCCGCATGAATTTCAAAGAGTTTCACATAAATTATCATTCCTACCGTGCTTCTCGGGATAGCATATTTCAATCTCGTTCGTTACTCTGTGTGACATACAATCACGCGTGGTATCTCAACACAAATATAGTGTTGACTTGGTAATATGAAAATTGGCTCACGAGACATATTCCAGACGCTGTCTCTCATTTCAGCAACATTGACATCCGTTGGTCACCAGAGAAAGTTTAATCAATATAAATTCGAACAAGCTGTTACGCCGAATCACTCCCAACAACATTTCGCTTTGAATCATCATCCTATCATGTTCATTCTATATATCATATTGGCAGCTGACTTTCTGCTCAGCCGTGTTAATTGTACAATCTCTTTGTAAACGTTAACCCTCCCCCACAGTCCATTCCTTACCATTTCAAGATCATTTTAACGTCTTGGACTTGACTATTCACTTTTGATCATGTGGCGGATCGATCCCACCCCCAAGGCTCCACTCTCATCTGTCTTCCATCCATGCAATTTGATTGTGGACCAATGCTCATCACACCGCTTCTTGCTTTTCATCCCCAACTCTGATATGATTGCTTGATACTTATCTTCCACAGATATATATCTTGCCGCTTTAACTTCATGATCAAGATAGCAGCCAATCATATAGGCTCGCACCACATCCTCCTCACTGGTCTGTGCTTCCAGACAAATTGTTATTCGTCCTGACTCCGTCAGACCAATAATAAACGGATCGTCTCGCCAGACCTCGAAAAGTGCTTTGGCTTGCTTGCATTGTGTTAAACTATGCACCATCTCTTGAAATGACGCACCAATCTTTGGAGCTGTAGAGGATAGCCACAAGGGAAGAAGAAGAGATTCCATAGACGCGATTCTTTGAGGGGATAGGTCAATTTCATCCAAATGATCTTCATTATTGCAAAGGATATCAACGATCAATCTAGCACGTTGAGGGTTGATAGTATGAAAGACCAAGACCTTAACCAGTCGATAGTTGGCATATTGGTGAAGAAGTAGCAAAGCTATGAATGTTGTCCATGTTAGAACAGCACTTTCTCCTACAGCCTGTGCTAGCCACATGCCAAACAAGAGTCCAATTAACGCAATAGCAGTCTCTTGTGTACTTTCCTTGGCGGAGACATCCGCTAGGTGACCTTGTAGTGCGAAATGAGAAGAGATTCGAGTCTTCGTAGCACCTGCAATTAGTCCACATCCAGCTTTACTAATAGTACTCACTAGGATAGTCACGATATAAAGCCTTCGATCTTCCAAGGCAGAGAGCAAGTCTAACGTGAGAGCTAAATTGTTAAGACAGTCTGCTAGGAGACGCCATTCCTTTGTATAGACTTCAAAGGAAGACGAATAGAAGTAAGCAATGAAGAGTCCACCAATCATACCGCATCCATCACGTAAAACCCATGTCATAGCAGCTGATAATGGTGTAGCAGTTGATGATCCTACCCCAATACCAGCTAAGACAGATCGTGTAGTGAGAACAGCACGTAAATAAGATGATAAGCCTTGTAAGGCATCCCAGGCTTGATATTGAAGATATTCTGGTCTGACTGAGTGAGGATAACCCGCAGGTAGGAAGGTCTCAGTGAGGATCTGAGTCAGACATTGCCATTGTATTTGCCAGGAATTCTCTTGAATTGGATGACGTTTTGTTAGGAAATGATGATCTTCATGGAGATGATAGATAGAATGATTACTTTGTCCATCTTCTTCTTGAAGGATAAAGAGAGCACTCTTTCTTTCATTTCCTTCATTCTCTTCCTTCATCATCATTCTCATAGACAATAGATAGCACGGTGAGTGATAACTAATAAGTAACGTTAATATGATATCATCCAAAGGCGAACTTGTCACGAGGAGGGAAAAGTCTACAATTTGGAGATAATTCTCACATAATTTGAATTATTTCGCTATACTACCACTTGAACCTGTTAATCTCTTACAATCATATTCATTCATAGTAATAATAGAATTATTAATGATTATTTAGATCAAGTTAACACAGTTCATATTAGTTTCTACACCAATAAATTGCCTAGCTTCGTATATTTCTTTGTGTTGTGTTCCAACAGCACAGAGCATTCGTGATACTCGTACAGTATACTAGTACAGTGCTCACAGCACAGTGTGTGGGGCAGTGATCAATTGACAAGACAAAGAGGCAGAAGACTGCTACTACTACTACTACTTGCTAACCTTAGCTATCTTCTGCTTTTCATAGATCATTATCCTTTCTTAATCCTCCTCCTTCTCTCCCTCTCTCTCTTTCACTCCTCCTCTCTCTTTTCTTTTCCAGACATCGTGTGAAGAAAGATGCTGCATATTCAACCTGTTGCCTTTAACAAAAGAACCTATTTAGAAGACATGAAACCTTTTGTGTCTGTCTTTTCTGCACAAAATCTTACTAAACAAATGGGAATGGCAGTTGTTCTTGCAGTGAATCCAACTTTAATTGAATTTAGTCAACATGAAGAACAACAAGCACAACGTCATCCACATGATCGACAAGAATTTGATTGGAATCGTGCTCTTCCACAAATTCAAGGTAGATTGCAAACTGAATCTATACGTCAATTTTCTATCCCTATTGTACGTAAAGGATTAGAAAATCTCTCCTTCTATTATCTTCCTATTAAGATTACAGATCGATTAACAAAGGATATTAGTGCATCGTTAAAACGTAAATTGATCAAGTATACTCCTTATGTAGCTTGTCAACGTATTTTCAAGACTGCATTATGGGCTAATCTACCAGCTTATACTTCTCTATTAATCTTTGATGTCTTGGATAATACTATTCGAACATTGTATGATCTGTTTAAGAAATGGAGAAATAACGATGGGCATACCAAATGGATTGATCTTCTAGTGAATCGTTTCTACAGGATTGTGATTTTCACGGGAAAGAAAGCATTGACGTATAGTCTTTGCTGGGCAGCAGCGACCACAGGTTATGCGGTTGGTTCTTATGCTCACCCAACCTATGGAGGCTTCGTACTCTCGTCAGTTGCGGAGTTAAGCATCGGGTCGTTAATTGGAGCGATCATTGTAGCTTAAAGGTTGTAATAGTTCTGAAGCAAGAATGAAAATCATAACCAAGTTCAAGCCTGTAATAGAATTCTCACTATTAACTTCTTACACAATCTTCGTCGTGTTTCATTCTAACCATGCTTTGTCTCTGACAACTAATGGAAAAGAAGTTATGATGGAGGCCGTACATTTTGTATTTGTCCTCATCTCACAATCTCTTTCCTACCAGCTAAAACAGATGTCTAAGAGAGAGCTACAGAGTGCTGCTGACACAGCGAGGTCAACACCTGCAATTCCTGGGCATCAAGTTGGGCTTGTAAATAAGATCGGAAGGCTGCTGCCTGAGGCTGACTCTTCAGGAAAGCGGAAAGACTATGGATGAAGAAAAAAGATTCCGATTGAATCTCAGGAGAGGGATCTCCAAGAGCTGGGAATTGGCAAAAGACAAGCTTGGAATAGGCATTATCAGCACCACCACTTGCACTCGCGCCTTCTAGAGGAACCAACTCCTCTTCGGCTTCTTCTTTGTTGCCATGAGCTCCAGGAGCAGATCCAGACGATGACAATGCAGCGATAATAGACTTCAGCAACAATCCCCAAACCTCCAAGTCACCGGAAACGGTAGTTTCGGTTAACAGCTTCGTTCCACCCACAACAATGATCTTATGGTCAATGCCAGTCGCATACTGCTGTGCAACAAGAGTTTTGTTGGGTGTCCAGATACTGCGAACGATATTGGAGAAAAGGCTGGGTGTGAGGTTCTCCAAAGTCGAGAAAGCAAGTCCCGAGCCATGAACAGTTGCACAAAGAGTCAACATATGAAGGAAGAGACGAGGATAGCGAGCAGTCTTAGATTCCTTCACACTCTCCATCATGCGCTGTAATAACAAAGAGAAGAGGGTAGAGATGTAAGGTGCCAGCGTAGCACTTGGGCAGAATTGAAGAACAGCATCCAATAGTAAGAACGCTTGAACTTCAGTGCTCTGGAACATCACATTAAGCAAACGTTACGCATTAATACTTGGAAATACAGAGACAAATGAATACCTTGCTAGCCAACAGCTTTTGAATCACACCAAGTACAGCAGTGAGTTGTTGATTGGCAATCACTTCAGACATGCCACGAGCCATGTAGGCACGCAGTAAATCGGTCAGCGCAGGGATATTGCCCCTTTTCTCCCATAAAACAGGAACTAGAAGAGGTGCAAATAAAGCCTTGTATGCAGCAGAGAGCTGCGCACCAGGTGGAGTGGAGGCATAGAGTAGCTGTGCAAGCAACTGGAAGACATAAGGAACAAACTCACTGACATCCTGAGCCAACACCGCTTGAAATGGAGGGAACAGAGCACTTTCAAGTTGACTCGCTATTGCTGCGGCATTGGCACCTGCAGCACCAGAAGTTGCACGTTGAACTACAATCGCAAGACACTCAAAGAGATAGTGATTGTAATGAGGATTAACAGGCTGTTTGCAGACTCGTTCAAGCAGTGCGGTTAATGGAGGCACAAGGAAACTTGTCAAATTTGACACATCAGAACCCAACGTATGCAAAGAACGCATTAAAGTTTTCATCACATACTCATTGTTGGCATGCTCTGGGACGTTGGATGTTAGAATTGTAAAGAGGTGACCGATGAGTGGCTCCCAAAGCGTTGCTAAGTCTTCTTTCTTCAAGCGAATTGTTGAAACACCTGAAATAGGATCTTTATCTCTCAAGAACAAGAACCTTTCGATCGTCAAAGCTGCATACGTTTGAACAACCATGTTGGGATAAGCAAGAAGAGCAACCAAAACGGGAAGCAAGGACACAAGAATCGAGCGAGAAAGATGAGCACGGAAGATGCATATCAACTTAACACAGTCGGCATTTATCAAATGCTCGCCCAACCTTCCAGTTTTTCCAGATGCAACAGCCTTTTGAAGGTCAGGAAGAACATGCTCTTCAAGCAAAGCTAAGACTGGAATAGACGGGTTGATATCCCCACTGCCGCTACCTTGTCCGGCCTGCGAGGAGGAACCTTTTAATGCTATAGCCAAGAGTAGATGCAAGGCAGCGTCCTTCGCAGCGTACTCTCTTTGAGAGGAACCGTACTTAGCCATCAGAAATTTAAAATATTGCATGCCTAAAGCAGTAACAGCTGGTGCAAAGAACTTCATCAAAGAACGAGTCAATTCAATCGCAGAACGTCGCCTTGTATCCGCATCGGAACCTTCAAAATCTTTGTGGATGTAGTCATAGACATTATCTTCGAATAAAAGCTCATCATTCCCAGAAATATATAAATTGCGAATAATGATGTGCTCCATGATATCCTTCAACACTGGCTCAGTAAAGAGAGCTGTATTCATTTGCTTAGATGCCACAGAAGTCAAGAACTTCAGTGCCCCTACAGCTAGATAGTCATACTTGGGCTTCGTGGACACATTTACTAACAATGTCCATATCATCTGCGCAAATTGAGGTAAGAAAGGCTCGAAAATTTCCTCATATCGAGTCGCGTATAGATTCAAATTCTCAATAATAGCTGTTTGTAATACCTCCACAGGACCACTTTCATACTCTTCATCATCATCAACTAATAGAGGATTGGTGTAAGTCAGATACTTTGCAAACTCAGCCATCCATTCACCTACATGATCTTCGAAATACTCTGGAATATCTTGCCAATTGAGAGAGAAAAAGATACGAGCAATGAGACGTTGTGTTTCTAATAAAGACTCTAACAATGCCTTATTGTTTTGAGCATGTAAAATCAAAGCATGATTTTGTTGAAATTGCTTTAATAATGGTTCTTGGAATGCTTGCAAACAAATCAACAAGACAGAATAAAGTTCATCAGAACGAAAGACATAACGAAATCTCTTCATCAAAGAATTCGCTGTTAGCATTACTCCTTTCTTTAATTGAATATCATCAGATTGTAATTTCTCTACTAATTGAGGTAATAAGTTATGCCATGCATGAGGAAAGTCATACTTTGAGATAATTGACACTGCCTCTGCTAATTGTTTTTGTACATCTAAAGGTGCTGTAGTCATTAACTCGACCAAATGGTTTTTAATCACTTCCTTATCCTCTTGAGCAACAGAATGATTTGGTTCATCTTCATTAACCCAATGATTCTTGACAACATTTTTAAATAAGACAGCTGCAGATTGACGAATAAAGAGATCTTGTGGGTTATTATTATTAACAACAAGACGTTGAATCAAAGTGAGGACTAAAACAGGAAATCCACGTTGTACTTCTTGGGAGTGAATATAATTCTCAGCATTCTTACGAGTAGGACCATCATTAGATAAGGCACTCATTAAGAGATCACGTAATACTCCTAACGTTTGATCATTTACTTCCATCTTTCTTGTATTTAAGGTATAGGTATGTTGTTATTGGTTAATGATGATGATTGATGGAGGAGAATGGGCAAGAGTATAGTACAGTATTAGAAAATTCCAACACAGCGAGGGGAGAAGGGGATCCAAAAAAAATGACTAGAGAGACCAAGAAGAGGAAGTGGATGAGATGAGATGAGATGAGGAGGATTCTCTTCGATCTCAATGAGTGAGGACTACAATATGCTATGGTCTTTCCAGAACGACTGGCAAGAGACAGCAGCCAGCAGAGGGAGGGGAGACTGAAAACTCTTCGCCTCTTTCACAGACACGCCTCCACTCACCCACTCACTCAACAAAGACCAACGGTAACCCAGCAAGTCCCGTTTTCGTCTCATGCACCCTCCTCCCTCCACTGTGTTTGCTGTGTTTCTGGGCTGAAAACGCGTTTTTCAACAACACAAGATTGGTCACCTCATCTAATGAAGAACTTGTGATCATGATGATGAATAGTAAACAAAGTTACTATATTTGGGTGAAATCAGCTTCCTCCAGTCCAATGGAAGAAGCATTTAAAGTAACAGTACAAGTTGATGCTGATGTTGATGCTTTAAAACGAGCAATTGCAATTGAATCTTGTGTTAGGAATCATCCTGTTCATCCTACCAAGATTCTTCGACCACGTACACTTGGTACACAAACAGATAGTGAACCTATGAACAATTATCTAGACCCAGCTGATAGCGTATGGCATTGGGTGACCGAAAATTCGTCAACGAATCCCATACAATTCCTGGAGTCCTGACAGTGCTGGCCCTCCAGTCCACCTACCTGCTGTAGATACATAGCAACCAACAGAACAGCTACGATAATGCAAAACCATCTTTTATGTAACAAGACCATCCTATTCTCTGAATTTTACAACGTCCAACATCTCTAACTAACGCCTAGTTATTATTCACCAATCTTCCGCTTCTTTGCTTTCTTTTTCTCCGAGACATCGTTCGTCTCTGGTTTATCAGATGCTTGTAAGACTTTGTTTAATGTGGCAATGCACGAATCAACAGCTTTCATTGTCTTGGAGCCCTTCTGCTGGGAATCTTCTGATAGCCTTTGCTTAGTCTGTTGTAAAGGTTGAACAAGTTCCGCCAAAGCGCTTGCAAGCTTCTTCTTAGCAGCACCTTTGAAATTAGAGGAACATTCCACAGTGAATTTTAGGGTGTCCTCGATACAGTCCAAAACAGGCTTCAGATTTTTAGCCTTATCCAAATTCTTGGCTTTGTCTTGCTCTCCTTGATCCGCGGAGTTGTGAGTTGCAATGGCAGATGATAAGGTTTCTAACAAGCTTGCCAAGTTAGCATTGATAACCTCTGCCAACGCAGGTTCAACTTTCTTTCCTCGCTTAATAACTTCTCCCACAATTTCAATCAAAGCTTTGCGAGCAAAAGGGAAGGTCGTATTCTTCATACTCTCAATGATGACTGGCCAAAGAGGTGGAAGCAGGAAAGCAGGATAGCGAGTCACAATTAAGCCATGGAGCCAAGGAGCTGGAATTTCACTGTGACGCATTGTTGCAAAGCGTCCCACCAAGCTCTCTAAGAACTTCAGCCATTGCTCCTGGATAGGTCTATAGTTACAACTGGCAACAAGACGAGTCGTTGCAAGTGCCATTTGTTGGGCAGCTGCACGCACTTTAGGAAGATGCTTATCTCCAATCAAAGCTGACAGAGAATCGATAAGATCATGCAATTCCTCTTCGAAATCATGACGTTCCTCTTCATCTCTTTCATCAAGCTTCACAGAGAGCTTTTTCTTGAGCAAGTCATTAATCAACAGAGTCTCAAAGCGATTAATGAATGCGGGTCCCACAGCAAGCTGCTCCATGATCTTAGACTTGGTCGCTTTGCGAAGTGCAAGGAGCATAGGACGGAACATGGAAAACAGCACCGCCGCATGATTCACTTTATCAATAAACACTTCTAACAAATCCATGACTCGAGTTCTTAATAAGACATGCTTGGTACGAGCCGCCAGAAGACCTTCTTTGCGATTATCTCGTTTTGCTTGAAGGAAATTAGCAAGTGCAGCATCAGCTTCCTCTGTGTGAACCAACGCACCACCAGTACTACTGTCATCATCATCAACATCACCATTTCTATCTGCTGATTTGTCGATAGGAAGATGATCAAGATCGTCTTCTTGCATAAGGAAGTCTAACATATCATCTTCTCCAATCATGATATCTTCTTCTTCCTCCTGCTCCGCTTCAACCACTGCTTTAGCTTTACTTGCAGATTTCTTTTCCTTGGCGACATCTTTCTTGGGCAAGGGGAGAGGTGTACTTTGTTTTGTCGGTTCTTCTTCGTCCTCCTCCTCCTCCTCTTCCATCGCTTCACCTTCTTCGGGTACTTCTCCAGATAAGACAGCATCAGCATCCTCGGCATCAATGACTGTGCCCAAGATAGCATCAATTAGCCCACCTCCAACTATCTGATCTTCATCCAATAATGGCAAATAAGCAACCCACACACGCTTGATCACATCTCTCACGCCTCGACTACCTGCCTCAGAAACAGTGGACAAGAGATCGACAGATACTCCAAACATGCGCAAATCTAGACTCTCTTCTTCTTCTTCCTCTTCCTCGTCATCAACGGCTTTCTTTTGATTTGAGGAAGATTCATCATTATTAGCCTCCTCCAGAATGGAAGTGATTACAGAAGATGCCTCCAGAATAGTCTACACATAACAAATGCAGGGTTAGGCTATGGCAAATGCAATGCAGAGCAATGAATGACTTACATTGAGAGAGACTTCTTGGCTGATAATATAATGTCCAATAGCCAGCATAATCAACACAAAACCAGCTTCTGCAAATTTCTCAATTTTCTTATTCTCTTGTTGACTCTGCTTGGCTAAAATTCCATGTAGAGAAGTAATATGATCATTCAAGACAGTTAATACATCTTTTATATCTTGCTCTTCATCATCATCTTCATGAGAATTTTTGGTAGTTGATCGAACTTCCAAATGTTGAATAAACAAAGAAAGAGTTTTCCAAAGAGCGAACAAGTTCTTATACTTCGTCTGTCGAACAAGAGAACCTGCTGCTTGTTGAGCTTCATCTCTTCCATGATAAGGCTTATGCAAAAGAATATCTGTTAGACCAGCTTGTAGATGCATAGAAGCAAAGTCAACATCCTCTTGTGAGATGGTGGAAGTAAAGGTAGATTCCTCCAAAATATGAACACATTCTAACAGGAAGGCTAATTCACTTTCAACATTATCAACATTTCCATTATTAGAAGCATCCTTCTTAGATGATTTCTTAGCCTTCTTCTTGGTTTCAGTCTTGGTAAGTGAGGTGTGACCAGTGGAGAAACGAGTCAAACGAAGGAGAACAGCCAACACTGCAATAGGCAAGATACCCGCATCATTGTTATACGTTCTTGCTTTAGCCAGTTGAACCAAAGAAACAACAATGCTGCGCACATGACTAAATGCTTCATTAATGTTGTCGTCTTCATCTTCACTTCCTTCTTCATCTTCTAACTTCTTCTCTTCTTGCATTGTTGTTTGCTCACTAACAAGAACGGTGCAAAGTAGCTTCAAATAGGATTGAGCAGCATGTTCATCTAATGATTTGATTAAGGTATTCATAATAGTGGTACGATACTGCTTGTCAAAGTTCGCTCCATTGTGTTGAGAGAGAACGCCTAAAAGCGCCACCTTGCTCTCTGTGCAATCCATCGCACTAGCAGCCAATTCCTCCAAAATCCCACCAGCCATTTCATAGAGAATATTGGCTGCTTTAAGACGGCAAGAAGCAATCGAGCGAACGACCTGCGAAGTGAGTACTTCCGGCACAGTTTCTGAAGGAACTAAACGGAACAACTTGACCACCAGCTTCATAGCCACGGAACGCTTTTCTTTACTCCCAATCCACAAATGAGTACTCATGAAATTAACAATAGCAGTCAAAGCGACTTGAGATTCAGAAGAAAGAGCTTGCATTCTAATCAAACAAACAACAGACAGTGAATTAGTATTAACATGGTAACCAGCCACTGTAATCATGGAGTGACAATTGTTACCTTTGCTGAGGTAACTCTCTTTCAGTAGTTAATGGTGTAACAAATCCTATAATATAATCCCAAACTTTATGAAGTTGAGGGAACTTTTTCGAAGATTGTAATAAAGGTTGAGCATATTTATCCAAATCCTCCACAGTAATATGCAACTCTGCAGGGATGATTGACTCAAATACCTTATTAAAAGAAGTCGATATACTAGCTAGATGCTGTAAGCTCAATCGAAATAGGATATTATTAGCATTGACTTCCTCATCAGCGATAGAGATAAGCTTGACAATCTTGCCCAATGCCTTCTCTAAGAAGGTAGTCTTGGAGGAGAGAGTGGAGAGTAAGACCATGATCGCTTCGATTGTTAATTCTTGTACCCATAGTCTTTTATTATGAAGAGATAAGATACGATCTAACAAGGCAAGACTAATCTCATCAGACTGGTCATTGTACAGACCAGATCGAATAAAGGCAAGATAAGCAAAGAGCTTGCCAAACATAGCATCACGTTCCTCAGCACCGCTCATGGAGGTGGTTATCTATAACAAGAGGAGAGAGAGGGAAGGAGGATAAGTGAGTATGACTGTGGGTGGTGTGAATGGGTGAGGGGAGGCAGGACCTACCATAAGGTGCTTGTCCACGAGCTCTAGGAGACCTTCAAGAGGCTCAGGGAAAACAGCTAATTGCTCAACAAAAGCAACAGCAAATCCTAGACGAGCAGAATCTCTATTTGAGGCCATGCCTTTAATCAATCGTTCAGAGCTATACTTGACATATTCCTCTTGCTCTTTAGTGGTACGAGATTGAATATGAGAGATTAACCCATTCGCAGCTTTGATACGAACATCCTTATCGTCTGATGCAAGGTCCCAATAAAACTGCTTAAATGCACTATCTGATTTTACAGACATACTGCAGGTTTTTCTTTCAATGGAAGGGTTGTTGTTTCGAGAGGTCCAACCAAACACCTTTGATTGGTCATGCTCGAGACCGACTTGCCATTCCGCTATAGAAGGTTTATAAATCAGAATATTCGAGTTTTGCCAGGGTGTTTTTCTTGGTCAAAACCGGCTATGAAACAGTTTTTTAAGAATGAGAAGAAGATAAATAAATAAAATGAAATGAAAAATGAAAACTGAAGATCGCGAAGCATTGTCTTCAAAAGAAAACTGAAGATACTCTTGATCAGCTGGTGAAGCAGGAATCTCTGAGCAAGTATGATAGGAGGGTATCCATGGATCATAATCGAAATCGTGGCTTGCTCTGCGTTGAGTTGAAGGCATTGGCAGTAGCAACTGTCCAAATCAACATCAATCAGTCTTCAGTTGTATATCATGATGCAAAGAAGATCAGTTCAAGATATTATTCCACAAGAAGTACAATGTCTCTTTCCCTTTGATTACTTTAATGATATGCAAGCTCAATTAGTTAGTCAGTTGTTGGGTAGTGATAAGAACGTTGTCGTGGCTGCGCCAACTGGATCAGGCAAAACGGTTATTCTAGAGCTGGCACTTGCGAGACTGATTCTTTCCAACAAGACATTGCGGTGTGTATATATAGCGCCAAGTAAGGCTCTTTGCCAACAACGATGGACTGAGTGGAAGCTGAAGCTCGAACCGTTGAAGATGCAAGTCTTGGAAGTCACTGGCGATGTGGACTGGAAAGAAGTGATGAAAACTATATCAACAGCAGCAATCATCGTAACAACTCCCGAAAAATGGGATGCATTGACTAGGATGTGGAGAGACAATATCTTTCTATTGGGGCTGATTGACTTGCTAATGCTGGACGAGATTCATCATTTGGGAGAAGATCGCGGTGCTATTTTAGAGACAGTTGTTGTAAGACTTCGAATGATCAATCGTCATTCTCTTCTGGAAGACACCAATTCTTCGCAACGAAGGTAAGTTGATTATTTGAACGTTTACGCATAGTTTATGAAAAGGAGTGTGGTGGACAGGATGCGGATAGTGGCATTGAGTGCTACTCTGCCTAATATTGGTGATGTTGGAAAATGGTTGGAATGTGAAGAGGACTGCATTCACTTTTTTGATGATAGCTTTCGCCCTGTACCTCTCCGGGTGTTATGCTTTGGCTACGAGTGTCGAGGCAACCAGTACCTTTTCGAAAAATCTCTCGATCGCCATTTGAAAGACTTAATCAAGACATATAGTTCTGGTCGACAAACGCTGGTGTTTTGTGCCAGTAAGAAGGGTACTCAATCTTGCGCTGCATTTCTGAAGCAGAATCAAATTCTCTCCTCGTGGCAGGGTGCTGCTGATTCCTTGATAAAGTACTCTTGTGAGCAGCTTCAAGACAAAGCGCTAGCTGAGTTAATTCCATTTGGTGTAGCATATCACCATGCAGGATTACCTCCTGACGATCGAATGATCATTGAACAGCTTTTCTTACAGAATAGAATTAGAGTGCTTTGCTCAACGTCGACTTTGGCTCATGGCATGAACCTGCCAGCATATCTGGTGATTGTGAAGGGCACGTTTGCTTGGAGAGGTAGCGGGAGAGGGTATGAACACCTAAAGAGGTCTGATGTTATTCAAATGCTAGGCAGAGCAGGTCGTTTAGGATATGACAGTGAAGGCATTGCTATAATAATGACTTCAGCACAAGATCAGCATATCTATTCCTCTATGTCACTGCAAGCGGATGTTGTTGAATCCAAGCTTACGCTGGTGGTTCACGAGGGTAAGAAACTTTATTCCATTGACACCCCTTGCGGATGGCTGACATGACAACGCACCGCACTTTAGCTTTGGTTGCTGAGGTGTCACAGCATGTAATTAGAAGCTTAAGCAGTTGCGTGGATTGGATTAAATCAACGTTCTTTTATGTGAGGTGATGCTATCTACTACTCTTCATTTTGAGACTTCCCCATTAGTGTTCAATTTGTGCAGGTTATTACGCGATCCCTCTTCAGGTTTCGCTGATAAGGATTCGGTTGAGGCATACGTAAATAATCTATGTCGGAAGTAAGTAGTTTGAGGAGCTATGTTCATGAGAAAACTTCAACATGTTCTGTTAGTGCTTTAGAAAATCTTAAGGAGGCGAAATTGGTGGGATATGTAAAAGGAGAGATTCTGGAGGATCCTACAGTTGAACCTCTTCCAGAAGCTCATATTATGTCGAAGGCATTGATTAAGTTTGGATCCATGAAATTGTTAACGAGTCTCACAGCTGATATGCAGCTACATCAGGTGACTATTGATTTGATGTCGTGGATGTTCTTGATTTCCTTATCATTTTCTGAAGCTTATTAAGGCGTTCTCAGCTTGTGAAGAACTTCATAAACCAGTTCGCAGATCCGAGAAAAAGACTTTAAATGATTTGATGAAGTTTGTCCGCTTTCCATTACGAGAGAGAGTTCAAGACCCTTCGCACAAGAGCTATGTCCTCATGCAAGCTGCAGTAAATGCCACAGAAATTAAAGACTTTACTCTGCGGATCGAGCAAGCTGATATTGTGGAGAATGCAACCAGATTGTTGAAAGGCTTACAGGAGCTGTGTGTCCACCGTCAATTAGGTTTCCTTTTGGAGGCGACCATTTTATTCGAGCGAGCATTGCGTACCCGTTTGTGGGAAGGCTTGAATTCTTGCCAGTTTTTCCAATGTGGTGGCTTGTCCGCGAAAACAATGAAGGCTTTGCAAGCCAATGGAATCAACAGTGTAACAGATATTTATGGTTTGTCTTTGGCGCAAGTGCAACAACGAGTGGATTGTTCACCCAATGAAGCAAAGGTGATACTTCAATTTGCCGCCAGCGTCCATCGAAGCAGATTAGTAGCTTCCTTGAAAGCCATGGGGGAGCAAAAAGTGATTATAAGCATTGAATTGGCAGAGAAAGGAAATGAGATTATGGGTCTGCAACCAATGCCCTTTCAACTACTGTGCTATGATACTATTTCTGCAAAGTTGATTTGTTTCCGAAGATTACCTCTGGGATGCAACGGCACGGAAATTTCTGTAAAGCTGCCCGACGGCCAAACTGATACAACTAAGCTGCGATGCAGAATTCTGGGTAGCTTGGTTGGTGCAGACTACAGCTGTGGAGCGCCCATTAATGAAGAGGTTACATCGAAACGAAAGCGCATATCAGGCACTGAGCCAACAGTCCCGCAAGCAAAGAAAACGAAACCCATCCAAAAATTGCACGATTCTTTGGACAGCTCAAGCAAAGTTAAGGATCGTCGTGAAGATAAAATGATTTCAGTGGCCAAGGATTCGAATTTTCAATCTCAGCCTAAACCGCTGGTTGGCGGCAATCAAAAGGACCGTTACTTTGAAATGTTTCGATGCCCTGAAACACCAAAGAAGTTGCTGAATCATCCACCTCCATCGAGCTGTTCCATTGAATCATCTATGTTGAACAAATACAAAGCTGAAGCTGAAAGCTTTAGTCAAAGAGTCGCTGATATCCGAGTGCCATCACTTTCTGTATTCAAACCTCGCACGGCCCAAATAATGCAGGAAATCGGTTTGGTGGCTAACCCCATCACTGGCTCTCGAGAACAAATGATTTCACCCGATAATCGCAGTGATTTTATCTCTGGTTCTCAAATAAAGAATGAGAATCTAATTATTCATCCCCTTCGATTGCTTACCTCAAGCTCCCAAGATGGGACTAAAGCTAGCCGATTCTTTGACTCCGTTGCTTCAACAAACTCGATGAATCCCATTGAAGTTAAATCTTGTAGTCTTGGCAAGGGTGTTTCTACTTTGCTGCAGTCTGTTTATAAGGCCAAGAGTAGTGCTAGCGATCGGATCTACTCTTCAAAAATAGACAGCACCAGCAATATAAGCCAATCTGACCCAATAGCTGAAGATTTTGCTGCGGCTTTTGGATAGTCTTGTTTGGTGCTTATGTGGATGATTGGCTGACCTCGTTGCTTGTAATGATACTCAATATTTGTGCTCGTTTTCTATTTGTTGTGAACTCTTTCTGCCTTTAAAAATCTGATCATTCAAGTTTACGCCCTATCAGCTTTGGATGTTAGGGTGTTGGCCTACCATGGCGTAAACGGGTAACGATACATTTGGGTTCTTGTTCTCCATTTTACAGTACCAGCACACATATCTCGATCTCAAAAGGAAAAGGGCCACCAAGATTTTCGTGTTCGGATTTTCGATTACTGTGTCGTCGTCCATCAGAGCAAACAACCAACTTCCAACTTTGCTTTGTTGGTGGCGACGAGATTGAGATTTGGCGAAAGACTCCATCTTCGCTTTGTCTTCCAGGTAGGATTGTTCTGTCCTTTCCTTTCATGAAATAATTGTTGACTCTGAGTTTTTTCTATTGGCAGATATATTTTTGAATTCTCATATTTTCTATACCACAGCGTGAACAATGGGAGACCGTGAGCGTGGAAGAGAAAGAACTCGCAGTGAGAGCAGAGGTCGCGGGGGTGGAGATAGAAGCAGTGATGATCGTGCTGCTAATGGATCCACCGTGTCTTTGCTCGTGCGTAACATCTCCTTCCGTGTGCGCGCCGAGGAGCTGAAGGACATCTTCGGTCGCTATGGCGAAGTCCGTGACGTCTACATTCCTCAGGTATATTCTACCCCTGTCTTCTTTACTAGAATAATCCTTGACCAAGATGTGATGTAGGACTATTACAACAAGAAGCCTCGCGGATTTGCTTTTATTGAGTTCTACAATCGCCGTGAAGCTGCCGCAGCTGTTGAGAATCTTGAGAGATATCAATTAGATGGTCGTGAGTTGAACGTGGTCTTTGCCAAAGATCGTAGGAAGAGTGCTGATGAGATGCGTACTGCTGATCGTCGCGGTGGCTATGATCGCCGTGGCGACTCTCGCGAACGAGGAGGCCGCCGCTATGCCTCTCGTAGTCGCTCTCGCGAACGCGACTCTCGTGATTATGGTAACTATCGTCGTGAAGATCGTGGTGGTTATGCCCGTGAAGATCGTGGTGGCTATGAATATGTTAGTTTCTTGTCTTTGGTTGGTTTGTTATGCGGCTGACATGTTGTGCAATAATGCGATGTGTTATGTTCTATAGGATCGACGAAGCCCTCCTCGTGGTCGCTCACCATCTCCTCGTAGAGACGCTTCCCCTCCTGCTCGCAGGAGAGAGAGCCCTGGCCCTTCTCGTTCTCCTTCTCCCAACGAACGCTAACTTCCTCTTCCTTATTCTTCTGAGAACGGCATCGCTCTTTTGGCACTGTAAACATCGTCTCTCAAGTTACACATCGTATGCTGCGTGGTGATACAATGAGATGAAAGAGAACTAATTGAAGGAAAGAAAAACCTGCCCTGCGGTAGTGATGAAAGAGTGTAAATCAAATGAGAGTCCCACAAAGCAAAGAACCTTTACCTCATGTCAAGGCCAAGAGCAGGCCAAGCTCATCTATTAACATGCAAGTCTCGATTTGATGAAGAGATTGGAAGCACTTAAGTCAATTAGAAAGACACATGGAAGAAAAATGAGCCCAGTCCAGGAGCCCCCATAACATTGCTCGAGTTCGTGAGTAGAAGCAAATTTACCAACACGTTACGACAAGACTTTCGTCCTCCCCATATTACCCAAGAGGTGATGGTTGATGAATGACCATGGTCTTGGGGATTTCGTGGGTAACTTGTTTGAGGGCGAGCGTTCTTTAGCACATGGTATGCCTGCCACCTTTCAACTCAAGCGAAAGGACTAATGGTTTGCTTCTTTTGCACTTCGGTGTTACTTAATGATACTGTTGTGCATGAAAAGGTGAAAGAATTGATGCTGCATTGACGTAGTCACCGGATGTTCAATACCAATAAGTCCTATCTTTCACTAACATATGTGGTGTTGTTGAAGATGAAGCCGTTCCTATGTTTTCCATTAAAATGCTACGTGCCAGTCCAACCGATCGTAGAAGATCGAGTAGTTATTTGAAACTACAACCATTGTATTGTTTGAAGATTATAGGAAGTTTAGAGGAGATGAAAGCATTACAACTACCAAGTGAAAGACTTAGTATTAATATATATTAGTGTATATATATGAAGGGGGCAACTGAAAGACTTTCTCTAACTTAAACATTAGCGATTTAATCTTCTTAGTTGTTAGAAAAATGCTACGGAAGGTGTTGGTATTCTTGGCAGGTAGTATAAAATGACAATACTAGTAGTAGTAGATGGTGACGACGATGACGATGATTATGATAGTAGTCTCTAATGCTTTTCCTCTTTCCTCATCCTTTTCAACCCTCCATTGCAACCACGATTATAAGCAAAACTGGTTTCTCACTTCAAGACAGCATCTGACTGACTATCATCAACTTCACCATCTTCTGAGGAGATGATGAGATTTAAGCAGTTTGTGGAGCCTCTACAGGAGCTGGAGGGACAGGCTTGACAGTGACGGCTTCAACAGCAGAGATGCCAGGGATAGCCTTGACAGCTGCCACGAATTGATCCTCTGGAGTGAAGTTCTTTGCCTCCTAAACAACCAATCAATCATAGACATTTCATCGATAAATGACATCATATGGGTCAAATGATGGATGAATAGATGACTTACCCATGAAGAGAAGTCCTTTTCATTCACTTCAAGAATGACTTTAATATCATTAGTCTCTTTATCCACCACTTTCTCAATATGCTTGAGACCAGGTACTCTATGTAAGACCGTGTTGAACAAAACCAATGTTTGTTGAACAGAAGCATCTGCTTTATCATCACCATTCCACTTGAAAGTCCATTCACGCTTGATAGTATCCTGATGATGACCATGACTCAAATGGAGACCAAAAGCACGTGAAGGGGCAGGGAAAGTTCGGAAAGCCAAAGTATTCACAGCCAAGAGAACAAGAACAAGAAAGAGAAGCTGCATCTTAACGTATCTTAGAGATGATAATAGAAAAACGAGTAGTGGAGGGAAGAAGGTTAGTTGAGGGTTATTTGGCTAATAGTCTATTAGACTCTATAGTACAAGCACAAAAGGCCTTCTTGGTCTTGTTGTCTCCCCCACCACTGCAAGATTCAATTTGAAGCGCAATCCTGCCTCCGCAACAACAAGCACCAGGCTTGCATGGAAAACATGGAATCCACATGGAACTACCGAGGGCTTTTCGATCCAGCTGCCCCTCAATTGGATGTTAACGTTATTTTCTCCATGATCATAAGGTTTGATCGAGATCACTTCCACTATTAACGAGAATGGCTGAATTTGAATTGCCAATTGGAACCAACACAAACGAGAGGTCTTGGTGCTTCAAATTGCCGCGCAGACAATGGGGCGGCCTGGGGCTGAGAGAGGTCCACCTTCTGCTCTGCTCATGTTGGACGGGTGTGGGTGGGGACCAGAGACGTCACAATCAAAATGCATCTGTACCTCATTGCTTCTCATGATGGGAAATGTCCCAAAGTCTTAAATGATATCAAAATAGAGGGAAATATCACTTTTAATGACATAGATTTTAAAATAATTTTGTTCACGACACCTAATGCAGAATACCTCGGTCCACCAGGAAAACATCCAAACTGCTTTGAAGTCATTCAGGCTAAAACCAATTGCTCCAGTGGACCTTATACGCGACTCCTGACGTATACAGTAACTGATTTGATTAAATACTATGGATATGGATATAGTGGTGGTAATTCAGTATTTTTTATCAACGACGAAACTTACAATTACCTCGAACTGGGGAACTATCTCATTGAGAATTATAGAAATTTAACATGCAAAGTTCTGATTGGATGCGAGATTTGATATCTGTTTTTCCTGAGGACTGTTGTTGCAGTACTTGCTATACGGTTCATCCTCGAAGACACTGTCATAAAAAGTACTGTAATGGTTGCAGAAAATACTATTGTCCTTTGGAAGAAAAACAGCATGAAAGTGGATTGTTTTATCAAATTTGCAAAACTGTTGGATGTGGCAAAACATTCTATCGATGCCAACTGGACCCTAATCATGAGAAGTCTCACCCAAAATGCGACTTATGTATATGCGGACAATACTTTATAAGCAACGCGAGTCTCAATCAACACCAAGAAAAATTTTATGTATACCGTTGTGCAAGATGCAATGGGAAGTTTACCCAGAGTGATCTGTGGTTTCAACACGGCATAAAAGAGAACCATATTCTCCAGATTCCGGGAGGAGACTACTATAACAGCTGTTATGACGTGAAAGCCATGAAAATCGCACTCGAACAGAAATTGAAAGCGAATTTCTGTTCGATATGTTCAGCATGTGGTGATTACAAGTTTTCTAATTTGAGCCATTTGTGTTTCATTATTAGCCCACCCCCCACCCCAGCACCTCCTGCTGCACCAGCTCGCGCTACGGTTGCTCCTGCTCCGGTTGCTTCTGCTCCTGCTTCTGCTCCTGCTCCGGTTGCTCCTACTTCGGTTGCTCCTGCTCCTGCTCGGGTTGCTCCTGTGCCTGCTCCTCCTTCTGAGTCTACTTCAGTTCACACTGGAGAAGCATGTAACATCGCCACCAAGTCTACATATGGTTCTCCAGAAGAAGGTCTTGTTCAACGTTTGCAAGACCACTGTCGAGAGGTTCACTGCCCATTCTGGACTCTAACGACCGATGAAAGGAAAACAATGAAAGAGCTCAAAGGGCACCTAATGAATAAACTAAATATGTTGGAAAGGCTCCAAGTAAAATCTCAGGGATCCATGGAGAAGAATACTGCCATCCCAGGCTTGGCAGACTTCGACTTCATCCTCGAGCTGAAGGAGACTTCAAGAGACGGACTCACGCTAAAAGAGCTGCGAAATGAAGTGAAAGTTATTCTTGGAGATCAAGCTAGGTTTCTCTACGGAGAAGGCAAAGTCTTAACGTTCTATTGCGAAGACATCACATTTGATGTCATTATTAGTTGGTCGAATGAACAACTTATCCAACAAGCAGTGGATAATCTGAACGATGTTGTAGCCAAGCCGGGCGACCAGCGCGATAATTATCGCGCATATATGCGTGCTCTCAAGTACTTTTGCAAGCGTTTAGACTTTCCCATCAAGTCATTTGCTGTGGAGTATGTGGCTTTGCATTTGCTTCATGACAATCCCAATGCCAGGCTGAGAGAGTTCCTGCAGTTCCTTGAAAGAGGAGATTGGAGCGTTCTACTTCACTGTGCTCCTGAAATAGAAGATCACATGAAAGACTTGAAAATACTTGCAACTAACCACCTTCGCTACTTGCCCTAAATAGAGGTCAAAACTTGTGATGTAACAGACTAATGCGCCATGGAGTGCATGATATGTCGTTCTCTCTTCTTCTTTACTCGCCTATCCCATTGCATGCATCTTGTTTCGCAGTATCAGTTTCTTTCTCGTTGTCGTCTGCCAGGGAGGGTTATTTGTTGGCTAATCCAGATTAGCCAACCGATCTGGAGAAATTACCCTTTTTCGAAATTGTCCGTTAAAATAGTACGGTAATCACCACTGGTAATAGTCTATCATAGTACAAGCCCAAAAGGTCTTCTTGGTCGTGTTGTCTCCCTGCGAGCTGGAGATTTGAATGTACAGAACAAGCTTGCGTGGAAAACATGGAATCCACATGGAACCACCGAGGTTTCCCAGAGTTCCTCAGACGTGTGTCGGATGTTCTTGTGAGAGAGAAAGAAGGTCCTCCAATCTGGAAACTTCTCACAATCGATAGAGAACATCGAACGAGGTATCAGAATTTACCCCCAGGCCCAAGAAAGACACCTTGTGTAAAAATAATGACCAGCATTACTTCATATGGTTCTCCAGAGGAGGGCATTGTTCTAATTGTGCAAGAACGCTGCAGAGAAGTTCATTGTCCCATTTGGACTCTTGGAAGCGAGGAAAGAGAGAGACTGAATAAAATCAAAGGAGAGCTAATAGACAAGCTGAATAAGCTGCCAAAGCTTCAAATTAAATTACAGGGGTCCATTGTGAAGAACACTGCCATCCCAGGCTTTGCTGACTTTGACTTTATCCTCGAGCTAAAGCGTTCAGTACCCAGGCCTAAGCTACGAACACTCCGCAATGAAATAAAAGCTAGCCTAGAAGACTCTGTGTTACTCTATGGAGAGGGTGCCATCTTAACCTTCTTCTATAAGGATGTCACATTTGATGTTATGATTAGCTGGCCGGAAGATCGGCTGATCCAGCAAGTGGAATCTAATCTGAATGATATTGTTACTCTACCGGGCAATCAGCGGAACAAATATCACGCATATATGCGTGCTCTCAAATACTTCTGCAAGCGTTCAGGATTTCCAATCAAGTCATTTGCTGTGGAATACGCGGCTTTGTATTTGCTTCGCCGTAACCCTAATACCAAACTTAGAGAGTTCCTAGAATTCCTTCAAAGAGGAGATTGGAGCGATCTATCTCACTGTGTTCCTGAAGGGCCGAAGAGAAGAGAGTTGCAAACACTTGCCACTCAATACCTTCGCTACTTGCGCTAAATAGTCCATAGATCATTAGTTCATCATAGATCAAACAGCAGCTAGATGAACCTCATATATTGTGATGTATTAGACCATGATGTAACAGAGTAAAGCTATTTCCACACATCCCACCTCAATTAATAACACAACGATCTACCACATATAGATTATAACCAATGAAAAGGATAACCTATTCCATCTATCTCATATTATGTCATGCTCTCTTCTTCTTTCCTCGCCTAGGAGCTGCTGAGACATCTTGCGGCTCTGACTGAGACCTCATCACAGCATTCTCTTGCGCCAGACTACCTTGACCTCCATGAGACTCCTTCGAGTAGATACTGGGTAGGATGGTATGACTCACCAAAGCTGCTCGTTTTGAACTATCAAACCAACACAACAGTCAGAGATGATATTGGCAATTGTAAGGTTGGACCAGTGAAGGAATTCAGTACCTTAGTTCTAATTCTCTTTGCATGGACTCACGTAACTTGAGAATAAGATCTGCATTTTGTACTGACAGTTCTTCCACCTGAAGAGAGAAACAACACATTCAATCCACAATAACAGAGGTTATAAGTCCACTTTTACGATTAAAAAACTAGAAAGAGTACTCACCGCATCCATAAGAGCTGCTTCTCGTTCTCGAAGTCGTCCATTCTCTCCTTCTAATGCTGCTATCGTTGTCTCTCCCCCTCCACCACCACTATTATGACTCTCCTTATTTGTCTTCTTACTTACTTTCTTCCGAGATTTCAAAGCTTCCACAAGTCGAGATTCTTTGGCTTCTAATTCTTGTTCTGCTTGATGTAATTTGGCATTAAGTCGTGCTACTTCTCCTTTCAAACGATCCATATGAGCTGCCATGAGATCAGCATGTTCTTTCAAGCGATAAATCTTATCATCTTTCACTTTCAATTCTTTGCGTAATAGTTTCATTTGTGTCTCAAGAGAAGCAAGCACATCTTCAGAAGGAGGAAGAAGGTCATCACCTCGACTCTCTGGCAGAGCAAAAGAAGGTCTGGGTAAAGGAGGCTATGCAAGCACAATGAGACGCAAAAAACAAACACATCAGATCACGTCATGAAATGCAGAGGAAAGGGTCTCACCTGTTGGGAGATGGGTATGTTATTCTTGTTATAACTACTGCTACTACTACTGATATTGTTCGCATTGTTAGTAGTAGAGGATGATTTCTTTTTCTTGCTATTGTTGCCTTGTTGACGATTCTTGACATATCGCTCAGGGAAGAGTTCCATGAGGAAAGCCTCTACCCTCTGAGCCTGAGACTGTGTCTCTCCTTCATCTTCCTCTTCTCCTATAGGTCCATCAGTTGATCGCATGGGATGGATTGCAGGTTGTTGAGGAGGTTGTTGTTGGTCATAGCTGCCAACACTGCCATTAGGGAGAGGGAAGTGAGAGACAAGCGCTCCTCCAGATGGGGCAGTTGTGTCTGATAGTGATGCCCCAGCTGCACCTCGGATCTTAGCCCCCTTTCTCCCTCCTTTCCGCTTCTGAGGATGACTCTCTCCGGCCTCATCCTCTCCGTCATTTAAGTCGATACCCTTGAGGTACTCCTCCAGGATGGAAGACCCTGGCACTTTAGCCAGAGGACTCCCAGCCTCAATACTCACTGATTTCTTGACAGCACCTGGGGTCTTCACTCTTTTCTTTGGGGAGGGTATAGCCCCGTCCTCTCTGTCCATCATCTTGCTGCTAGAGGGAGAGAAGGACAGTGACGAGGTCAGACCAGCTCCAGCCTCACCCTCCCCTCCTCCTCCTCCTCCTCCTGCTACTGTCTCTTTGGTCTGTATAGCATTAGGGGACTGAGTGAATTGTGCTGATGCCCCCTCTGTATGATTATTATCATCTTCTTCTTCAAATTCCTCTTCTTCATAATCTTCCTCTTCCTCCTCGTCGTCTTCTGATAACTCTTCTTTTTCTTTCTTCATCTCCATTATTCTCTACTCAGAAAAGAGAACGTCTCTTCTCTCTTTCTTTCTAACGAACTGACCACTTTTCTTCTATAACAAGGTCTTTCTTTACTGTTCTTATTGCGTGGGCGGTTAAAACGGTCGATCAATCCTCCCGAGAATCGAAAATCCGATATCTCGGAAAACGAAAACTCTGTTGTTGGGCCTTGAAGTTGAAGTTTCCCCACGCAATTGCACTCACCAGAGCTGTGTCAGCGAGAGGTGCTTTGCCAAGGGTCTGTGGGGGAAAATGGAGGTAGTTTAAGTCAAGGAAAGTGATGTTCTCAGACTGTAGAAGGTGACTTTTCTGATCCTCTGCATCGCTTTGGTCCTTGCTGGCGTTGAAATGATCATCACTGCCGTGAGACACATCGCAGGTTCTGAGAAGAAAGAAGATCTTGCAATCCGACCACTATCTTGCTGCCCCTATCTGTCATAATTAAAATCCTCACCCTCTTCAGCTTCTGTCTGTTGTGCCGTCCGCAATTTCATCAAGCAAGTCGTATTACTTAGAAATGATGTATTCTTCTGCTCGTCGATTCAGAGTCATCTCAAGAAAGTTCTCCAACTGTGTTGAACGTCCTCAATTCAAGGAGTACTATGATAACTTCATTAACGGAAAGTTTGTTCCTCCTGCTAGCAGACAGTACTTTGACAACTTGTCTCCTATTGATGGCAAGCCTTTCACTCAAGCTGCACGCTCTGATCATCGTGATATTGATGCTGCTTTGGATGCTGCCCATGAGGCTTTCAAGTCTTGGAGCAAGACCTCTCCTGCTTATCGCAGCAGCATTCTCTTACAGATTGCTGATGTGATCGAGAAGAACCTTGACTTGCTTGCTCGTGTGGAGACTGTGGACAATGGCAAGCCTATCCGTGAGACTCGTGCTGCGGATTTGCCTTTGGTTGTTGACCACTTCCGCTACTTCGCTGGTGTGATCCGTGCTGAGGAGGGTACCTTGGCTGAGTTAGATGACAAGACCTTGTCCCTTTGTATTCACGAGCCATTGGGTGTGGTGGGTCAGATCATTCCTTGGAACTTCCCTCTTCTCATGGCTGCTTGGAAGGTTGCACCTGCTCTTGCTGCTGGCAACTGTGTTGTCTTGAAGCCTGCTGAGCAGACTCCTACCTCTATTATTGTGATGATGGAATTGATTGGCCATCTCCTTCCTCCTGGTGTGCTCAACGTGGTCACTGGCAATGGTCTTGAAGCTGGCAAGCCTCTCTCTGAGTCACCTCGTGTTGCCAAGGTTGCCTTCACTGGCGAGACCACTACCGGCTCTATCATCATGAAGGCAGCTGCTAACAATCTCGTTCCTGTCACCATGGAGCTTGGTGGCAAGTCCCCCATGATCTTCTTCCCTTCCGTTATGGATCATGATGATGCTTTCTTGGACAAGGCTGTTGAGGGTGCTGTCCTGTTTGCTTTGAACCAGGGTGAAGTTTGCACTTGCCCTTCTCGTTTCTTGGTTCATGAGAGCATCTTTGACGCGTTCATGGGTCGTGTGATTGAACGCACCAAGAAGATCAAGGTTGGCCATCCTTTGGACCCTGAGACTATGATGGGTGCTCAAGTTTCTGACGAGCAGTTGCACAAGATTAAGGGCTATCTCCAAATTGGTAAGGATGAAGGTGCCCAGGTGCTCTGTGGTGGAAACATCAACAAGTTAGATAGTGATTTGCAAGGTGGTTACTATGTTCAGCCTACCATCTTCAAGGGCCACAACAAGATGAGAATCTTCCAGGAGGAGATTTTCGGTCCTGTGGCCAGTACTGCAACCTTCAAGACCACTGAAGAAGCCATTGAGATCGCTAACGATACTCAATATGGTTTGGGCGCTGGTGTTTGGACTCGTGATGCTCACGAGCTTTACCAAGTTCCTCGTCAGATCCAGGCTGGTAGAGTTTGGGTGAACTGCTACCACGCTTATCCTGCTCATGCTCCTTTTGGTGGTTACAAGAGATCTGGTTTCGGCAGAGAGACTCACAAGATGATGTTGAGTCACTACCGCCAGACCAAGAACTTGCTCATTTCCTATGACAAGAACAAGCTTGGATTCTTCTAAGCTTGACATGAAAAACAACAACCCCGATGACAATCTATTTACTACATCTTGTGTCTATGCTATTGACGGCCCCTGATGCCTGTCTGAAATACAATAAACATTACTTTCTATTGCGCACTGTTGGTACTGTGTAGGTCAGCCTTCATAGAATGGTACCTTTTAACCAACAGCGTTGCTTACTCTCTCTATTGTGTCCTGTAAACTTTCTTAACTATGGGATTACAGTCTTAAGTTGATTTTATTTCTTTCGCACCAAAAGGCTCTCTCGACCACTTTGGGTGGCAACAGCAGTCCAGAGCACCAAAGCGTCAACACCCACGTCTCTATAAATTGGACTTGCGCGCCATTACAGGCCGAAATTGTTTGGAAGGTAGACTACAAGTACACCTAACACTTTTTCCCCCGTTCCGGCCAAGCCCCAGTGCCCTTCCAGATCTGTTTTCAGATATTTCAAATTCAATCGACACCAAAAGTTAATGCGATATTCAATTTGTCGTGATTTTCGGCTTAAACCGTCAAGCCCACCATATCTATAACCGTGCGTATGATGATCTAACCTATTAATGCATTAACTCTTGTCATACAAACAACTCTAGAAAGTGAATTGGAGAAGGCTTGAATTATCAATTAAAAACTGTATCATCTATTTCCGGTATGAGGATAGTATTCAACAGCTAGTACCACTGGATGGTAAATGTGTCTAGTGTTTCACTAAATGACTGCTTGCTATTTCTTCAACACCCATGTCTTAGACTTGACCACGTAGTTAAAGACATAATTCCGCCCTTTGATCGTTCCTTTCTTCAATCTCGGCCATGTCTTCTTCTCTTTCTCTTCCTTCACACCAAGTAATGCTTTCATCTCCAATAGATCCACTTTCACATTCTCTAAATAGACCTCTCTCAATCTACCATGATTCTTCATTGCTACCACACTATCACGTCCTGCATTTGGTATCTTCAAAGCCTCTAAAAGAGGACAAACTTGAATCACATTTCTTATCTTCTCATCGGTAAAGCTACATTGAGAGTTAACATTAGCAAACTTATGGAAATATAGTGTTTTCAATCCATGCCCATGTTCTGTGATAGCATCTAGACTAACATCACTAAACTTGTTATCACCTGCTATAGCATTCAACTCCATCAAGTGAGGAAGATCTTTCAAATCCCGGACTAGTGTAGCATCTGACATAATACCTTCTATAGAGGTAAGATACGAAGATAGCTTAGATTTGAGGATATCCCAGAGATCTGTTTCACTTGTAAAGTTCCAAAAGAAGTTAGTATTGGATGTCATCAAAGTGTAGTGGCTTCTTTCTAGAACATAACATAAGCATTGAATCCACTCTCTGCTGTCTTCCATATATAACACTAGATCTGTACTGAACCAAACTTCACGCTTATCATCATCCGCAGTTATGGAGATAGCATGGCGACGGTCGGCGCAATCCAGAGTCAACATGTTGGGACATAGCTCATACAATTGAGAGGCTGCAAGAAGTTCAGCTTGTTCGAGGAGAAGTGCAGTCTTCAATCGCAATGTTCTCAGCGAAGGGCAAGCTCTTCCAATCGATAGTAACAACTCACTCGTGATATAAAGGTCAACACAAGGTTTTGATCGACTTCCTATCTCTAATGCCTCTAAACACATCCCACTGGAAGACAAATGTTGGAATAGCATATCCATGGACAATGAGTCAATACCACTGAGACACAACCGTGTCAAATCGACTGACTTCTCATGAAGGAAGGTGAATAAGTCATGCATTGACAATAATGTCTCAGAACAGTCATATATCGTAAGGTCTTTCAAGGTGGAAACATGATTTGACAAGAGATTGATCAAAGGGTCTAAAGAAGGGTAGAAGAATGTTAACCAGGCAATCTTCACTAGAGTATTTCCTGCTAACCCATTGTTTAGAGCTGAACATAATACCCTATCTAAATCATCATAACTTTCTTCCATAAATCCACTTACCTTCACAATTTGTAAACGATGGCATTCATTCAGTAATGAAGACAATTTGTCTTCTAACACTTGTAAGGTAGACAGATCAAACTTGCTCAGATCTCTCTCTATCTCTATAGAGAGAAGAGAATGGTAGTAGCTTTTGTCATTAATGCTAGCCACAAGATCATCTAACACAGTTAATCTGATAGGAAATCTGTCCATCAACAATACCTTACGACTACCCACCCATTTATACCATCCACACAAGGCCTGGTCAGTTAGTCTTGGATCTAGTCCTCTTCTCATTCTCAGATCATTTACGGAAGCTAGCCAAGCCTCTTGATCTTCATATCCACTCTGGCAGGCAATATCCAAGGCAGAAAGATCCCGCCAAGATGGCAGCCATTCTGAATAGAGACAATGAAGAATATCTCGATCCAATTGCCATAGTGGGGATCTTTTGGTGATAGTCGGATCGTTATTTTCCTTTGTCATTCTATTACTGGCAGCCTAGCCTCTCTGATATGATAAAATGAGAATGGGATGGTCTTGTTGAAGGAATTCAACACCACGATTTACAACTCAGAAAAATGGACTTTTTGGTTCGGTCGGGGAGGAAAAAGTCCATTTTTCTGAGTTATAAAGCGTGTGGGCCTGGCGATTTTTACTGCTGTAATTCGGGCACAAGCGTTTTTGGGTGCCGATAAAACGCGTTTAACAAATCGTTTTCCATCATAAGTGTAACTTCATTGATGAATGTCATCCCAAATCTGTCTATTCATTAGATAGACGAACATAAAGTGATCTATCGCGAGGAGCTTCAGCATAGGCATTGCCTATATCGATATAGATTATTTTATGTTCGTCTATCTAATGAATTGATAGATTTGGGATATACACCAGTAGATTAATGAAGAAGAAATTGATGATGATAAATCAAGAGTTTATTTTAAAGGACAAAGAAGGCATACTACTATCACTTCAAAGATTGAAGAGCAACCTAGTGTATACTTATGGTCGCAACAGATGGACTAGTTTCGCTACTCCTTATGTACATACAAAGAAGTCAACCAGTTGTCAGCATCCCCAACTCCATTCGGAATTAATCAATGCCATCTATTGCACATAACTGGGCATTGAAAAGCAATTCTCGCTGTCAGTGAGGAAGATGAATGTTATTTCATTCTCCTCCTCAAAAGCCAGATTAGAAGAATTTCTGTATCATCATGGATGATAAGTAAGGAGGATATTATGCCTATTATTATCGTTATTATGCAATACCTATCACAGACACAGTGTCTAGACACACTCAGATCCACTGTATCTTATCCATTGTTATCTTAGACACAGTGTTATCTTATCCGTTGCGCTTTGGTCCAGTGATGAGATTCTTTATTGAAACTTTAGATTCGCTTTCGAAGAAATGAGTTGATAAAACCTTTCTTCAGAGTAGAAGGCCATTTCACCTTCTCATCCAGTAGCAATCCATCCAACATCTCTTCCGAAACACTCTCTGCCATTTCCAGGCGAACTATGCTTAGGCTAGAATGCTTCGATACTGCCACCAGACCTTCCAATCCAAAACCTCGTACTGTACGGTTAATTTCTCAATCAACTCACAGCTCTTGATCAACTCAGTCAACATTGTATCAGAAATGGAGAGCAAATAGGGAATTTCGATGTTGCATGCAACTTTGTCAGACTCTTCGCATGCTCTGTGGTGGCTGCCAAAGTACTGATGGCCATTTGAAATCAGCTGCAAACTGTTCAAATGGGGGAGATCTCGCAGTAGAGAGATCAAGCAGGCCTCAGATGCGGAAGCTGTCAAGTGAATCTGATAGGGTTCTAATAGAGGCTTCAGAATCTCCACTGGGATATAGTAGTCACTGTTATGTCTTAACGTCACTTGCTTGTACTGTCTTCTTCTCAATACATGAGACAAGCACACAGCCCAGTCATCAGTGGAACCTTGCACCACTATAGTCACAGAGTTGTTCTCAGTCTGGATAGCTTCACTAATAAATACATCCTGGAGATGTGGACATTGTTCAAAGAGATGGCGCACATTCTCTGCGCTACATATACTAGTACTGGACATTTCCAAGCTAGTCAACTTTGGACAGGATGTGGACAATGTCACCACTAAATCATCTATATCTATGCCCGGAGATGCCATAACACTGGATCCAACCTTAAACATCTCCAACAATTCTCCTACAAACGAGAGATAAGACATGAAGGAAGCCATCGTATGTATATACTCATAATCTGAATAGACATTCAACCCTCTCAAATGAATCCTATTCTCGATGAGAGTAGATAAGATAAAATCTAATCCTATTTCATCTTTGATTATAATATAGAGATCTCGTAAGCTGGAGGCATGCTTTCGGAGGAGGTTTGCTACCATTACATGACGTTCTTGATATCTTTCGACGTCCTGTAGAGACCAGAGAATTCTCTCTCAACTTCTCTACCAATACTTCCATCACTACATCACTACTGTCTGTATTCATCCTTACTATCACTCCTTGTAGATTATGACAATGACTCAATAAGACTGACAGATTGCTCTTCCTTAGAGAAGTCAGATTTTGTGCTTGTTTCGATCTCAATAGCGATTCACCAGCCACATAGAGAATATTCTCATTTTATTATTAGAAACAACCACATCACCTCTTGATATCCTAAGGTCATTCACAGGCTACATCCAAACTTGACAGTTCCTCCCATCTCAACCACTCTCTATAAAACACTGTGAAGAATATATTTAGGCAGCTGCCATAAATCTATAACACTCATCATTACTTCTTCTCATCAACTCTGAACTACGAGGTTGACTTATTACTGTCAATAATAGACTTTATTGATATAGAATATAGACTTTCCTTTGCAGTCACGCAGTATCGTTCTTATGATTTGCTATCACTTACAGTTGATAGTGATCAGCCTCATCCTGTCATGGGTTTCTTCGAGAGAGATCTCTTCTCATGATAGTCTTCCAATAGGAGAGAGTACCTTGTGGATGGAAGTTGAATGGGTTCTACAAAGTACTGTTCTTCGCTTTGATGGATTCTTCACGGAATTTCTGGGATATGCTCCAGCACTGAAGGAAATGATACCACTTCTCAGACTGACGAAGTCATTTTTTAAAGAGTCCTTAGATGAATCTCCACTGAGCTCCTCATTGCTGGATCAACTCTTTCCTAATGAATGGCCACTTGTTTCTTCTTTGCTCTCTTCAGAATTACCAGACACTGTTGTGGCTATGAGTCAACCTCCTACCCCTATGTTTCCTATACCATCTACGAGGTCTGATGCTAATGACCAATGTGAACACCTCTCAGCTACTGCTATACCCACTGCTTCAGGTAACACTAGTCATAGGACTACTGGGACTGTTGTTGCTCGACAATTTCTAACAAATGCATCAAGCAGTATGCAGTGCTGCCAATTTTGTCAACGATTCTTCCCTTGTATGACATGGTCATTCGACGAGAATGAAAGTGAGTGTGCACTATCCACTACAACCACCACTGCAAGCACGACTACCAATACTAATACCAATAGCAGTAGTAGTAGTGGAACATCAGGCCACTTCCCCTCTCCTCGAGCCGTGATCTTCCATGGAACGACCTGTAATTACCTGAACGAGACAGTGCTAGGCCAGCGACGAGATATCAACACCATCCTGATTGCTCGACTTATGCTTGAGAGAAGTGCCTTTACAGGAGGTCTTTCCATGGGAGACTATTCGGTTATTAGATGTGCAGCATTTGTTGATGAAGTTTGGGTCCCCACAGAATGGCATCGAGCGGTTTTTCGGCGACTTTTAGCTGTTCAAGGTGTTGCTCATCCAACTATCATCGTAGTACCAGAAGTCATTGAAACTAGTTTGTTTCATCCCTTAGATCGGCCATTTGAAGATGAAAAACGATGTCGTTTTGCTTCTCCTGATGAATCTTTGATGCCTATATCGAACTCTAACTCTGCCAAGGTAAAATGTGAGGATAGCAAACGCTTTGTCTTTCTCAGTATCTTCAAGTGGGAGTATCGGAAGGGATGGGATATCCTCTTACAAGCATATTGGCAATCTTTTACGCCAAGTGATGATGTCTTGTTGGTCATTCATTCCTATCTCCCATCAACTACTTCTGCCTCTAGCACTGGCTCAGCAGTCTCTAATATTAGTCAGATCATTGAAGACTATGCCCGTGAAGTCTTGAACCGTTCTTTATCTGATTTGGCACCAGTCTATTGGGTGAGTCATCGTGACCAAGTGGTGGCGCTAAGAGAGCATAACTATTCTCCTCTCCCTGACTCCACTGAAAGCAAAGGCGGAGGATTGACTCGTGAGGAAATGCGCCAACTTTTCGCCGCAGCTGATGCATTCGCTCTACCCACTCGCGGTGAAGGGTGGGGATTGCCCATTGCTGAAGCCATGAGCATGGCCTTACCAGTTATTGCAACCAATTACTCAGGTCCCACGGCTTTCATAGACGATGACAATGCCTATCCATTATCTGTGGAGAAGGGCAGGCTGGATGAGTTTGCCTATGCCATCCCTCGTTTAGATCATCTGATCACTCTACTTCGACAAGTGATAAGAGATAGTACCATCGTCTTATGTGAGTCACCTTCATTGATCTCCAGGACTGTGTTGGAGACTGCAATGCTTACAACAGAAGGAGAAGAGCAACTTCGACCTTTACAAGATCAGTTATGCAGTAAGTATGGAGACACAGAGAGGTTAACAGTTGCTAAAGCAAAAGGAATTCTAGCGAGGGTGAAGATGCAGTCCTTGACTGCTAAAGAAGTTGTGAGAATTATGCAAGAGAGACTCAAGATTCAAGCTGAACGTAGAGGATGGAAGTTTTAGTTGTTGGTATTGTCTTTATTGTCTTTATCACATAGATTGATCAAGGGAACTTGTTTAACATGCATGCTAGGCATTTGCATTATTAGACATGCAACAGTAACGTACACACAAGATTAGTAGCCTATGGTGTGTCTGTGTATTGTGTGAGTAGTTTATTAGTTTGATGTCTGTGAGTTAATATGGAGGAAGTTGTTGTAAAGCCAATTTGTATAAGCTTTCCCTCCTCCACCTAAGCTACAGGATAACAACATTCAAAGCACTACCTTAAAATCCGTGTATTGCATTCCATCCTGATTTTAGATTTACAGTCCCAAGTAAACAGAAACAAGGTTTTTCGAAATAAACGCACTATTTGATGGACTTCTTGCTGTATGATGGCATGGCACAGTGACCGTTTCATCGCAGCAGCAGTGCAAACAGTCAGCAGTCCATCAAAACAATCAAAACAAAACAAATCAGATTGGATAGTAGTAGACTATAGACTATATTATACAGCGATTGTTATTGCTTTTCAGGGAGAGTCTCTGAATGATAGCTATTGATTAATAATTCTATTATTATTTATTATAGTAACATTTCCCCCCCAATTCTTCCACAACAACAACCTCAACGACTACTATTAAGTTATACTATACAATGTCAAGTAGTAGTAGTAGCAGTGTGAATAATATGAACAAGACCAAGTCTCTTAAGTTACGAGGTGTTCAACCTCGTCTAGCATGGGGTGGAAGACCTTTTCTTGGTGCACATTCAAATCTTCTCACAGTTAGTGATAATGAATATATTTTAGCAACAGGAACAAGTTTTGCTTTCTTAGAAAATGCTTCAATACATAATCGTCGTAGTTACTTTGTTGAACCACCTACAGCAGAGGTTGTTGAAGTACGTCTAGCATGTGTAAGTAATGATGGGAAGTATGTAGCAGCAGTCACTAAGATGCGACCTGATAGCACAGCTACCACTACCTCTAACACTACCTCACAAGCTATGACAACGAACACTACTAACACCACTACCACTACCTCTTCTCCAACTCCTCCAGCTACTGCTAATGGTAACAGTAGTGGTAACAGTAGTGGTGGTATGATACCCACAACAACAACAACAATTCAAAACTATTTCAATTCCTTAACCATTTTAGTCTATAATACTAACAATCATATGCAAGATAATATACGACCACATGAGATTCGATATACCTTACCTGATACTTCAACTTCAACTTCAACATCTCATTACCATCATGATCCATTAGAAGTCAATGGTATTACCTTCTCTCATGATGATGTCCTCTTAGCTGTCATTACTAACTATCCACCTTATGGAGTGCTAATCTTTGATCATTTCAAAGGAAGTCTCTATCAAACTATTGCTACAGAATCAATACCATTAGCAATCTCATTTAATCCAACTGATGCTTTCAAAATATGTGTTACAGGAGAATCGAATTTAATTCGTTTATGGAGATTTACAAGTAAAGCAGTTCATATGGCACCGATTTCAGGGTTAAAGAAAAGCTACTTATCGTATAATTGTCATGGATGGATAGCACCTTATAATGAATCATTAATAGTAGCAGGAAGTGATAATGGATCATTATTGTTAATTCAAAATTGTGAACAACGGATACCTATCATACCAGTCTTTACAGGATTAAACGACATACCACAAACTACTAACACTACCACTACAAATAAGACAACGGCTAGTACTACAGCAGCAGCAGCAGTAACGGCTACTACCACTACTACTACTACCACGACTATAGTGACGACCACACCACCATCAACGGCTAGTAGTAGTAATAGTAGTATTAAACATTTATTAATACGAGGAGATATTGTCATAGTTGCATCATCAAGTTATCATATTGCCATGTATGAAGTAAGAAGAAGTATGTCCACAAAAGGTGGTAGTGGTGGTGGTGGTGGGGGTAGTGGTGTGGGACTAACGGCTACTTTAGTGTTATTAGCAAGATATCGATTAGATCGTGTGGAAGCTATTCATGGTCTAACCTTTGCATTAAAAGAAAGTAATACCTCATATACATTAATGGCATCGACAACAAATGCATTAGTCAGTTTGGATATTATTACTGATTTTGATTTAAGTGGTGGTCGACTATTAAAAGGTAATAGTGGTAATCAAGCTATAAATACGACAAATACACCGAAGAATCAAAGTATGATTGACATGTCAACACGTCGTCCATTTGATGACACGACTGGACCAAATGCTGTTAGTAATGGTAGTGGTAGTGGTAGTAGTGCGATGGAATGGACGTCAGTAGCAATGGAAAAAATAGTGTTTCATTTCCATTCTAAAGCAATCACTTCTTTATCCATGGCAGCACAAGGAAGTACTTTCTTGACATTTTCTTATGATGAAGGAATTATTCGATTTTGGGATTATGCAAATCCAAATACTTTTACTTCCATTTGGATGACACAGAATTTCAAAGAACGTATGGAAGATATTCCATTTCATGTTGATCTTCATCCAAATGGTGTTCAATTAGCATGTGCAAATGAAATGGAAGTAAAAGAATATGCTATATGGGATACACAAATTGAATTAATACGTCGTATTCCTGTACGTATTCCATTTAAAGGAAATAATGGTGTTCCTATTGTTATTTCACAACCTGTTTCATTAGTAAGATATTCTAATGGTGGACATTTATTAGCTGTTGTGACAGGAAAGATTATTCAAATCTTTCATCTTTATCTACGTGAAGATCAATCAAATCATTCTTCACAATCTGGTAAGACTTTGATATCGTTAACTCGTGTAG
This sequence comes from Ochromonas danica, assembly GCA_015146655.1. Taxonomy (NCBI): domain Eukaryota; class Chrysophyceae; order Chromulinales; family Chromulinaceae; genus Ochromonas; species Ochromonas danica. The sequence goes on from VKHL01000022.1 coordinate 150,975, forward strand.
TATCTTATCTCTAACTCATCATTCACTTTGTGTATCCATGTGTCTGTGTGTGTGTGTGTGTGTGTGTGTGTGTGTGTGTGTGTGTGTGTGTGTGTGTGTGTGTGTGTGTGTGTGTGTGTGTCTGTGTGTCTGTGTGTGTGTGTGTGTCTGTGTGTCTGTGTGTGTGTGTGTCTGTGTGTGTCTGTGTGTCTGTGTGTCTGTGTCTGTGTGTGTGTCTGTGTGTGTATGTGTGTATGTATGTGTGTGTCTGTGTCTGTGCGTGTCTGTGTGTGTGTGTGTGTATGTGTGTACTGTGTGTGTGTGCATTGTGTGTGTTTACTGTGTGCGTGTGTACTGTGTGTGTGTGTATGCGTGTGTTTTGTTGTTTCTAGGCAATCCTTATCGCATGATGACATTAACAGAGCATATAGCACCTGTGACAGATGTCATCTTTCTACGTGATGATGACATGCTCATCACATCTTCTAATGATGGTTGTGTCTATAGTTGGAGAATTAGTCCAGGAACACGTAATCGTGAGAAAGAATTTGTTAAACGTGGATTTGCTGTTAGTCATCTTGCAATGGGTAGATATCAAGGAGCTAAGACTATTCTTGCTTCATTTGAATCTACTTTACTGTCTAATGATAATGTTAATGCTTCAATGAATCCTGGGGTAGAAGCAGTACGTCGACGAAGACAATCTTCAGCTTTTGCTAGACGATCCATGCAAGCAGCAACGGCTACTGCTACTGCTACTGCTACCTCCTCTACCTCTTCCTCTTCTTCTACAGTACATGCATTTGATCCGTTACGTGCTTCACGTGAAGGATTATTATTAAGACATTCTATAGAAGGAGGAGGAGGAGGAGGTCAAGGTCATGATGAGATAGGTCTAGCCTTGGCAGCCTTCTCACAAGGTAGTGGCGAGGGGGTGCTGCTACCGGAAGGTAACACTCCCATGCTAGCAGGTAATAACACTACCAATGCTCCATTCCGCCCGATGGTCCATGCTTCATCTAGAGCAGGTGGTAGTAGTGGTATTGGTGGAACAGGAGCAGGAGGAGGAGGAGGTAATGGGGTAGTAGTAGTAGCAGGAGGAGGAGGGGTATCAAAGTACTACTTCCTAGCCATGTGGGAGAAGGAAATCTCTAACAACCCCACTATCATCTACCTCCCCAATGCTGTACGATCCATGACATTTGGTCGTACAGCAGGACCCGATAGTGTAGAGATGTGTCTCATTGGACTAGCCGATGGCCAGGTCATCCTCTCTTTGCTACCCTTGCCTCTCATGGCCTTCAATGAAACGGCTACTATCACTACTACCCTACCACCGCCTGGTACTACCACTACCACTAATACCATGTCATCATCCAATAAGAACATCTCCTTTTCAGCCAATGCGACAGTAGAGAGTAAACGATTGTCTGTCTCATCATCGGGTAGAATGAAGAAAGGAGGAGGAGGAGGAGGTGGTGGAGGAGGAGGAGGATTGAGTGCAGTGGTAGAGTTAGATGATGATAATACCACAGCTGATCCAAGCACTGCTCGCTCTCGTGTTACCCTCAATAATGATGATACCTTCTCACTCCCTGGAGTAGCAACAGGAGGAGGAGGAGGAGGGCAGCAGAAGGGTAGTAACGGTAACAACAACACTACCTCTGCCTCTACCTCCTCTCCCTCCCCTGCTGTGGGTGGTAGTAGTGGTACTATAGGTGACCCTACAATGAACAACAATAGCAACAACAACAACAACAACAACAACGGTGAAGAGGGTAACAACAACGGTAACAATGGTAACAGTGGTAACAATGCCTACCAGTTGGTGATGAGTCAGTGTCGGGTCATTCGACCAGCTGTAGGCTTCGTCAGTCAGATAGCCTTCACACCAGATGGCTATTGGATTGTCATCACGGGAGAGGACGGTAGTGTCTTCCTCTTCTCTACCATTCGCAAGTTTGGCGAGCATCTATGGGAGACTACCTCCACTACTTCTACCTCTTCCTACCATGACACCTCCTCGGCCACTACCACCACCTCTACCTCTTTTGCTAAGACACAGTTCTTACTAGTTGAACGTAGTAAAATGGAAGCAGTACGTTCAAAACTAATTGAAATGGAAAGTTTATTTGAACAATCACATAAAGATCATGAATTATATGTTAATAAACTATTAGAAGGAAGAGAAAAAATGTTATTTGATTTAGAACAAAAAATGCAACGTGAAATACAAAGTCGTGATGAAACAATATTACAAGGAAGACGTGATTATCTAACATTGAAAAAATCAACACAAGATGAAATACAAGAATTAAAGAAAAATAGTGATAATGCTTTATCATCTTTAGAAATGATGTATGAAAGAAGATTAGCTGAAGAATCAGTTTATGTACAAAAAATGAAACAAGCATATGATGAATATGTTGTACATATGAAAATGGATATGAATCAAATACAACAACAAGTAAATCAAAAACTTAGTCTAATGGAAGATGATAAACAACATTTATTACAAGAATCAAATCGTCAAAAACAAGCTATATTAGAATATTATGATTATATGAAAACACGTAATCATGAAGTATTAGCATCATTAGAAGATCAACAAGTTGAAGAACGTAGTAAATTGAAATCTACATTAAGTCAAACTCATGCTATGTTAGCTGAAGCACAAGCTAAAAATATGTCTAATGAAGTACAAGCAAATCATACCATTTCAAAATTAAAAGTTGAAATTGAAAATAAAGAAATTGAAATGTTAAGAATACGAAGTGATTTAGAATGGGCAAATGATCGAATTGGTAAATTAGAAAATGCTTTACAACAAGCTACATTAGAATTAAAAATACGTATGGATGTGAATGAAAAATGGGAAATGAAATCAGGTGAAATGATTAAACGAATTGAAGAATTAGAAACAGTACGTAAAACATTAACATCTCAATTACATTCTTTACGTGAAGAAATTTTACCAACAGAAGAACAATTACATCAAACATTAGAAAAATTACAAGAAATTGATCGTGAATATGAAATTTCTTTACATGCAATTACAGAAAAGGAGAAAATTTTATCCTATAAATCTGAAAATTTATCATTATTACAAAAACAAGTACGTGAATTAAGAAAGAAAAATACATTAAAAGATGCTGCATTAAAACGTGCTGCTTCATTATTAGAAGAATTTATCTATGCTATGCATGAAGAACGTTTTCTACCCAAGAATCGTATGATGGCTAATACTACTACTACTACAACTACAGGAGGAGGTAGTGGTGGTCTAGGTAGTGCAGGAGGTCTAGGTAGCAGTGCAGCAGAAGGAATCATGGAAGGTAACACAGCTTTACCTTCAGCATCTAATGAACTTCCTTTAAGCTCTTCGATGGACTCCAAGTCTCGTGTTGGCTCAGTCATGATGACGAGGTCGTCTATGGCAGGCAACAATTTGCTTTCCAATGCCATCGCTGCAGCTACCATGGCCGTATTGGGTAATGCTACTACTAGTGCTAACTCTCCTGTCATGACTGCAACGAATGAACGAAACCTTTCTACTGCTGCTTCTGGGTCATCCCCTGCACCTCCAGCACTAGTTAAGACCATGACTATTGGTGCTAGAAGTAGTAGCACACAGATTGGTGCACCACCACCAGGTAGTGGTAGTGGTACAGCAGGTCTAGTAAGTGGTAGTAATAATGAAAGTGGGAAAGAGAAGTCAAAGCTATTATCTCGACAAGCTCTCTTAGCACAACCTCATAGTCATGATTTAATTGCAGCATTAAAATTAGAAGGTGGAGTTAATATGAAGTTACGACGATTAAATGATGTATTAAAACCTTATTTGAAAGATGGAGATGTTAATGTAAGTAGCTATAGTATATCCTCTATATTGCTTGCTTTCCTTCTGTCTGTTAGAAGTACTAACGATGATGATGTTGTTGTTAAATAGGAGGAAATGTTAGATGAAGCAGAAGCAGTTCGACGTGAACAAGATCGACATATGTCATTATTACATCGTAATTTCTCTTCTTTACAATCTTCTTTAGAGACTGCACAACATGTCTTACATGACAAAGTTCATAACCATCTCTCTGATAATCAGACCTTATTAAGAGAAGTGAATCAATTACGATCTGAAGTCAAAAGTCTATCATTAGAGAATCAACGTCTAGCAGCACAAATTGATTTCTTTCGAACACGTAAACAAGATCAATTACAAGGTTTTACAAGTCAATTTATATCAACAGATGATCCAATGAATCTTCTGTCGAATGATCATCATTATGAGCAACAACAGAATGAAAGGAAGAAGTCACGACCATCTAGTCGAACCTATTCACCTGGTCAAACACAAGGAGGAAAAGATCGTGGTGGTTCATCTGCAACAACTCCTATTACTTTCCCTGCTTTATCTGCACCAACGCCTACTGCCCCAGAGATTGATAATAGCAATTTGTTGATGATGAAGAAGAAATCTACCTCTTCTGCTGTCTCGGAGGTCAATCAAGCTAGACGACTCATAGGGAGTCAAAGCCAATCTGTTTTGCCAAACACAAGCTTGTCGGCCAATAGCAATAACAACAACAAGAGCAAAGCAAGCAAGACTACTGTGATACCATCACGTAACAAGCCTATGAAGTCTGTTGAAGAGCTCTTGGGTAATTCTTTGGATAGCTTTCATCGCAGTTATGATGATTCTTTGAAGGACACCAAAAACAACAATAAACAAGCAGCTGGTGGTAAAGGAAGTAATAGTTCTACCACCACCTTATCGAAAGGTCCAATGACAGCTGAAGAGAAGATCGCCAAGATTGTGGAGCTCAACTTCGAAGAAATCCGATCAAACAATAAGAAGTAATGGCCACGGCAGGAGATGATCCATTGGAGATTGTCATGACATCATGACATGACATGCGCTGGTCTCATATGTTACTTGTATAGAGTTTTACTGTAGATGCTACTATCATGTCATTATAATATATAATAGCTTAGAGAGTTCAAAAGGTGTTCGTTTGTTTGTTCAAATTCAATACCGCGCTGTCAATTAATACTTACACATCGCCCAAGGCGTATCTAGACCCTAGAGAAAGAGAGTAAACACCACATCTTCTTCTCGGAGCAAACGAGTAAAACTCGACCGATCCTCTAACCTAACATTGACAGCTACAAGTATAAGATGAACACCTTGATATTCCCTGGAAGGATAGGCCGGTATTCACCAGTGAGTGACTCAGGCAATAACTCAGTCGAAGCTAAAGCCATGTCATCTATTAAAGCACACAAATAAATCACATCAAATAGAAATAGTCCGGGTGTGCAAGCATTCATGGAGGGGTGGTGGAGTAGTTAAAGCACACAGAGTGTTGATAGTATGTTTTTGTTCATCATCGGTTGTAGAGAGCCAAGGTATTCCGTTGATGATGCCCATCAGATAGTTGTGGAGAGAAATGTACTTTACAAAAACAAACAATAGCTTGGTTAATAGGCAGGCCACATGATAGAGAGGATAAAAGAACGAAGGAGCAACACAGCGCAGGGGAAGCTGAGAGTTAGAAGATATACAAGAGAAGCACGGTTCACGAGAGGCAAAGGAAAAGATGACCAATCATCAGTTTCCAGCCTTATCTTCACTAAACAAGATCAAACATAATGCGAAGGAAGACCATAACTCGCACTGTAGTGTATCCCACTTGGGCATTAGTATTAGGCAGAAGAAACTAATTCTCTGCCAAACGCAAGACAATACAAACGAAACGAAAGAGTATATATAGATAAGAAAAGTGGGCAGAGGGAACTGATTCTGGCGACGAGGAGGCTAACACAGGACAGACAACAAGCGTACTGTCCTTAAATCGGTTGTGTGGAGCCAGATTCGGAAGGAGGAGGATATGACGCTTCAGAGTGCATGTTAGTCAGGAAGGGCGGGGGAGCTCCATAACTAGAGCTTAGACTACCTGGTAAGCTATTGTGCATGTGATAATAGGGAGGTGGGGGAGGCCCACGTCCTCCGCCCTGTGGACCCCCTCCAGGATACATATGACGAGGAGGAGCAAACATAGGAGGCCCTGGATAGACTGGAATACCAGGATAAGGAGGCATTGGCATAGGCATCGCACCATTTCCACCACCCATATGAGGCATACCCATGGGTGGCATTCCGGGCATTGGAGGACCATAAGAGCCAGGGCCGCCAGGACCGTGATCTGGAGGAGGACCGCGAGGCCCACACCCACGATGACCTCTTGGACTATGAGGACCATGATGGCCACCATGTCCTCGGTGACCACCTCCATGGTTGAATCCCCCATGGTGAGGATGGCCACCATGAGGTGGAGGCATATGCATGTGAGGAGGACCATAAGGATAATAGTAGCCAGGTCCAGGAGGACTATTCGGCTCCTGGCCTGGAGAGCCACCCTCTCTACCACCTTCACCACCGGGTGAAGGAGGATCCATGAAGGGAGGTGGTGGTGGTCCTCCGGGGTAAGACATGGGCATTGCGATAAATGGAGGATAGGAACCATAGGGACTTTGGGCCATTCCCTCTGGAACACCTGAGAAAGATCCGGATGCATTATTTCCATTTGCAGTTGATCCATTACCTCCACCATTAGAATGGCCATTTGAAGCCCCACTGTTGTTAAATTTGGCCTTGTTGTGCTGCTTGTTCTGTTTGTTTTGAGCAAGTTGAGCTTCTTTCTGGGCTTGGGCCTGCAGCTGCAAAGAAATGGAATAAGGAGTGAAGAGATATGCGGCATGACCAAAGCCACGTGCTAACAGAAGATCTTCATCGTCTATGCTCAAAAGTGGTGACTCTCCGAGGAGAGTGACCACAGGATTGAAGGGATGCTCAGTGCCCATCTTCAACTCCGTAAAGCTGTTCAGCGAAACATCATTAGACAGAAATGGAAAACGTCGCAAAATAAAAATGTAGCAATTACCTTGATCGTTCTATCGCTTTCTTCAATCCTCCAAACTGCTCCTTTAGCCTTCGTGACAAATTATTATCACAATTCAACAGAGCCTGCAGATTCTTTCCGATCTCTCCGACAGGCATTGGTCCTTTCTGCTTCCAAACAAAGTATGAGTGGTAAATCCCATCCACTCAAAGATATGCTGCTAACCTTGTTTAAGATAATTATAATGAGGTGTAGCAAAAGTTGCTGATCAATTTTTCCTCCCAAAGCTAGTTGACCATAGCTCAGCGCAAACTAAACAAGTGGACAAGCTAATGAGCAACATAAAGAAGAAAAAACTCGAAATCCGCTAACCTGTAAATCTCTGACAGCAACACTAAAGACGCAACTTGGTGTACTATCGCCTTTCTTATTCTCAATATATTGAGTCATCTTCGTCAGATTTTCAATACCGCACTTGATGCACGTGTTGGCAAAGAGTTTGCGAACAATTTTGTTTGATTTCTCCAATACAGATTGCTGGTCAACATCAGAGGGAAGAGACGTCGATGTTTTGCTCAATTCATCGCAGACAGACTGGAAATGCTTATATCCTTCATGCAAACCAGACACAAATGCCTCCAGTCCCAATGCCTCAATAGGTGCGAGAAGATTGTGAGTGTTATCTACAGGGTCAATAAGATTGCATCGAGAAAACTCATATTCAGGATGAACTTCATTCCTCTTCCTCTCCTCCTCAGACACTCCATTAGTTGATGAAGCGCTATGCTCGTCAATAGAAGGTACCGCAGAAGGAGCAGTCTGACCCAATGTGTCTTGGGAACACGATAAGGAACTCGTCACAGTTGCATCACCCGCTTCTCCGACATGATCATTCGTTTCATGAACAGTCTGCCAATCAAGGTAATCACCGTGGGCTATATTGGAGATATTGAAAATTCTCTCGGGGAAGAATTTCTCTGTGTTCTTTGGCTGAATATTGTCAGAAATGTATACCAGAGATTTATCTTCAGCACGGAAAGCTGGACCTCTCACAGTCATCATAAGGTTGCACCAATCAAAGGAGCTATAATAGGCAAAGAATTGACCCAGTGCTTGAAGCGGGTGAGTGATCAAAGCACCTTTGGCATTGAAGATGTATATCATGAGGACAGTTAAAGCCCAAGAAGAGAGACGCCCGTCCTTCACTCCCAGCAAGCTACCACCTCCATTAGTATAGCGAGCCGATTCAAACTGAAACCAAGCTTTCAATAAGAGAATGGATCTCTTGAATAAGTTATTCCTTCCCACAAAAGCATTTAACCTTTCGATCAAGACCTCCGTATAGATCGAATTCAGCTGATTGGTAGAGACAGTTACAGCAACATTATTGATCATGCTGCGAATCATCTTTATCTCATCGTTAACGAAGCTCACATTGCTCACAGAAACCTTTTCCTCGTCATGATTTTCGTCATTAGGGCCGAACGCAGAAAGGCATAACGCTTCATTAATCTTAACGAACCAGCCGTCATCTGCCAATTTTGGAACAAAGGCCGTACAATCAATCCCACTTTCAGGAAGGAAGGTGTGAGATACTAAACTGCCAATGGGGAAGAGTTGGCAGCCCAATGTAGTGCTCACAAGATCGCGAACGTACTTGAAGATAGTGTAACGAGAAACGATAGCTTCTTCAGATGGAGTAATAGCATCAACAATCACGTCGGCTATATTAGTCATAGAAGCAATCCAATTTGTCGACACCTCTGTGACAGTCGTACGAGACGGGTCCAAAATAGATTCCGATAAATCAGCCCCATAGAACTTGCTCTCCGCAGCATTGCATACAAATTTAGCAGAGATGATAGGACTCTTTCTGCTGGGATGATAATCATAAGAGGGAAGTCGACGTGACTTTTCTGGTGTTTGTGACGATAGACCAATGTTCACCTTCTGCGCCAGCAGTTCATTGCTCAATCTAATGGCATCCTGCAGTTGCAAAGAAACGGCATATGCGCGCGCATCTTCAGGCTTAGGACTCACAGATGCTAAACGATCTGGTTGGGCCGCTAGATTGATGGCTCTGACAACCTCCTCCATCGGAAGGCTGTCTGCGCTTTGCTCGCTGTTGTCAGCATTGTCTTCGTCGCTTGACTCATGAGTCTGTTCTTGATATAAAACAGCATGTTCTTCGGTTAATTCACCACGTAATTGATGTGACAAATTTCCATCCACACCACTAAGAGAACGCAGAACAGAATTGGGAAGCTGCTGACTGGCCATTCCTGTTGCCTGTTGCAGAAAGATCATCTCCATTTGAGATAACCTGGCTTGGAGAACATTCACCTAAAATATAAATATAAATATACATATTACATGAGAAACCACCTTAAAACAAGCAAAATTGATGAATTACAAGAGCTACCTACCTGCTTGCGAGCGACAGCAAGATCGTCTGTTAACTTGGCGGTCTCTGTTTGGTTTGTAGTTTTCATCGAATTCAACATCTAAAAAGGACACGAATGTCAATGATTGGAAGCTGAACAAATGTCATTATACAAGTACTTACATCTTGTAAACGTCTCATTCGTTCAAAGTTCCAAATGAACGTCATAATATTTGACTCATCGTTTAAGAAGAGGACAAGATCATTTCGAGTCCAAATTTGAGGCAATCGAATAAGTAAACTCAAATATTTCTCTAATTGATCTCTTCTTTGATCAACAATTTCAGGATCTGATGATGATCGCAAGTATCGCTTCGGGGGAAGTGGAGGAAATCGTAAGTTAGGATGATGCTTACGTAATTCTCGATCCAAATAGTAAAAATCACGATATCTACGTTTAATCGTCCATGCACGTAATGGTGTGGTAACTCGAATCACATAGACAGTATGATCTTGATTTTGTTCAGTTTGTGGGATAGAAATTCTTGTTGTTGAGCATTCTACAGAACGACGACGAGACGAGGTACGATCTTCTCCTGAATCAGCCCAGGATGGTTTATAATTACTATCTTCATCATCAATAGTAGACTCAACAGAAATCATACGAGGTGCTGACATAGTAAAAATTTATAAATATCACACCTAAAAGATTATACGAAGAAGACAGAACGAACGAGGTGCAAAGAGAGAGAGTGAGAAAACCAAAACAGAAAATTATTTCTAATTTCAAAGTCAAGTAGTCTTCAAATACAAGACAATTCTATATTACTTCAGATCAAGTTAAGATGAAAATCAAAGAAGCAAGAAAGAGGGTCTCCTAGAGCACTTCAATCCAGACAATCAATCTTCCTGCTATTGATTTCTACGGCCAGACCGTCACAGTGAGACCCGCAGGACAGAGTGGCGGACAGGGACACCCAACCACCTTCCCGGATACGGGATCCTCAAAGATCGCTCGTTTTTCAGGTGTGTTTTTCAAGGGAAACGAGCTTCCAAAAGTGTGTTTTCAAGGGAAACGAGCTTCCAAAAGTGTTTTTTCATCCTCTACTGTGATCATTCTCTTGACAATCACGAAATGTGATGTCTAGGAAGGAAACGATCGCATTCTGCGAGAATATTGCTAACATAAGTTTCTTAACTGTTAGGTATTCAGTAAAATAGGCAAAATTTTCGCTTCCTTTGTATTCATCTTTTATTTTCTTTCAAATCAATGATATGTCAGAACAACTGCGCGGACCAACGCCTCCCTCATCATCTCACCAGGAAGAGAAGTTTCATCCTCTTGCATGAAGAGCCACGCAGTATTTAATATGCAAAAATGGCTTAAGAAACATGACTGCTTGTTTCCTACTACACAGAGTATTCGCCACCAATAAAGAAAAGTACCACAAAGTAATATACAGAAATAACACGCGAAGGTCAAGGGCAAAAAAAGGAACGATTCAATCGTTATGGTAAATAGTTTTTTTGTATTGAGAGAAAGTGAGTTTGAATGTAAAATGGTAGAAGGGCAAAATGGCTGTGGGTGTGGTTGAGCAGTGCAGAGGAGACACACAAAGTGTGCGTTTCTCTTGTCAGGACGCTTTCAGAAGTTTTGCCACAGGAAGATGATCTGGACGTGAGAACAGTGGTGACTCGCCTTTTCCACTCGTATAGTGTTTGGCATTGAGAAGAGACGGGAAGGAACTTTCACTTTCGTATTCTCTAGTGAAGGCAGCGTCTGCTTCATCAATGGCAAAGTTATGACCCGTTCCTATGATTTTATCACAGCATTCTGTCGTACAATCAATACACTTTGGATAGAACCATAAACCAATTATCCATCCTGTTATTGTTAGTGCACCCACCACAGCTTCTATCATATCCTGGAATTTCTCACTATTTCTTTTTTTCACTTATTTCCCTAAAAATAATGAAGTGTTGGAATATTGAGAATGAAAGAGGAAGTGAAGGGAGGAAAGAATATGGAATTGCTGCAATTGAGGTTGACTCTGACTCTGATTTGTTCGTTTCTCTTTCTCTCTCCTCAGTCAGGCAACAGTCTCTTTGTCTGTCTGTCTTCTGGTTTTGCTCTGTGTGGGCGTTGGGTTGGCTTCTGTTGAAGGCTGTGGGCCACAAGTTGAAATGGCCAACCCTTGCCAGCCCGCCTTTTCAACACCACGTTGCCCTAAGATCTTCAACTTCACAACAACGCGTTCTTCCAATTTCCAAACTTTCTCAGCAACGTAATAATATTAACTTAATAAGAACAATAGGGAAAGGGCCCGAAGGATGAATTGGGGATGAAGTGGAAGTTCGATTGGAACTTCTATGAGAGCCAGAGTTTTCGATTGATATCTCTTTTTATTCATTTCTCTTTATTAGCATCTTATACAGTAATACAGGGAAATACCTTCTCCTCTTCTTCCATTGTCATGAAATCTTCCCCCACAGAGAATGATGCAATATTGCATGATCCCACTACTATATCCAGTCCCCTCCCACCTAAGATCATTGTCGGTTATGCGAATTGGAATCAATGTGATGATAAGATCATTCAAGCCGTGAAAGATGGGGTCAATGTTGTTATATGGTTCTCTATCAATCTCTCTACAGACCAAAACACGGAAGGTCATCCTCCAATCATCACCAATGGGCCTGACATGGACTGTGTAGCAGAGAAAGTCCGTATTATCCGTGATGAACTAAAGCTTCCTTGTGTGCATTTAATCTCAATTGGTGGATGGAACTCACCACATCCAGATACAACTCATTCAGCAGATGTCATGTTTCAGGCTTGGCATCATTGGAATCGTCATCATATAGCACGACCTGAGAAAGGCTTCCATGGGTTTGATGGGATTGACTGGGATATTGAAGGTAATGACACTCCTTCCTCCCCCTATAACACCTTCAGTGTGCCCTGTCTGGATCTCATGGGTCGCTTCTCTCAACTCGCCAAAGCTACGGGATATCTTGTTGCCATGGCACCTGCTGAATCCTATCTTGATCCATCTATCCCATTATTTGATCGGAGTTTATTACATGAATATGAGGAATGGAAAGGTCATATCCCAACCTTTGCTTACCATGGTCGAAATGTCTATGCCTATCTACTGGCCCGCTATGGCGTAACTTCACTTGCTGCTTCTGATCACAATACAATTCCACTTGAAGTGGAAACTTTCGATTTTATTACTATTCAATTTTATGAAGGCTATTCTCATCTTTTATATCGATTATCTCATGGTAATCAAGAGGTGGAAGAAGAAGTTGAGAGAGTGGTTCGTCGACTAGTTGATGGATGGTCCTTGAACTTCTCTGTAGATTCTGAATTGGACTATCCCACTGAAGAATTGATTAGAATAGCTCCTGAGAGACTCGTTATTGGCCTAGCGAATGGATGGGCTGGAGATGGAAAGTTTCTCTTGCTTTCAACTGATCAGGTGAGGTCTATTTAGCATTATTCTCATGGTGCTGTAGTTGACATTATTTCGATCTTTGCTGTAGATTGAGAGTGTCTACCAGCATTTAATAAAGAAAAATATGTCAATTCGTGGATTTGCCTTCTGGAATATCCTGGACGAAGGGCAGACGTCAAAACAGTTCCCCAATCAACCAGTCTTCATGGCAAGAGGATTAAATAGGTTCTTGAACATAAGGCCAAAAGAAATCACTTCTGAAGTCTCTGTAGCAAGGGAAGAACTATGAACGAATGATTTCTTTTCATACATTAAAATTTGTAAAAAAAATGATAATTACAGGTTAGATAGACTCCTGTGTTGCAAGGCCATTGTCTCATGAATAGGCGAACATCAGTCTTTCCTCCTCCCGCCAAGCTGTCATATAGATCCATCCAGCAAGGTTTGCAACACATCAAAAAATCCAGAAGATGCACCGACTAATTGGCGATGCACTTCTTCAACAGTTATAACTAGTGGGCGATAGCGTACCAGATCTATCGCCGCTTCTTCGATTTCTCTTTCTCTAGCTGTAATGTGATAAGACAGCTCTTTTAATAGCTGGAAAGTGATCGTAAAGAGGTCACATGCTTCTCCCATGCGTTTATCGTTTAGACTTCTTTGTTTTCCTTTGCCGTTACTCTCTTCCGTAGTGGCAGCGAGAGAATCGCCCTCTTCTTCGATAACTATTAGACCATCGGCGCTCGGGAGAGGAGGTACATGACTCAGATCATCCTCTCGTAATTTGTGCCCTCTTCCATATAGAGCATAGTCACTCAATGCATAATCAAAATATGCAAATTGATGGTAGTTTGGGTCTCCTGCATAAGCTAGGACAGGATAGAGATGAAGAAAATTGGCCGAAGCAGCAACACGAATCGACAACGCTGTAAGGTTTGACCACAACTTTCGATGTGCTAACCAACGAGCCGCAGTGATGATATCACCAGAAATTAGACAACATTTTACGATATCCTCCACAGTTGAAGATGAACTCAGTGGTTGTCGAAGTGAAGCCACTGATTGTGCCAGGATGGCTTCATGGGATGCTTTCAAAAAGCTGTGATAAATCTGACTTCTATCCATTTGCTGTACAATGAAAGGCAAGGGAGGAATAGAGTTACTTGGTGTGATTTCTGATTGATTTTGATAATTGTGCGGGATTGACGCTAGAAGAGAATGCTGCTCTGGATGGGGATAAGGCGAGATAGCGGCTCCACGAAAAGATTGACGCAAAACTGTAAAAAACCACTCCCATTTCTGTGAAATTTCAGTCGTGTTTTGGGGAATGACTAAGTGTGAACTTGGGGGCTCTTCTCTCTTGCTGGAAGATGTTGCAGAGAAAGTAGAAGCTGCAGGAGGAGATGTTGTTGAGCGTCTGCGAGAAAGCGCTTGATAATAGGCCTCTCTTCCTCCTCCTTCCTCTCCCAAGATCATCAGGCAAATGACTTCTTCTAGCGCAGTAAAAATCTCGTATAGAGTTTGAGATCGGTCACTGGCGAATGAAAGATGAAGGAATAGCAATCGCAACAGAGCACCACCAAAACCGTCTTCCTTCGCCTCGTGTTCGTCTTGCTTCAATTGATAGACGACTTCTGCCAAAAGCCATGGATCAATTAACTTTGCCAAGACAGTTTGCCAGTCTACTGATGGGCCGGAAGGCTGCAAGGTGATGACATCCAGATTATCCCAAGGACTTTTGCTTTCCCAGCTTGTTTCATTGCCTCCGTTGCAACTAAGATGATTGTCCGCATCCTCTGGTGTAGAAATAGAAGAACTTACATATGAAAACAACGAGGTCTCATAAAAGTCGTCATCAGGATACTCCTCCTCTTTCAAGCTCTCCATGAACTGCTTCAGTTCTTCTTCGTTTACCTTGATACTCAATTCATCATTTTCCTCATCGATTCCATCCATCTCGACAGCGATTAGATAATCGTCGTAATTGATGTTGCTAGTGGCAAGAGGAGAAGAAGAGGGCTTAGGTAACAAACCGGCATGCTGCAGGCAATTATGCAGGAGCTGCTCAAAAGAAGTCATTGTTGGTTCCTCTTCCTCCAAGTCATCATGATACCCAGGCATAACATCTGCAAGACTTTTGACTCCACCACCTCTAGTAGGGGGAGGGGGTAAAAAGGCCTGTTCTGACATATTCTGTGTTTCTTGCGCCGGGGCCACAGCATTCCCTCCCAGATAATTCTCAAACAAAGCATCCAATAACTAGCCCAAAAAGCACGAAATACACCAATAAAGAAAGAAAGGTAATTAAGAAAGAGTTGAAAGCAATCGCACCTGATGAGACATGAAAAGATCGGAAGAAGTGGAAGAAGAGATGTCCAATTGTAAGCTGAGCAACTTGCTATCAGCTCCTAATAATAGGACAGGCAGCTGGGAAATTCTACGTCGGTTTAGTCCCATACTAGCGTCTTCACTTTGAATACAGCGAAGACAAGTTGACTCCAACGGGAGTGCACGTTGAAGATCTGCTAGAGAGAGGGAGAGAGGGAGCGGAACTTGAAGTGAAGCCACGGCATCCCCCGGACTGCCTTCGGGCAGAACATCTTCAGAGTTCAAGCTTCTTCGCTCTTTCTTTTTTTCAATCACTTTCCAACGTAATATTTTCAATCGTTCGACATGAAAAGGTGATGCTTGAGAAGCAGGAGTTGGAAGATGAAGGAGGAAATGAACAGATTGAGAAGAAGCAGAAGGTCCTCGGCAGTTATCAAACAGAAAGAGTCGATCTCCATCCTCTACTCGAGATCGAGACAATGCCTGAGGCAAAGTACTATGAGCTATTACAGATAACACACCATATAGACAGCTGATCTTCACCAAGCGGGTCGTAACTTTGTCGATAGTGGACTGTCGAGCTTTGGAAGTTATGGTTAATAAACTGAATGATGATGTTATCGAATAATTTCTTCCAAAGCCAACTGTGCTACCATTAGAAAACTTGGATGGCGAAGCATCTGTTACAGATATCTTTGGAATCCATTTCACTTCTAATATCTCCTCGGAGGCCGTATTCCCAGCTTTCCACCCCATCAACTCTTTCAATGACCCTCTCACAAGCTTACCAAGGTCATAAGAATTAACAGAGAGGAAAATCTCTCCCTCCATGCTCTGCTCCAGTGTCCAGAGGCGATGATTATCATATGTTAATCCTAACAGACGATGCAACCGATAGAGTGTCAATCCAGCAGTTACTTCCAACTTAGGTTGATCCGTGTTTTGATCACTTATTCCATTTTCACCATTGGTGTGATGAATAGAAAGGATGCTCTGCTTCACTAGAATAGGTTCGACAACTGGGGTACCATCTTCCACTGCTGTAGATGATGGTGAAGATGAATGATCAATTCCTGGTATTCGACTGGATACGGCGGCAGAGGACGAAGGATGAGATGACGATGATGAAGATGATGATGATTCCAAATAAAAAATACGATGAATAGCTAAATCCATATTTAAATACAAAATCTCTCGATTATCTTGAATTTGTAAAGGTTGTTTCAAGTTGACTTGGGTAATAAGATCATATTGATGACCACGAATAGGATCATCATGATACCATAGATAACATGTGAGGTCTGATAGGATAACCACTGTATACTTAGCTACACTATCCCATTGACAAAGACGATTTGTCCAAGGATAGTGCCGTGTTTTATTGGTTAATAAATTCGTCACTGTAGATCCTATAGAGAGACAGAATCTTGATCCATGAGTTAAGATCACAAGGAAATGTAAATCATCGAGAAAGCGAATAGCGTGAACAATGGAGGAAGAGGTAGAAGAAGAAGAGGAAGGAGGACCCCTAGTGCCTTTGGTGGTGGTGGTCTTCTCGAAGGTATTCTCTCCTAAGTCATGTAAGACACAATGAATTGAATTCATATCGAACAAGTGAGAAGAGAAGATGGAAGAACTTCTAGATACACTTTTTTCAGTTTAATTTTCACTTCCCTTCTTCCTTCCTTCAACTGCTTTCACTCAAACAACAAAGATTCTCTTTCAGCATTCATCTAAAACTCCAAAATCTGGATTTTCCTCGAAATCGATGTTTTCGATGTTTCCACGTCAACACAACAATAATTGAGAAACTGTCACTCACCTGCTTGCACAGTATAATTGATGAATTGAAAAAGAAAAGAAAAGAAATAAATTCCAGAAGAAAGACAAAAGAGCATCAATGGAACTTTCTCCTCGATCAAAACTGCTAACCCAGTTGGCAGTTGTTGACAGGTAGGTATTCCTCCTCTCTCTCTACTTCTCTCTACCTCTATCTACCTCTCTCTGTCACCTCATTGATTGCCCTCTTTCTATCACACACACACACACACACACACACACTCACTCACTTTCACTTGCTCTCTCTCTCTCTATCTCTCTCTGTCTGTCTCTCTGTGTCTCTTACTGTGTGTCTGAGTGAATAGAGCGATTGAGAAGTTGTTAGTCCAGAATGAAGAAGGAACAGTGCCAGCTGTCAAGCCTCACACCTCCTCCTCCTCCTCCTCCTCGAGGAAGAAGAAGAACACTACTACCACCTTCACCACTGCTGCCACCTCCTTGTTGAGAGCCTCTCACTCTGCCTCTCCACTCTTCCAGCAGACTTCTTCCAGAGAGAAAGAACAGCTCCTGCAGCAGCAACAACAACAGGATGAATCGTTTCGTATTGTGACTATGGGACCTCAGCCAGGTAGACGCTACCCCCTACCCTTAGACTGCACTACCTAGGGGGTGCAGACTGACTACCTTGGGTAGCAATGAGGTGATGATCTAATGTAATGTGATGTGATGGGTGTGTCTTCTTTCAGTGATTTGTCCTCATTGCACAGAGGAAGTAGAAGCCAGACATCTGCAAAGGTAGACCACCTACTACCCCTCCTCCTCCTCCTCCTCCTCCTCCTCTTCCTACCCTTCCTATCACTCACTGTGTATCATCAACCATGATGAGATAACAGACATGAGAAAGAGCTCTGTGCCAATCGATGGACTTTCTGTCAGGCATGTGGTGAACAAGTTCGTCGACTAGCTCTTGGTCTTCATCGCCAACGCCTTTGCCCCGCCTTAGCCACAAGAGAGAAGCTCTTAATAGAGAAGAAAGAGAAGGCTGAGCGAGAAGAAGCCTTAGAACAAGAACGAGAACGAGTTGCTCGTATTATTACTGAGAGACATGTTAGTCGTCCTGGAAGTAGCTATTCAAAGGTAGGAGGAGGAGGAGGAGGGGTGGAGCAGCAGCAGGAGCAGGAGGAGGAGGAGGTGTTGGTAACTTGTCAAGATTGTCAACAACGATTACGACCACGCCTAATGGATGAACATCGTCGAAGTGAATGTCCCTCAAGGAAGATGATTTGTCCTAATTATGATCAAGGCTGTCCTGAGATTAACATCCCTTATCATCAACTTAATGATCATCTACGATATCATTGTATTGTACTTCAGAATAAAGAGAAGATGTTAATAAGATGTAAACAACGATTAGAAAAGATACAATGTGCTACCTGTGGTGAATGGTTAGCTGTAAAAGATTGGTCCAAACATGAAAGAGAAGATTGTGTAAATCACTTAGTACATTGTAAGAATTATCCATTTGGTTGTCAAGTTATGATACCTTATCAAGAAAGATCATTACATGAATGTATTGAAGAAAGTTATTGTCGTCAAGGATTATATTTTAATGGATTTGGTAGTTATTTAAAGATTAATGAAAGTGATATTTTACCACCTTGGTCTGTTGAGGTAAGATTATGATTATTACTATGTATATGTATATGGTTATCATGGTTATTGTTAATCTATGTTAAATACTGTTATTATGTTATCATTGTTAATTGAAGTGTATATTTTCTAAGAGTTAGTGAATTCACTAACTGTTTTATGTATTTCCTTAATTTATTTGTGTATATCCTTTATTGCTATACTACCCTATTTATTATTTATTACATCTATCACTACATCTATTAGATTTACAGTTTATATATCAATACTCTTGTCTAACCTTCTGTTGTCTACTAGTTATGGCTCTATCGTCCATCTCTAGCAGAGAGTATGAAACAACATCTTCTCTCTCTCTTCTTACAACTACCCGCTTACTTCCTAGCCTATGCTACTGAGATGAACATTAAGAATAAAGTCATGCAACTAGTAAGAGGACTAAAAGAAGAAGGTTCAAGTAATGGTGGTCAACCTCCACCACCTACTGCTACTAAGTTTGAACGTCAACAATGGCAGAAACAACGTGTAGAAGAGCGTATGCATCTTGTCAATGAGCTCACTGCATTGATTCCTGTCTATTCAGATGCTGTCTTAGCCTATCTACAAGCTTTCCAAGCTGTAGCGATCTCCATGGAAGCGGTAAGTCTATTACTACCCTTTAGTAACTGGGTGAAGGTACTGTAGTAACTAACGGTCATGTTCACCATGGGGTGGTGTGTGTGTGTGTGTGTGTGTGTGTGTGTGTGTGTGTGTGTGTGTGTGTGTGTGTGTGTGTGTGTGTGTGTGTGTGTATGTGTATGTGTCTTTATAGAGTATGGCATGTGGTATAGAATGGCGTATTGAAAGTCGATCAACTACAGGAGGAGGAGGGGAGAAGGTAGAACCAGTCTTCTCATTGCAGGTAAGATCAACGGCTACTTCTTCTTCTCTCTCAATTAGAGTGCCAAGTTAGTAATGGTGTGACTGTGACATGATGCTAGTCGACCTATCCAGGTGAATTGAGTAAAAGTGTTCCAGTGCAGCCTTACCTTGGTACCTCTACAACCTCAAGTGGTCCACATGGTGGTGGTGATAGTAGTAGTCTAGGTAGTGGTGGAGCAGGAGGAGGAGGAGGTAGTGTGATTGGTAGAGAGAAGGAGAGAGATGATAACTCCTCTGTGACTACCCTGCCCTCCTCCACCACTACTCCTGCTCCTCCTGCACCTACTACCACTACCTCTACCTCTTTCTCTCTACCTCAAGACTTCAACGTCCTCCTAACCCATCCTATGGTCCAAGTCTTCACCTCCTCCACTAGTGCTATCTCTCGCTTCTTTGAGAGATCTTTCTACACAGAATGGCAGAAGAGGGTAGAAGCTCTCTACCCTCCTCCTCCTGCTCCTGCTCCTCCTGCTGCTACTCTTGACGATGAGAAGAGTATGAATGAATACACAGGGGAGGAGAAGAATGAGGAAGGAGAAGAAGTAGTAGCAGGAGAAGGAGGAGGAGGAGGGCTACCTGTTGAAGAGATGAAGGAAGACAACTCTCCTCCTCCTCCTGCTACTACCACTACCACTACTCTCTTTGAAGAAGATGACCTTGATGAAGCTCTCCAAGCAGAGATCTTCGCTGACATAGCAATGGCTAACACTGCTCCTATTCCTCTGCAACACAGTCCCTGCTGGTTAGCCTTCCTGCTGGATTGGGTAGTACAGCCTAGCTATGCCTTAGAACATTACACCTTCTCTCTCATGACTTGGAATGATCTAGTACATGAGTTAGCCAAGTTATTGAAGAAAGACTTTGATCGTTTACAAGATGGAAGGTAGGTACTCCTCCTCCCCCTCCTCCTCCTCCTCCTCCTCCTCCTCATGTTGTTATTGTATGGGTAGGATTGAGACAGGGTTATTAACACCTGATGTAGTCTCTGGAGATAGCAATCGTTACTCTAATAAGAGGAAGTCTAGTCGTAAGGAATCTTCTTCTCTACTTGCCTCTCTCACTACCTCGAACAACACTACCTCGGAGGAGAAGGAGGTGGAGGAAGTGGAGGTAGGAGGAGGAGGAGAAGAAGAAGAGAAGAAAAGTAAAGCTGCTCGTAGAAAAGAGAAGGTAACAATAACAGATAATAACAGATAATAGATAACAGATGATAGATAGTAATAGATAGTGTGAGATAGTAATAACAGATAGTAATAGATAGTAATAGTTAGTGTTAGTTATGAGATAGTATTAGTTAGTATTAGTTAGTATTAGTTAGTATTAGTTAGTCAGAATAGTTGATTGATTTCATTTGATTTGATTTGATTTACTGTTGATTACTATCAGTATTTATTATTTAATTTGTTTGTTGAATAGGATCGACAACGAAGAGAGTTAAAGAAACTATCTACTCAACAACAAGATAATACTAATGAAGGAGAAGGTAGTCAACAAGAAGGAGGAGCAGGAGGAGGAGGAGGGAAGAAGGAGTTGAAGCTAATTGCTCGTACCACAGAATTGTTTCGCAGTGGCTGTGGGGCAGATATTCTCATGGAATCTCAAAGTGTTAACTTACAAGGCAATCGTAGTCGAGTGTGTTTGTCCATGTTTTCAGGTCTCTCTCTGCTAGATACCTCCCCGTTATTAAGTGAGAAGGAGGAGGAGGAGGGAGAAGGAGGAGGAGGAATGGTAGATCATCATTATGAACTCTTATTACCAGTGAAAGAATTTAGTCGATTAGCTGGGCTAAGAGGACAGATTGGTCTAGTAGCAGCAGTTGGTTGTAGCACCTCCTCCTCCTCCTCCTCCACCACCAAAAGCAACAACAACTATATCATAAGTGAAGTGATAGGATCTCAAGCTATCTCCTTTGCTAACAAGTTACCACGTAATCGATGGTGTCATCTAGCTTTCATAGCTAATCAACAACAGAAGATAGCCTGTTATCTAGATGGTAGCATGACAACAACAATGAAAGATGTCACTATTCCTTTACCAATGTTATCATTAGGTGGTAGTCCGTATAGTTGTCGAACATTTCGTGGAGTTGTATTAGATGCAAGATATTGGGATCATCCTCGTAGTGCAAGTCAAGTTAATCACTTTATGCATCGATTACTTCGTCTCACACCACCTAATGAACAACTACCTCTTGGTCTGAAAGGTAGTGGTGGTAGTGGTAGTCGTAGTGGTAGTCGTAGTGGTAGTCGTAGTGGTAGTAGACAGCAAGAGGAGAGTAGTAGTAGTAGCAGGAGGAGGAGGAAGAAGAGGAAGAAGAAGAGAAGACAAGGAAAGGTATACGATGATGATGGTTTGATAGCCTGGTGGACATGTGAAGATGGTCTACCCTCTTCTCATGTCACAGATATTACTCGTCATCGATTTAAAACACCTTTATCAAATGAAATTGATTATCCTATAGAGATGATGGTAGGATATGATCAACGATATCCTATACCTACTAGTATATTACATGAAATACCATCAGGTTTACATATATTAGTTCCTAATGAGCGATGGAGAGAGATTGGATTTAATGAATTTTGTAGTAAATATAATAGTGATAGTAAACTACATCGTCATCATGATTTAGAGAAATTGAGAGAGAGATTATTAGGAAGATGGTATTGGATTCAAGTTGAAACAATCCCTTCTACTTCTACTGCATCAGTAGATAGTCATCGTTTGATTGCTCCTCCTCCTGCTCCTACTACAACTACCACTACCTCTACTGTTGGTGGTAATACTACCAGTGCTACTACCGTGGTGTCTCATTCAAAAGGAAAGAAAAGCCACCTCCCAAGCTATCTTAATGATGGTATGATTGAAGGAGGAGGAGGAGATGGTAAACAGAATCAATTACCAATACCTTCTTATCGTGAATCAAATCTCTGTCCTTTTGAAATACGTCGACTTCGTTTAGCTAAACTTGGTCGTGCTTTACATCATATGATACCATGTCCATTAGGATGTGGTGAAGAAATGTCAGCCATGTCAAGACGATTTCATGTACGATATCAATGTCCAAGAAGATATATACGATGTCGATATGATTTCTGTGGTTGTCTTTTTCCAGCAGAAGAACAAGAACGACATGAACGAACAGAATGTGAACTTATTCAACAACGTGATAAATGGTTACAACATGCTGAGAGATTTTCAACGATGTATCCATGTCCATTATGTTCTGAATTAATTCCTTTACGTGATCTAGAAGAACATCAAAGAGAACAATGTGAACATCGATTGATCTTTTGTCCTTATTCTGATTGTATTTTTGGATCACCACAACCTTTCGGACGACCTCTTAGTGCTACGAACAAGAGTGTACTTGCACGGACAACATCGAAATCCATTCAAAGGGATGAAAAGAAACTCATAAGTCCCTCTCCAAGCTCACCATCAAAGTCAAAGACAGCATGGAGCGAAGAGGCGGATGAAGATGAAGAAGATGATGATGATGAAGAGGAGGAAGAAGTAGTCAAACCTCAACTTCCTGCTCATCGACTATCGCATCATCTTCAATATGACTGCACAAGTCAGAAGCGTAAAATGCTCTTTATGTTAGTTGAAAGAGCTCGTGAACGCCATCCTTATCCACGCCCTTGGGGACTGGAGATTGAACTGTGATTCATAGCGATTGGGTTCACTTCAGGGTTTTTAACTTTTAAGACATTCATGACATACCAACTTTTCCCTTTACTTTGTTATCGTGTAATGTCAAGTAACTATCGAAAGATTTCTCTTAATGTGCCCTTGAAGCGTGCTGCTTCCCTTTGCATCTTGTCTTTCTTGATCTCTTCGATACTTTTATGCACTTGTGCAGTAATTTCCGTATCATTAGCGTCTTCACTAGAACTTCTCGCTTGCTTTTTATGAAGAAGAGAAGCGAATGGAGGGGGCTTATATGCATCATAAGTACTCTTGATCATACTCTGTGGCTTATTGCTGCTACTGCTACTCATGGGATCTGGAGTACTTCCCTGCTGATCTTGTTTCTGTAAAAAGAAGCGTTCTTTGCTTGAGAACTTTGGTCGAGGCAACACCTTTTTCGCAGGGCTACCCGCTTCAAAGGGGATCAACCGACACACTCTCCTTGAATCCGGTCGATCTTTACCAGCATTAACTTTCTTCACCAAAGCAATGGCCTCTTCTTGCAGTTGTAATCTTCGTTGGAACTCATCTACTGATGAAGCTTCACTGCTGCCTCCATTCGTGGTTGATGAAGAAGCCAAACTTATTTCTGTTGGGCTACTAGGCCTCGATGCGAATGGAGTAGAGCCAATAGTGTTGTTAGTAAAGCGACGACCAAGAGAAGACTTCAATGCAACCACATCCTCCAGAGGGAACGAATCCGATCTGGAAACAATGGGCTGATTTAAAGTTAGTGCAGGTCTTCGGGTGGTGGTCTTCCTTCTCGAATGAGACGATGGACTAAGATCAACCGTGACATTAACACCATCATCATCACGCGCCAATACCATGGGTCTAGGCAAAGCATCCGATTTGAGCAAGTCTATCGTTTCAGGATCTAATGAAGATCTCAGTCGTCTCATACTCTCACGTTTATTCAATGGACGACCATTATCGTCCAACTTATCCACTAACAAGGGTTCTTGTCGTTTTAGACGATATTGGTTGACGACCATACGAATAAAACGAGATATTGTTATAGCTGCACGAAATCGTTTTAGTGCATCTTTTCGCAACATGAAGGTTTCTACCTTGACTTCTCGCTCAGCACGAATCTTTTGAAGACGACCCATAAATCCTCGAACTACTCCTTGCACCTTCGCTAAAGTGCGTTTCCAATTTCTCTTTCTTCGAATCACCGCCACCCTTCTACGAGCTAGATATCCTCGAATCAAACGCTGAATGTGAACAGCGTGAATATTAACAAATTTAGGATCCAAGCGATAAATTTCTCTTCGACCCTTTCGATCATTACGGAAGGCTACTTGAGCCATCCCGTTTTCCCTCTTCGCAAAAGAAGAAGTTCTAATTAGAGGGGGTGGTGTACTAGCTCCATCATCATCAAAGAATCTCTCAGAATGAGCACTTCTTGTAGAGATTGTATCAGCTGTTGTCATCCATTCCGGCTGATTAGTACCAGTATCATCAGTACGAAGAAATCGATTAGTTATCAGATGTCGTGATCCACGCACTTTATTAACGATACGATTTCTTGTAGTTGTCAGACTTGTTTCAATACTAGGAATAGGAAATGCTGAAGAGAGATCTTGAATTAAAGATAAAGAAGCAGTGCTAGTGGAAGGATCTAATGTCTTGCTAACATACTCCATCTTATTATTAGTATTATGATTGTATTGCGACTCATCTAAAGTCAAAGAGAACACTTTTTCTCCTTCAAATAGCATACTATGACTTTGATCAAGCATTACAGATGACTCTAGAGGAGGTAGTCCAATATAACTATTTGAAGCATTCAAAGGGATAGTGATCATTGAAGCTTGATTTTGAATATATTTGGATGATATTCCAGTTAATAAAGTAGAGTCTGATTGATGTCTTAATTTCAATAATTCCTTCGTTTGAAAGCAGCAGCCATTGCTATCATTATTATCTTCTTCTTGACTGTTTTCCTGCATAGAAGATGTTATATCTAGACCTCCTCCTCCTATAACATTCTCTAAGCTATTATTATGAAGGTTAATAATAGAAGAAGAAGAATTGCTTTGTAAAGATTCATAAATCATACGCTTTTGTTCAACTTTTTCTCTTTTCTCTTTCAAAGATTGATTAATTCGTACTTCATCTTCAAAGAGTACCATTAAATCAAGACATCGTCTTCTAAGATCTAATGGTAAAGGAGGAATAATAAAAATGGATGGAAATATTTCAGCAAATCCTATAGCAGCTTCAACAACATAAGGATTATGATTTGGATTATTCCAAAAGAATTGTGCAATATCAACACTTTGTATGATAGCTTTCTTAAGGGTATAGTTAGGTAAAGAAGTGTTACGAAGTTGATATCGATCAAGTTGTTCATCAGTGAGATCTTCTATCTCACCCCAGGAATAATCACAATAATCTCTTAACTGTTCCCATGGTTCAAATACTCTTACTAGAGGATGAGATCGAGATGTCATCATACCTTTTCCTGAATCATCACTACCAAATCGTGAGATAATACCATGATGATGATGATGCTGATGATGACGAGATGTCTCACCACGACTTGTTAGAGCATCTCGAGATTCATCACCACCACGTGATCGATGACGACTATTACTACCACCTTGTCGACTATGACTATTCCTAAGAGATGAATGATGTTGTTGTTGATATTCTCCTCCTCCTCCTCCTCGAGATGAATGAGAGGAAGATAGTAGACGACTACTATGAGGTAAGGGAGAATTCGATGACGTGCCTCTTCGAGATACTACCTTTTCACTTTCAGTTTCAGTTTTTGTTTCAGTTTTTGTTTCAGTTTCCTTCTTTCCCCTTTCAATATCTTCTTCCGTCTCACTAGTACGATGAGGATGATTAGGTGTATTAGTTGTAGTTGTAGTGGAAGGACTACTAGGAGTAGATTGATTATCCTCTTCTTCTTCTCTAGGTGTAGTAGTAGAAGTAGGAAATTGATGTTTTTTCGCTATTTGATCATTTTTCTCTACTTCTTGTAATAATTGTAAATTATCAAATAAAAACTTTGTATCTTGTATAATATATCCACGTCGATGATGTTGTCTGGAAGCTTTCTTATCTTTTATTAATTTTTCTTTATGCATTGTGATCCAAGTCGAGAATAATAAACCCGTTTGTAGCTTCCATGTCTGATATGGATTATGTTCTAATGGAGGGATTAATAAGGGATTAGGTTGAAATCCATACCAATACCTTAATGAAGAATAATTCATCATAAAAGAAGAAAAATCATCCATCATTTTTAATAGATAATTCTCTTCTTTCCAATAAATTGAGACAGCAGCAATAGCAGTAGCAGTAGCAGTAGCAGCAGCAGCACCTGAATTTTCTTTCAAATTTTCAATTGAAATTTCTTCTTGAATTAAAAGTCGTATTTTCTGAATATTTTCTAATATAGAGATCGTTAAAGATCTTAAATGAGCTATTTCAACTGCTAACTTATTCTGCATAAGCATAATTTCATTACGACGGGATATTAATAATTCACCTTGTAAACTTTTACCTGACTCTATTAACTTAATACGATCAATAGCATATTGCCAATAGGTATGATCAATTGATTCTAAATGAGCTTTCATTTTAATTAATAAAGCTTCACGATAGAAGATATCTTCAATGATCTTAAAGTTAATCATATGTACTTTAACAGAAGAAGAAGAGATCGTCCAAGATGAGATGTTATTACATCGTATAGTATAGTGATGAATAGCAGCTTCAGCATCTATATAGAGGGTCATAGGACGATGACCATGACCATGACCATGAACATGATGAGATTCTCCTTGTTCATCATGATTAGGTCTACTATCATTATTATTAATATCCGTATTATTATTATTATTGTTGTTGTTGTTGTCTTGTGTAAGGGGGTCGTGATAATTATGATGGACTTGTTGTAATTGTTGTTGTTGTCTTATTAAAATATCTTTCATATATCTATCAATAGATCCATCATCATGACTTTTAAACAAAGAATTAGATTCTGTATTTTCTGTATTAAATGATCTTGCTGTATTCACTGATAGTGTAGTCGAGTCTTCATAAGACAGAGACTGACCCTGTCCCTGTGGTCCCTCACTGTGTCCCTGTGGTCCCTGAGAAGGGAGAAGGAAGGAAGGTCTGAGAACATCTGGTACCACCATCTCTATCATAGGAGTGAGAAGACGACTAGGTAGTGATTCTGATAAGGTAAGACTTGGATGAGGAGGGAGGAAGTCAATGGGTATACTAGGAACATGTTGAATTTCTTCTTGAATGTTGAATTTGATATTAGCAGGTTGATGAATTAGTTTTTGTCTATGATTATCAAAACTACGTATATTAAGTTGTTCACCACGAGTAGGTGAAGATTGATAAGGGATTAGTGGTTGTGCACCTTTGATCAATGGACTGCAGTCTATAGGGAGATGTAACACTTGACGAGGTAGAGGTAATACATGACGACGAAGAGAAGATGAAGAAGAAGAGGCAGTGATATCAGATCGTGATATAGGTCTAGCTCTTTCCATTATCACTAGTAACTAGTACTAAATAAGATCATAGGCTAATTAATGATTTAATTTATTATTTTATTTTTTATGACACACCAGAGAAGCCAAAACGGTCGGTATCGATTTTACCACGCATCGCAATAATAATTGACAGTTGTTGCATTGCGCGGGTTAGTTAACCACGCACCACAACGGTAGTTGTTGACAGCAGTTACGGTGTGTTGTTGTTATTGGGTTGCGTGGGGTGGATATTCACCGCACCACCATCAGTTGCACTTGGACTTTGCCAGCGCGGAATTGGGAAGTTAAGCGGTGCGGTTGTTGTTGCTGTCACTTCTTCACAGAGGATCGATCATACGCCAATCAGCTTCTTCTGTCCATATCGTCTCTACCAGTTGAAGCACACTTTAAAACCTTTCAAAATCATGTCCACTTTTACACCATCTAGTAGTTGGAATAAAGAACAACAACAACAACCTATTTTACGGAAAGGCAAATGGACTATAGAAGAAGAAAATTATGCGAATAAGATCATTGACTTGTTCAACCAGGGACGTTTGCCTATTATGGCCGGAACTACTTTACGATCTTATTTATCCGATAAATTGAGATGGTAAGAAAGATGTCTTTTTTCTTCTAATCCTATTGTTATTTTTGAATCATGAATAATAATCTAATGTTTTTGGTTTTTCATCATTTGAACATCATGTTGCTGTTGTTTTGGTTATTGTTATTTTGGTTGTTGTTTTGGTTGTTGTCTGTTGTTTTTGGTTATTCTTTTACCTTCTAAACCAACCCAAAGTGATCCTATGCGTATTACTAAGAAATATGCGGGAACAAGTTGTATTGGAAAACAAATCTTTCAACCATGTGATGATTATACTGAAAATGTTGATGCTATTAAACAAAGTGAGATGGAATTAGCCAAGATGGAACAACTCTTTTTAATGCGTATTCAAAGTAAAGGCTTACATGATGAAGATAGTGGTAGTGGTTCTCAAGAATTTACCGTGACATTGAATAATAATCAGAATTCATCATCTTCTTCATTACGTCGTAATACACCACGTAATTGTTCTAAGACAGATCTTGCAGCTGCATTTTCAGCAGAATTAACATCTTCAGCTCAACGTTGGAGAGGGAAACGTGTACGATCTGCTCCTGATTTAACTGAATTATTAGGACGTAATGACAGGTAGGTAGAGAGTCTCTTGATAGTTGTTTTCATTATTAATTCACTCGCTAATGTTACTACCTCATATTGATAGTACTCTACGAAGCTATAGTCGTAGCACAGAAGATGATGATGGATATCGTGGATCACAAATTCCATTTTCAACAGTCACCATTGCTGCCTTACAAACTAACAATAGTAATACAACAGCTGCTATTGTATTACCACCCAATCAAACTCCTTTATCTTCTAATTCTTCATCTTCAAAGATGCCATTAAAACGTTCTCATTCTGTGATGGCCTTAATGGATTTTGAGAAATTAGTAGCAGATGATAATGCTGCAAGTAAGTGGTTGATATCTCTGTTATTGCAGTATATCTGATACAAGTGCTGATATGTATTGTTTTGCTGTGTTGGGTTGTGTTAGGTGAGTTGTTTCTTGAGTTCGTCACGCAAATCGATCAAAAGCGTCGTACTATGCAGCAAAACCATCACAACAATAACAACAATCATCATAACAAGGAGCCTTCCTATCTAGCGCACAACTATGCCTACCTTCAACCATTGACACAAAAGGTTCCCACAGTGTTTAATGGAATTATGACTAATCATTCTTCGCATGCTACTGTAGCCTCTACTGCGGAGGTAAAGCATGCTAAGGTACCTTCTACCGATGATGGGTGTACCGCTACCTTGGAAGTGAATGAGCTCGCAGTAGAAGCAGCAGAGAGTAAGGAGCAAGATGAGCAACGGATTCTACCATCCGATGAGACACCTAATGGTGTGACTACTACCACTAAGGAGGAGGAGGAAGCAGTGATGGTGGCGGAGGAGGAGGATAAGAATGAGAGGAATGAGAATAATGATAGCGCAGAAGAAGGAAACTTCTTCTAATGCATGCTCTTTTATTCTCATTCGTTGCATTATTCTGCTTTCTTTGTTTCTTTCTTTTCATTTATTATATTAAAGAGAGCTACCCACCCCTTCCCCCCTCCCTCCCTCCCCCTATAGTTGATTAGGAAAATAGTATAGAGAGCTAACGCTACGGAAAGATCTGCTGCCAAGATGAAGTTGTTGATTGAGGCTAATAAGAGAATGAAAAGACGACAACAATTGGTGTTTGTCTTTCTATTCTCTCGCTTTTTGTGGATTAAATGGATTCAGTTATTGTGTTGTTTGAGCGCTTAGGTGGATGATACCTTCTTCCCTTTGTCTTGTGTGCATATGTCTTTAGAGTAAGTTAATGTGACTTCATATACAGTAGTACTATATACTCATTTGCTAAAAAAATCAGTGAACATTCTCGGGCGACAACTGTTGACCTGACATCTACTAGACTCCAAGTACAAGTAGCTCCAATAAGCAGTGAGTTGTATGGTATAGACCAGTGGCGCGGCACTGACCGTAACCTCCGATTCCCTGAAATTCAAATCATTGGAAATGAAAAATACCATTCAAAATGACCCTGCTAATAAGCGATACTGTAGAAGCTAAATGATAAAAGTTAAGCGATAAAAATCCGATGTGCGATGGCGTTTTTTGTCAGACTCTCGCGCACAAACGGTTTCACAATGTGTAAATCTCTCTCTTTTTCAAACTATTATGTTTGTCTTATCTAACTAGGAAATCAGAGATTAAAAGTCTTCTACCTTTGTATCCAGCGGAAACAAAAATAAATTCATTCAGTTCATCCTTTCTTTTTTCAGTTTTTGTCTTATTTCAGTCAGTCTTTCTCTCCTAGGACCACTTTCACTGACTCTGACTCTGAGTCTTCTCATCCATCCCTCTGAAGATTCACAATCTATTGGAGAAGACTAGGAATCACTTCAGAAATAATAGGAAACAATAGGAATCATTAGGAATCACTAGGAATTGTACAAGAGAGTGAGAGAGTGAGCTTGATTGATTGATTTGCTAATATGGCAGGAGAACGCAATCTTCGATTAGATCTTGAAACTAATGAATTAAATGATGGAAATATTGCACAAAATCTTCATTTAGAATTAAAAGCAAGACGTCAAGATTCTTTTGAAGATTTATTAAAACAAAATCAGAAAGACACGAAAGATTTTGATTTCTTATCAAATAATAATGAAAAGAAGAAAAATCATCAATATTATCAACAATTATTGAATAATACAGATCAAAATTATCTTCTATATGAACAAGAAGATGAAAATCTTGGTGAGAATTTTGATATTACACCTTGGTTACCACCTACTATAGAGAAAGCAAAAGAGTTTAAAAGAAAGGCAATCTATCGTAATGGTGATGCTCGAGTAGATTCTGTTGAGTTAGTCACTGCTCCTGATTTAGGTATTGGAGCTTCTCTTTATTTCCAATTTGCCTTGTCGATGGGGATTGCATTAATTGTTATGAGTCTTTTATCATTACCTTCTATTATCTTTGCTTATCATGGGAAAGGAATTACAACTGAAGACCAAGATGTTTTAGGATTATATAAATATACCTTAGGTAATATAGGATATAATCCAGATAGTAAGGAATATAATAACCATGCTACATGCACAGGTAGTGGATATGCTAAAAATGAGATTTGTATGACAATTTATGGTCATCAATTTTCCTTGTCAGATGCTGCTTCAATAATTACAGCATTAGAGTTTGTACAGATTGTTGTATTTTATTTAGGAGCTGCCTTTGTTTATCACAAATCCTTGTCTGTCTTGGGTCGTACAGCGAAGACATCCATAGCAATTTCAGACTATACTGTAATGGTCACTAATTTACCATCCGATGCATCGGATGAAGAGCTTATTCAGCACTTCAATCAATTGTATAAATTGAATGAAGTCGATTTTATGCATCGACCTATTGTAGAAGATGTCCAACCTGTTCAACATACTGACTATTCTAATGATACTCTACATCAGTCAACATGGATAGCAGATTGTATCTTACATAAGAAGATTGGTGGATTTATTTCCTCGTTTAAATCCAAGCAGCATGTTTTAAGAAAATTATTTCGTGCGCGTGCATGCATGAAAATGTATGCAGAGAACACACCTCATGCATTGGGACCGAATTTAAAGAATTTTCAAAAAGCTGAGAAAGAAGTCATGCGTATTAAATCATCAATCGAGAGGTTAACAACAGATAATATTAAAAAGGGAAAATTAACATTTATCGATGATACTAATAATGATAGCAATAAGAAGGCCAAGCATTTGGTTCATAATATTGATTCGGTTTATTATCCCATTCAAGCCGATGCGGTGGCAGGATTTATTACTTTTGAATATGGTGAATCATTAGCACGATGTGTACAAGACTATTCCAAATATCAACGTTTTCCTATGACAATGTTTTATCCTGATTATTTGAAGTTTCGTGGTAATAAAATTGTTGTTACCAAAGCACCAGAACCTGATCAGATTATGTGGGAGAATATTGAAGTTCCATTTGGTGAGAAATTAAAGAAGAGAATCCAAACTAACCTAATTACTCTCATTCTAGTAATTGGATGCTTCATTATTATCTTGCAAGCATCGATTTATAAAGGAATCTTCTCGAATAAAATACCTTCCACGAAATTGTGCACTACTACTATCCCAGCACTCTATGCTAACGGGACTGATACCAGTGATTATACTCTTGTAAGGCCAAGCAGTTCAAGTGAGCAAAGTCGATTAGACAGTCAATGCCAATCAATGTTAGGGGGAAGTACTTTCTATGGTATTTATGTTTTGAATGACGATTTCAATAGTCCTGTGGTGAATTACACCTTCGCTGCTTGTAATACCTCTTCTTCTTCAACGAAATCTACTCATGGACTTTGTCCAGTCTATGATGTTCAAACCTATTGTCCATGTGTTTCAATCTCCTCCTCCAAGAAATGTTCCAATTCATATTGTTATACTGCAGGCAGTGAAAGTGAAAGTTGTTCCACCTTTAAAGCAGGATCTATTGGTTCTTGCTATTGCCTTGATGAATTGAATCATGTTATTTCCACGAATGGTATTGCGTCTACAATGAATCGTATTAATGATCTTGGTTCAAGTATATGCAAAGATTTCTATAAGCAATATGGATTATCTGTTGGATTGACCTATGCCTCAGTCTTTGCTACAATTACTGTAAACTTCTTGCTAAGAAGGTTGCTGAAGATCTTAGCAAAACTAGAAGCACATACATCTTCTGATGCAGAGCAGGGATCAATTATGACCAAGATCTTCTTGTCGAATTATGTTACCATGGCTATTATTGTCTTAGTGGCCTACGGCAAGGCAAAGTCATTACCTTACTTTTTGAAGGTGTTACATATTTTTGATGGTCCATATAATGACTTTACAAGAGCTTGGTATGGAAATATTGGATTCTATTTAATGACAACATTTATCTTACAGTCCTTTACAGCTTTACTATTCAATTTAGTGATGTACTATTTTATTCATCCAATTCTAAGATTATATTTCCATCGTTTCGTCAAGTAAGCCATGCTAAATTTGTGTATCTCTTTTTACTTGAGTTAACGTTTGTGTATCTGCTACAGGGAGAATAAAAGTCATATGTTTGTGATGCAACATGATTTGAACATGCTGGAAGTTGGTCCCATATTTGACCCAACAGATCATACAGCGCAGTTATTAACCCTATTATTCTTTACAATGACCTATGCTCCTGGCTTACCACTTTTGACACCTTTGTGTTGTGTTGCTTTTGCACTTTATTTCCGTGTTGATAAAGTTTTATTATGTCGATGGTATCAAAAGCCACCGCAAGTTGGAGATGCCGCGATTAGAAATGTATTACGATTATTACCTTATGCTACTTTAATTCGATTGGCATTTGCTTGTTGGATGTTTGGCAATCAGGAGATTTTTCCCACGTCATCCACCACCTCCTCCTCTTTCGCCTCGGGTAGTTATTATAAGTTTTTGTCTACCATTCGAGATTCCTCAGGTGCTTATAGCTATATAAATGATCGACTTTTCTTACCTAATGTATTTCCATTATTTATGCTATTTCTCTTCATTATTGCTTGCATCATCATCAATGAGGTTTGGTATCAACTACCTCTCCACTCACTGTTCCAGCTGAGTCAAAGAGCCTTCTTCCATTTGATTTCTACGAAAGAAGCAGATGTCTCTTCGGTTCCAGTTGGAGGAGGAGAAATTGTAAGAGTGAGGACATGGGATCTTGTCCGTCAGGGAGATCCTTTGCGCCAACAAGCGGCAGGCCTGACGAAGGATTATTTCCGTTTTATTAAGCATCGTGATGAGATCCCTGACAGCTGCTACAAGATGTTTACCTATGCCTATCTAACCCAAATGACCGAATTAGAAGTGGAAGAAGGATGGAAGATTGAAGATCGACAGGACTTTGTGGTCAAAGTCAAGATATGGACTGAAGAGCATCGTCGATCTGATGGAATGAAATGTCGAACCGGAACTTTAAAGAGAACTTATGAAGTCATTGCAGATCATCGATGTAGTTCATACAATATAGAGAGAGTACCTGCTTATTTCTTGGCAATGAAAGGGTTACGTGAAGGTACTGCCGGTGTGGTGCGAGAGGGCGGTGCTGGAACTGGGAAGCCTTCAGACAATAGTAGTCCCTATTTCTTTCGTGATTCTGATGAAGCAAGATTGTCGAATTCAATGCATGGGGCGGATGTAGAGAATGGAGGAGGAGGATTAGACGGTCCTGCTAGATTGGCAACCAAGCAGAAAAAGGACTACTTGACGGGGGGTGCGATAGGAGGAGGAGGAAGGGGAGTGGTTGCCGTTGATATCCAAGATGCCGCTCCGCCCCATCCTCCTGTTGTATCATCAGTTGGAGAAAGCGACGGTAAGGTAGCAAAGGCGGCAACTGGCCATCGTCAGCACCGCGGCAGTCCCTCTTCAGGTAATCATCAGAACTTCACTATTGATGACTTCCTGGGCATGGAAGAAGGGCAGGCAACTGCTTTGACTGCTGCTCTTGAGGCCG
The DNA here is from genome assembly GCA_015146655.1 of Ochromonas danica. Classification (NCBI taxonomy): domain Eukaryota; class Chrysophyceae; order Chromulinales; family Chromulinaceae; genus Ochromonas; species Ochromonas danica. Next base: position 185,700 of record VKHL01000022.1, read on the forward strand.
AACAACTGGCCAAGGAAGAGAAACAACGTGCCGAGACGGAGGCCGCTAGAAGGAGAGCTGAGAAAGAGGCAAGGAAGAAAGGTGGTGGTGGTAATCATCATCACTGAAAGAGAGAGAATGAGATGCATGTGGTGTTTCATGTTTTCAAGTTGCATGGAGAATATTATTTTTAAGTGGTTCAAAGATAGATTTTTCCCTTTGTATGTTATGGCGTCCGGTTTCATTAGACCATTCGCCATTGATGTGTGAATTGGTGTTTGATTATGGGATCAACCTGTGGTGTTATTGGTGTGGTTTGAATCAGAAGAGAAGAAACATGTGAGGACTTGGCATGTGGACCTTTGTTTTCGGGTGGATAGGAGCGCTTTCAGTCAAATAGCTATGAAGCGTGTTATTGAATAGCGATTGGTGCTCCGTATCCCCTCGCTTGTAGCATTGTAGTATTCTGAACTTGTGTACGTGCATGTGTATATGTTTGCTATTCAATCAGAAGAGGTGGCTTGAAGTGATTCTTTTTTCGTTCGAAGTGGTGTTAGTAGGGAAGGAAATGATGGCTAGGCGAGATCATACATAAGCACTGACTAGTAGGGTAACAGTCGCAATTCCCGTAGCAATCCCTCAGCTGCCTCTTGCTGCTCGTTGATGGTAGCGCATCCTTTCATCACGGCAATGACAGTCCTGTGAGGGCTAACTTGTTTGAGAAACACCCACTGTCCCCCTCGATGGGCAGTACTCACTCGCTGACATAGACTGCGGTGACTCCCTCCTACCCCTTGCATATTTTGCCAAAGAGAATTAATTGTGCGCACCGCTGCTTTACCGTAGAAGGCTGAAAAACAATAAGAAATGAATATAAGGGGAGAGATAGCAACAAGTAAAAGATATCTAACCTGCGACAACAAAGTAAAAGAGCTGGTAGTCCGAGGGTGTAGACCAAGGCATTAACCCGAGGCTGATTTGTCCTGATCCACTTCCAGTTATTATGCTGGATCTTGTGCTCATACTACTACCATTGGCGGTGAGATTATTGTTTGTCCTTGTGGGGAAGCAATAGTCTCTGCGCAAGTCCACCGGCAGGAGACAGTCAAGACGGTTGGTAGCTGATAAGTACCGCAGGATGGAGTAAGACGTTTGATTAGATTCGTTGGAAACTAGCAGCGCAAATGTACAACTCCCTCCAACCCCTCCACCAGCACCAACTCCACCTCCCGCCGTAGAGACAATACTGCCATGGAGATTGGAGGAAGATAGCGATGGTGTAGAGGGAGAGCGGATGAAGCGGGGCGGTGCAGAGGCTCTGCCATTCGTCTTCTTCTTCGTTGTAGCTGCTACCTCAACGGAGGAAGTTGAGGAAGCAGAGGAGGTAGAGCGCTGAGGTATCGTCGCCGCTGCTCTGCCCAAAATCCTCTTCTCCAAGGCAACTAATAGCCGATGCGCCAAAATTGCGACCTGAAAACTGATGAGATTACTCTCTGAACATGCTCCTTCTCTTCCTTCCCCTCGTCCTGCCACCTGCTTCTCCATGGTATCAAGGAAGTCTTGTAGTGGAACACAAGCCTTGCCAACCGCGTGGTAGTGCTCAACAGCAGCGAGGATAGCAGAGCGTTCATATCGCGCAAGATTCTCTTCGCGTAACAATATTGCAACTCTAAAATGCGCAAGACGCAAACAGAGCAGGCGACCTAAACTATGTGACGATTCAGCAGTGGAGGAAGAAGAAAAAATTCTGGGGAAAAAGAAATCTTTTGAAGCGCCACCACAGCCAGCAATACCTTCCAAAGCTACTCACATAACCATGCACATAGGCAACCGCGATGAATGAAGCAGCAGTAGCAGGAGGAGAAGTGAAAGGATCAGATAACTAACCTTCAAAGACAGCCAAGGGCTTCTCTTCCGATCCTTTGCTTTTATTATCAACCAATGAAGGAGGTGTTGTTAGGGTTGGAGGAGGAGGAATGTGCAGGAGGCTGTTGCCATCAAGAGCAATAGTTCGCCAATCCCTGCCCATTACTCCACAGCGAGCTGACACTCCCACCACCTCTTCACTTTCTTCATCTTTGCTAACAACTCTACCTCCTAATGCTCCTATTGCATTAGCACCACAGCTTCCATCCAAGAGAGAGAGAAGATACAACAGAGAGGAATTGGTCCGATGATCGATGAGGTCTGACCATAAGGCAAGGCTATGCTGCAGGACAATAACACCTAGTTCCCATCGATAAAGAGATTATAAAAAGCGATAAGACAAGGGAGTAGGAGAGACTTACCGTGAAGGAGATCGTCCTTGTCCCTGCCATGGAAGAGATCTGCTGCTACCTGCTTCACCTTCATAACCACTGCTCCTGCTCCTGTTCCACTACTACTACCTATCTCTCTCTTAGACCGACTACTTGTTGTTCCATGTAGATAAGGATGGAGGTGAGGGGTAGAAGGTAATAGACGATGAATCCAAGCTCCTTCAGCTGGCACAGCATTCGTACAACAGGAGATGGAAGCGATAAGATTGGAAGAGGAAGAAGAAGATGGAGGAAGAAGATTGTAAGTGGTAGTAACAAGATACCAGGACAAGAAGGAAGTCAATCGATTGGGTAGTCGACGATGTATTCCTTGTGTTACCCCATCTTCTACCTCTTCCCATCTCTGTTTGATAATATCCTCTGATAGACCTTTTCTCACTGCTTTTCGATGAGCTTGAAGTTTTGAAATGAAGTTGAAGTCAATCTGAAGTGTGAGGGGACCAAAGAGTGTGTGGAAGGTGTCATAGAGGGTGAGAATTGACTGACGATAGGCTTTAACATCCCCTCCTGGAGGAAAGGTCGCAATCCACCATAGAGAAGGCTCACATTCAAAGAAAATAATCGTCTTCCCTTCTAAGATCATATCTTCAATGGGTCTAGTAGAGAACTTGGAAGTGAACTCAATGAGTCCTTCATAGAGGGTAAGCGATGACAAAAGCTCTGATAGAGAAGAGAGAGTGGAAGAGTAGAGGATCTTCTCTCCTTGCTCTTCATCGGAGGCACTTTCATCTTGACTGCCTAGTTGGCGATGAATTATGAGGAGGTCGACCACTGACATGGACTAACTGCTCCTCCTAGGCTATTCAATCATGAGTGGCCTTCACTTTCAATTTCCATGTCAACACAATAATATCTCAACTTTCTCTTTCCTACTCTTGCTGTGGGGTTTAATTCACTCATTAATTTATTTGTGTTTCGTTGATAATTAGAATTAGACATTCTTAAAATAAACATGCCTCCTAGAAAGAAGTAAGTGTCTATGTTGTGATAGCTTTATATCTGGCTATCTTCTATAATAATGATGAAGATAGTGGATAGAGCCATCAGTCAGTGAATTTTCCTCACTATCTGCTCTCTCTCTCTCTCTCTCTCTCTCTCTCTCTCTCTCTCTCTCTCTGTGAATGTCTCTGTCGTCTGTTTTGGTTGTGAATATCTGGTGCGTATCTATGTGTGTTTCTGCGTGTCTGCGTCTGTATTGTCTGCTATGTTTGTTGTCTCTGTGTATGATGATGAATGTCTCTATTGTCTATCTATGTCTGGTGTTTCTTTTATGTATATAAAGAGCAGCAAAGCTTACTCCAGAAGAAAAACGAGAAAAACGACGTGAAAAACGACGACGTGAGGAAGAGGAAAGGCGAGCCGAAATTGCCCGAATAGAGAGAGAGTATTGGCAGCCTGTCGATCTGCGACTAGACGAAGAGGCATTTCTTCTCTTGCCACCTGTTAAAGGCATTGTCTTGCTTGCCGACCTGCCCAAAACTACCCAGCCTTTAGATATCTTCCTACGCTTTCTCACTCCAAAGATTCTCTTTGCTGCTTGGTACTTCTATCCTCATGATCATTGGGTCTATATAGACATTGCTACGCGCTCAGGCACTGCTGATTTATTTAGACTCTATATGGTAATGGCTTGTCATATCCGCATTGTGGGTCTTCATAATACTCCGAAACAAGCGGGTCATGTTGAAGAGGTAGAAGAAGAAAAGTCATTACGTGAGGCTTTAAAAGAATGTGAAGCTCATTTCAAGTCCTTTCGTATTCTTCGGCCAGTACCAAGTTACTGGTCTATGGAACTCATGTGGTGTAAGTTCCTAATCCCAGATGCACTATTTCCATCTATCTATCAGAACTTTGAGGAATTATTACTTCAACCAGAATTACCAAAAGAAGGTGACCGTGTTCATCAGAAGATGTTAATGGAGTATATTCTAAAGAATACAATGATAGTATGCAAGAAGTTGAGCTATCCACGGTCATTTACTACAAGCTTTCATACCTTTTGTATAGAGTTAAGTGATGCCTTGTTTCTTAATTTAGGTGAAATAGAAGCTGAATTTCATAAAGAAACAGAAATTAATGAGACAGAAATTAATTTGGATTGGGAGGATTCTGATTGAGTTTTGGTGTGCGTGTGTTCAGTACAGGGGTTAATTTGCCCTTGCTATTTAATTGATAATTGGTTGTGGTAGGGAGATGAAGAAGGATTTAGGAAGATATTCTTTACAACCTGCTCAACTCAACGGGGGCAGCAAGATTCCATGGAATTATTGTTTGGAATTATGGAACTTACGGAGTTATTTCAGTATGGAAGCAGATAGATTGATTTAGCATAGTCTACATAAGAAGGCAAGCAAAGTGTAGTATGTCATGTTACATTGTGTTATATGGTGTGGTATGTCGAGCATGCTATAAAAACAATAGAGTAGCTTGCAGGTGGCTAAACCGGAACGAAAGCTCTGATAGAGAAGAGAGAGTGGAAGAGTAGAGGATCTTCTCTCCTTGCTCTTCATCGGAGGCACTTTCATCTTGACTGCCTAGTTGGCGATGAATTATGAGGAGGTCGACCACTGACATGGACTAACTGCTCCTCCTAGGCTATTCAATCATGAGTGGCCTTCACTTTCAATTTCCATGTCAACACAATAATATCTCAACTTTCTCTTTCCTACTCTTGCTGTGGGGTTTAATTCACTCATTAATTTATTTGTGTTTCGTTGATAATTAGAATTAGACATTCTTAAAATAAACATGCCTCCTAGAAAGAAGTAAGTGTCTATGTTGTGATAGCTTTATATCTGGCTATCTTCTATAATAATGATGAAGATAGTGGATAGAGCCATCAGTCAGTGAATTTTCCTCACTATCTGCTCTCTCTCTCTGTCTCTCTCTCTCTCTGTGAATGTCTCTGTGTCTGTTATGTTTGCTGTGTATGTGAATCTCTCTCTCTCTCTGTGTGTATGTGCGTGTCGTCTGTTGTCTCTGTTGTGTGTTGTCTGTTGTGTACGTGAATGTCTCTGTTGTCTGTTGTGTTTATTGAATACGTGAATATCTCTCTGTGTGTATCTACGTGTCTGTTGTCTCTATGTCTCTGTTGTTGTATCTTTCTGTCTGTATCTCTGTGTATGATGATGAATGTCTTCTATGTATATAAAGAGCAGCAAAGCTTACTCCAGAAGAAAAACGAGAAAAACGACGACGTGAGAAAGAAGAAAAACGAGCCAAAATTGCCCGAATAGAGAGAGAGTATTGGCAGCCTGTCGATCTGCGACTTGCTGATGAAGCATTTCTTCTCATGCCGCCTGTTGAAGACATTGTCTTGCTTGCTGACCTGCCCAAAACTACCCAACCTTTAGATATCTTCCTACGCTTTCTCACTCCAAAGATTCTCTTTGCTGCTTGGTACTTCTATCCTTATGATCATTGGGTCTATATAAACATTGCTAGGCGTACATGCCATCCTACATTATTTTCACTCTATTTGGTAATGGCTGCTCATATCCGCATTGCGGGTCTTCATAATACTCCGAAACAAGCGGGTCATGATGAAGAGGTAGAAGAAGAAAAGTCATTACGTGAGGCTTTAAAAGAATGTGAAGCTCATTTCAAGCCCTTTCGGCCTCTTCTGCCATTTTCAACAGGCTACATGACTATGGAATTCATGTGGTGTAAGTTCCTAATCCCAGATGCACTATTTCCATCTATCTATCAGAACTTTGAGGAATTAGTACTTCAACCAGAATTACCAAAAGAAGGTGACCGTGTTCATCAGAAGATGTTAATGGAGTATATTCTCAAGAATACAATGATAGTATGCAAGAAGTTGAGCTATCCACGGTCATTTACTACGAGCTTTCATACCTTTTGTATAGAGTTAAGTGATTCCTTGTTTCTTAATTTAGTAAAGATCGTAGAAAAAGAAATAGAAACTAATTTGGATTGGGGGGATTTTGATTGAGTTTTGGTGTGTTTGTGTTCAGTACTGTGGTTAATTTGCCCTTGCTTTTGATTGAGTAAGTGTTAAGTGATTTTTGTCTGCTGGGTGAGAGATGAAGAAGGAATTAGGAAGATATTCTTTACAACCTGCTGAACTCAACGGGGGCAGCAAGATTCCATGGAATTATTGTTTGGAATTGTGGAACTTACGGAGTTATTCCAGTATGGAAGATGTCTCATTGGAGAGAGAGAGAGAGAGAGAGAGATTTAGTATACACAGGAAGGCAAGCAAAGTCTAGTATGTCATGTTACATTGTGTTATATGGTGTAGTATGTCGAGCATGCTATAAAAACAATTGTTATAGCTTAGGGCTATATATGTATATGGCTAGTTTTAGGTCTCATATATGTAGTGTAAGATGTGTGTAGTGTAAGCCACTTGCATCCATTGGATGTGAGTTGGCAGAATTGAATAGCATCACGTTCTACAGAACGATTTGAGCTAGGGATGTGCCTATGCTCAAATCGTTCTGTAGTTATATTACACAATAGAGTAAATTTAGGTTAATAGGTAGCTAAACCCAAAAAGCGGCATTTAATAGAATACAAATGTCCGAAGTCAAACTGAACGTGCAGAAAGTTCTCCCTCTACTATACACAGTACAGTAGGAACCTACACAGTGCCGAGAGTGATGCGCACTGCCCTGCTACACCAAAACTGGAAAAGTCAAAAACTTGATTTTTTGCAGTTTTTTCTCGTCATCACACTGATTTGAAATAAAATTTCAAAATTCTCTTTCTAAATCTGTGCTCGAAGTCACTTGAAACTTGTTCTTGCCCCACTTGAGGGTAGCCAAGGCTATCAGAGGTAGGAGGAGGAGGAGGAGGAGACAACACAGTGCTTAGAGGCTGTGGTGGCTGTCTGTGAAGAAGTTTGGCACAGACTCTGTCCAGCGACGTTGAACCACTAGACCTCTCGAGCGATCTGATCAAAGCAGTAATGAAGGGTATCAGACTGTGAGAGCAGCTGAAGGAGGAGGAGGAGGAGGAGGAGGAGGTCACTTACTTGATGGACGAGTGAAAGTAGCACGGGCTGATCTGTCTTGGGCTGTTCGAGCAGGTGATGGCGGAGAGACTGGACAGTTGAGAGTCTTACCATTTGAAGTAGTGGTAGCGGTAGTAGCAGCAGGAGGAGGAGGGTCAGTCTCTCCTAGCAGTGCTTCGATGAGTCGCAGTGCACCTGATTTGCTCACATCCTTATTATACATAGAGCACCTGAGACAACACACACCCAAACACATCATGTTATCATCACTACCACACACATACACACACTAGACACAATATGCAAACTCTAAATACAGTGCATACACACACAGACGCACAATACACACATACACACTATACCCATAACACACACTATACCCATAACACACACATACACTATACATGCACACTATACATACACACTATACACACACATAGACACATTGCCTATACACACTCTACAAACTCTAAATATAGTGCAAACATATACACACAAAAACAAACAAATACACATTATATAATATACAACACACACTATACCCATAACACACACTATATACACACTATACACACACTATACTCATAATACACACTATACACACACTATACAGACACTATATAACACACACTATACCCATAGCACACACTATACATACACTATACAGACACTACATGCAAACACAGACAGATAGCATTCACTTACCTCGCATCTAATACACAAGCAGGACATCCACTAGTACAAGGACATTTCTTCAACAACTTCCTCGTCCATGATAGCAATCTCTCTCTTTGATGGAAAGCCTCGGCTGCTAGCCCTGCACCTCCTGCGAAGAGATCGTAGAGTAGCAAACGAGTCCAAGGCTGGTCATTATGATCACATTGAAGGTCTTGAGATTGATCACATTGTAGACAAAGGGTAGCAGCATGTAAGAGAGCATGATTGAGTCCATGCAGACCACTGACTAGCACATCCTCCTCCTGCTCCTCCTGCTCACCTCCTCCTCCTGCTCCTCCTACCTTGTTGGTACTACTATGGAACTGTTGTTTAATGGTAAGAGGAATGTCAATCCAGAAGCCATGTGTTTCGAATTCTAAAGGAGGTAGAAGGCATTCTCCATATTCGAAGACTTCATGAGTGGCGAGGTCGATCTTCTCGAAGCCATGGATACGACGAATAACTTGCAGGATACCATGTGCACAGCGTGTTTGTACACCTCCTCCTCCTCCTCCTCCTCCTCCACCACCACCACCACCACCTCCACTACTACTACTACTACATATATCTTCTTCCTCCTCTATAACTTTCATAACCTTAATCTCAGTATTATGACAAGCTTGTGTATGATAAGCTCGACTAACAGGTCTAGCCCAAGCAGTCTGACAAGACAAATCAAACTTCTCTACCAGATATTGTTGACCACGATGAAGATAGATAGCTCCTTCATAGACTTCAAAGAAAGCACGTGAATATCCTAGTTCTTCTAGTAGGTGACTAGTCTGTGTGTGTAGTAGAGAGATAGTGAGAGGGTCAGCCATACGAAGACTAACTTTGTCTTCTGGATGAGAAAACATGTTGGATAGACTACCACTAGACAGAGACACAATAGACAATAGACAAGAGAGAGGGGGGTTAGATGGTGGTAGGGTAGAAGACAGACAGACAAGGACACTGTGTGTGTGCAAGTGTACACCTGTATACATGTATATAGGTGTGTGTACATCGTGTAGGTATGTGTACATTGTGTAGGTGTGTGTAAGTTTGTGTGTACTACATGTATATACATGTGTGTATAGGTGGTGTAGGTGTGTGTGTGTACATTGTGTAAGTATGTGTACATTGTGTGTACTACATGTATATAGGTGTGTGTATAGGTGGTGTAGGTGTGTGTGTACATTGTGTAGGTGTGTGTAGGTGTGCAATGGTATATCTCATCAAGGGTGGTTACCTAAGAAGTGGTCGTTGTTGAGCTTGAGAAGTCTGACAGTTACACTGTCCTACCCAGGGACACGAGGAGGAGGAGGAGGAGGAGGGGGTGGTAGTAGATCTCATCACCATGAGAGCTTGTTGACTAATCAAATCTTCTACACAATGACGATATGCTGGACCCCAAATCTCTTCATCTCCAATACATCTCAATACCTTCTTCCTCTTCCTTCGATGTACTCCTCCTCCTCCTCCACCACCTCCTCCTCCTACCAAGTGATCGACCCATAGATGATACCTACTATCTAAAGGTACTTCCTTAGCTGCTAAAGGTAGATGAGCTTTCATAATATAAGGATTATCTGGATCTACTACCACAGGCTCTGCTAGACTACCTAATAGCTGATCAGGGTAGTTCAAGAAGAAGACATCTAATGAGGCAGGAAAGGCAATAAAGATATGTAAAGAAGGTTGTAATAGTCGTCCAGCACGACCAACTTGTTGCCAAAAGGATGAAAAAGTACCAGGAAATCCTAAGTGTAATGTAAGTGTTAGCTCTCCTATATTAATACCTACTTCTAATGCTGATGTAGCAACAATAGCTAAGAATCGATTATGAAAGAGATTAGATTCTATTTCACGTCGTTCTTCTTTACTATAACCACCACGATAGGCTGTTAAGTTAGATAGTAAGTCTATTGTTGATCCTGCTGTTGTTAAGTTAGACCGTAAGTCTGCTGTTGTTAAGTTAGACTGTAAGTCTGCTGTTGTTAAGTTAGACCGTAAGTCTGCTGTTGTTAAGTTAGACCGTAAGTCCTCTGCTGTGTTATGATAACGTTGTTGTCGTTGTGTTAATAGATTGGCTGTATAGCGATAGACTAGTTCAACTAGTTTACGAACTTTACAAAAGGCAATTGTTCGTTGTTGTTTGATCATGAAATAAGATAATAAGAGAGCTGTCTCAAAGATAGGACTGCGACGAGGATTACCCTCTCCTCCTCCTCCTCCTCCTGCTCTACCACCTGCTGTTCGTCTGCTACTATTCGGATAGTTGTTGTTATTTTGAACTTCTTCCTTATCAGCATTGTTATCTTCAATAATAGTCTTCATCACTTCTTCCTCTTCTTCTAACAATAACAACAACAACATGTATAGTATAGTTAGCAATAACTACTGACAAGATTACTAACTAATTAGCTAGCTATCTAGCTAACTTAGTAGCTGCTTACTAGACCACTAAGTTAGTAACTTACCAGTGGTAGTGGTAGCAGGTGTAGGGTAGAGATCTTGTTGGCTACAATCTCTTTTCAGAGGAGGATTCCACAATAGAATAGTTCTATTACAATACAACGCAAACAACAATTAGTATAATAGTAATAGTAATAGTAATAGTAATAGTAATAGTAATAGTAATAGTAATAGTAATAGTAATAGAAATACTAGCTAATAGTATAGTAACTACAGTGAGTAGTCTAGAGGGTAGAGACAGTCAGTCAGTGAGTCACAGTCATTACCTTTCCCCACGAGGTGCACCATCTTCCTCTGCTGTAATAACAAGAAGATTATACCTCTTCAACAAATCCTCCTCCTCCTCCTCCTCCTCCTCCACCTGCTCCTCCTTACTCTCTTGCCAGGATGTGAAGGCTTGTAAAGGCAGAAGGCGACAGACCAACTCTTTCGGATTTGCTATTGTAGCTGTACAACAAATGAACTGTGGCATTGAGGTAGTTGTGCTAGCAGCAGGAGGAGGAGCAGGAGGAGGAGGGTAGGTAGTCATGTTCATCTTCAAGTTCTGGTAGAAGAGACAGACTCGCAGTAAACGTCGAAAGACTGCTGAGACATGTGCACCAAATCCTCCCCTATAGACAACAACACAAGAGGGTAAGAACAACAACAACAATGTTAACTTCACACTCCTCCTCCTCCTCCTGCTACTCTACTCCTTTCTTGTTACCACCTGTATTGATGAGCTTCATCCACCACGACATAGCGTAGATTGCGAAAGATACGATTCCATGTCTTATGCTATTAGAACAACAACAGCAATGTCATGGATGAGGTAACTAAGGAGGAGGAGGTGGTGGTGGTGGAGGAGGAGGAGGAGTCTTACAGCGGGTAGCAGGGTATAATGTAGCATATCTGGATTGGTGAGAATGATATTGCCTACCCCTCCCTGGATAGCTCTTCTCTCTGCTGGGGAAGAGTCGCCATCACAGACGACAGGGTAGATCTTCTCTCTGAGCACTCCCTGACTACCAATTAACTCCTGCAATGACCTCAACTGATCTTGAGCCAGAGCCTATAAATAGACAAGACCAATCGTTATTGTGCACACACACAACACACACATACACACACACACACACACACACACACACACACACACACACACACACACACACACACACACACACACACACACACACACGCATACACACACATATACACAGACACACACAAACACACAAACACACACATACACACACACATACACACACACACAAACACACACATACAGGCAATTATCACTCTTATGAGGTAAAAGAGAAAGAGAAAGGAAGAAGAGCACTACCTTGGTAGGGAAGAGGTAGATCGCAACTCTCTGAGCATCTTGACAGAGTGACTCGAAGACAGGCAAGTGGAAGACTAAAGACTTCCCACTCGCTGTGGCTGTGGCTAGAATGACATGTTCACCTCTTCTCACTGCTTGAATAGCCTTGGCCTGGTGGAGATAGAAGCGCTGTGGATCGATCTGGTAGAGGTCTTGGATGCGTTGAGTGAGGAAGGAAGGTAGTGGAGGGTCTAGTGGGGCATAGCGAGCAGGTCGACTAGGCTGGTAGGCGATATGAGCCATCTGATTCACATAGAAAGACTGCCTGGTGAGATCTTCCAAGAGCTCTGCAAAGGCTCCTTGTAGAGGAGGGTGGGTAGGTGGTGATGGTGTAGTAGCAGGAGCAGGAGGTGGTGGAGGAGGAGGAGGTGGTGGAGGTAGTCTCTGTGGTAGCACAGGCATGGGTAGCATGGAGAGTGTGCAAGTGTTCACATCATATCCAGCAGGCCATTGGCTATTCTTCTTGATCTCCTTCAACAACACAGAAGATAATGTAGCAGGAGCAGCAGCAGGAGGGGGAGATGGAGGTGAAGGAGGTGCTGGGTAGTGGTGTAGGAAGTGTGTCCAGGTAATCCCCCAGAGAGCCTCTAGCAAGCAGTCCTTCCTCTTCTTACTGTGCCCTGCCCCACCCCCTGACAGAGTCTTGAAGGCCAACACTTCCCCCTCCTCCTCCTGCCGCTCCTCACTCTTTGACGATGACGATGACGAGGAGGATGACGATGACGCACCAGAGAGCAGGAGGAACTCTTCCTTACAGAGCTGAACAATTCCTCGCAGGAGATCAACAGGGAAGTGCTTCCACTGCTGTCTCTGACCCAAGGCAGTGTTCAAGACAAGGTCTTCATAGAACCTTCTTAGTTGTCGTAAGCTAGGCTGAAGATGACATTTCAAGAGGAAAGCATAGACCTTGTCGATGACGTCAAAGAAGAGTAGAAGGTCTTGGAAAGTAGAAGGTAATAGAGTGATAGGTAGAGAGAGAAGATACTTCTTCCAGGACTTCTCAGAGAGAAGAGAAGAAGTTATTGTCATAACACCAACAGAGGATATGATGTTATCTGATGTTATCAGAAATGTGTTGTGATTGATGAGTGAGAAGGGCCTTGTTATCTATTGTTGTGATGCGTAGATATCATTTTCACTGACAGGTGGTTAAGTTAAGCTGATTTAACTTCCCAGTTTTGGGGATGTTAAACTAGCTTAACTTAACGCCTACTGCCCAAACTTTCAATTGGTCCCTCAATCTGGTCAGGTCGGCGATTGGAAGAAGAAGCTAAGACCATGATCATGTCATGTTAATGACATGATCATGGTCTTAGCTTCTTCTTCCAATCGCCGACCTGACCAGATTGCGGATGCTGTGCCTTCTACAGTAGTAGCAATCATTGATATTTTGTACTGTATGAACTACCCAGTAATCATCAAGTAGTCTATTAGGAACAACATTGATTGAGAAGCCACAAGATGGTTTCATTCACTTCTACATAGCTGATCTCACTGCCTTTCTTTATCATATAGAAGTGAATGGAACATAGTCTACTTGTGACTTCTCAATCAATCATGTTGTTCCTAGTGGTAGACTACGTGATGAGTACTGGGTGGTGTAATGCTGTTCCTAGTAGACACTGGGTAGTTCAGTGCTGCAGAGTGTGTTAGCTGTGCTGTTAAAAGCTCATCTTAGAATATCAAACTCTCTAGTGTACATCTTACAAGAGGTCGATAGACTTCCATTCCAACCAATACTCTACTGTAGTTAATGCAGATAGCAGTTAGTAGTTAGCATCAGGAGAAGGAGAAGGAGAAGGAGGTGTGGAATGATTCAAGAGATGTCATCATCTTCTAGTAAAAGCCTAGGACCTATCAGAAGCATTCCTTCGTCATCCTCAAAGAACAGGCAAACTCACATGATACACAAATATCTTGACATATTGAGACATTTGAGACACAGTCATCACTGAACATGCCCATGTCAAATAACACCCAACACGACCATTGTCGTAGTGCTCTCTCCTCCTCCTCCTCTATCTGCTATTCCGTCTTGAAAGTGATCAGAGGCGACAACTTCTTCTCTTTCGGCCAATTGTCACCTGAAGAAGCTGCTCTTTTGATGCTTCACCACTATTACTACCACCATCAGCATCAACAACACTACTACTACCAGTTATCTTCTCCTTCACGTTATTGTCATCTACACCGTCTTTACTATCACTGGGAGTAGTAGTAGCAGGAGGAGGAGGAGGGTATGTCAGAACTGCAGCAGTCCACAGTGCCTTCCCTACCCGCTCAGCAGTCCATCCCTCCCCAAGTGCCTCAGCCTTCTCAAGTAAGACCTTTCTCATGAGCTTATAGACTGCCATGGTGTAGTCCCTTTTCCCCACCGTACACTCGATGACCTCGTCAGCCATGAAGGGGCAGAGGGCAGGCGCCATGGCTGCCAGGAAGGCACTGGCTGTGGCCACACCCACTCCTCTTAACTTCATCAGATGGGTGAAGGCATCCTCCCATAGACCTTGATCAAGAGCTTCCATTGCCAACATAGAGGATTCTTGTACTACCTGAGAGGAATTGCTCTCCACCATTTTCTGTAGAGGACGGAACTTCCCACGAGAAAGCTTCCACTTCATGACCTGCGCTAGCTCTGTATGGGTGAGATAGGGTCTAGGAGAGCGTGCTCGGACAAGAGCAGGTAGTTGAGAGAAGAGGAAGTTGTCCCATTCCTTCAGCTGCTGGTCTTGCTTCTTCTTCTCTTCAGTCACTCTGGCTAATGCTGAGTCATAATGTTCACTGTACCAGACCCAGCTATCCAGTAGATCAGAGGAGAGCAGCTTGAGACTTCCTTTCGACCCAGGACGCTCTTGTTGTCCTTTCTTCATGACTGATTTACAGTGTTTGATTCAGATTTCTGAAACTCCAAGTCATCTTAAGTTAATGTGAAGGTGTTTGGAATGTCATTATTCCATGGAATCAGCCTTCAGCTCCATAATCATAATCATTAGCAACGTAAACAAAATTATAAGACAAAGTGTCTCATTGATTCTTCTTTTCAATTTCGGTCTCAGAGACTGGAGAAGGAGGCCAAGGAAGAAGAAAAGATGTTTGGCGCTTGTATTGCTGATAATCAGCATTGTCTTTGAGTTCCTTCTCACGTTTCTTCTCAATCAGAGGCACTCCAGAGAGACGGAGCAGTAGAAAGGTGATAAAGGAGGGACTGACCAACCCAAGAAGCGAGGTAGTTATTGGCGAGGGGCCACTGACCAACACGGGCAGAGAGGCAGCATAAATACTCCACCACGTCAGCAGCTCACCAAAATCTATCCATGACAGACAAGACATGATCAGCATAATTTATCTCAAGGCTTCCGTGGAAGGCATCCATGGTGCAGGAGTTTGTAGAAGGTGCTCACTAACAGTTGGGGTACTGACTCCATGACCAGAGCCCTTGATTGCACCATTTGCCCTTCCCTTCCTTGTGAAACTGATGCTTTTGGTAGTCTGCTACAGCTTCAATAATTATGCCTGGTCATGAGAATAGGTCGGTAAGAACAGTACAACACAACTGAACAAGCAGAAGGAGAAGGAGTGCACCTGAATAGATACCCACCAGAGGTAGCGCCGTGATCGCCATACCCACCCAGCCCATCGCCTTTCTTGCACAGATAGGCATCTGTCCACGCTCAACTAGAGTCTTTCCCAATGCTTCGGCACTGTAAGATAGGCTGTTGTGTCCTCCTCTTCCCGCAGCGTTCACCAAGGTCACGGGCAGCATACAGAGTGTTCCCCACAGGCCCTGGATTGCCCAAAAGAGTCCCAAATAGAGTGGATAACAAGACCTCTTACGGTCCAGTAAAGGCTCTTGGGGCTCAGGGAAGAACTTCTTGAGGCGTTCATCATGACCCAGTGAGAGGACACGGTAGAAGAGGAAGGAGCTGAGTCGACTTCCCCAAAGCATCACACCTGCATTAATCCAAGCTAGGCGGTAGTCTAATAGGTCCTTCCAGGGCAGTGAGGCTAGAGGGAGGGAATCGGTTGCCATGGCAGCTGTTGCCAAAACAAAGGAGCCCACACCCACGAGGTCGATGATCTTGTGACTTTTTGTCGCAGCTGTGATAGCAAATCCAGCAGCATTGGCACCGAAGACAATGAGTGCTGTTTGCTGGAGGTTGGCTGTAGTTGCAGAGGATAGGAAGGCGGTCATCTTCTTTCGCGAAGTGCAGAGCAACTCGCCCTAAAGAAATACGACTTATAAACCCAAATATTATAGTTGTGTTGGTTGGATGAAATTGACATTTCTTCTATCTGGTCCATGAGCTTCCCAGTATGCACAACTATCGATCTAGTAAAATTGCGAGCAATCGCAAGAGGTCGGAGCGATATCTGCTCTACTATCGACCTCACCGACTTCGTTAAATTAGCAAAGGAAAGTTTCCAGAAGAATCAGGTGGACCAATTCATCTCCACTTCTTTGGAGTTATGGGCCTATCTTTCAAAAGTACGAGACGAACAACTACGTCTCCCGCCAATATACACAGGAAATAATATACAAGAACTTGTTAATGCAATCTTTCGCACAATTTTTAGTCTGGAACGTCTCGATTCACTTGGTCCGGGCGGAAATATGGTTTTAAATGGAATTAAAGGAGTCGGTAAAACTACATTATTGCAAGTGAGTGGAGCAATTATTGCTTGTCTCACTGATAATATTATCCCTGTATATTGGATATACGAACTTGACAGTCTGCGACTGGGATTGGAGACAGTCAGTACTTATCGTCTAGGCCATGCAGCAGCTCAGCTCTTTGATCGGTGTGAGAATATTGATTTTTCTTCAGTAGGAAGTTTTGCTGATAATTTAAATAAAATAACTTATTCCGCTGAGCTTTCAAGTCCAAGTATCGCTAAAAGGAAGGTTGTTTATTTGTTAGACGAGTTCACTGATCTATATGAACGTGGTGAAGAAGGAATCCAAGTTGTTTCCGAATATCAAGCTATTGGGAGACAAGGTAATGTATTTTTTCTGCTCGCTGCTTCAAAGATTAACGTGCAAAAGTATATTTTCCCCGAGCATAGGAGGACTGCCAAAATGTATCCCAACTTGAATTGTGGTTTGTTTGAGGTGAAAGAAGTACATCCTATTCGTAGCATTCCAGACTTCATTGACTATTGGAAGTCTCGCTTCAATGAAGACATAGATGAAAATCAGGCTATTGAATATTATAAGAAAACGGGTGGGGTTGGGAGATACATTCTCAGCTATCAACAGCGACGCATTGATCCAGACCCCGTCCAGATGGCAGTGTTCGACACGGATCCAGAACTCTTTCACATAGCATGTGCTTTATTGAAGGCACCTATTGCGAATTCGTTCCTATCGCGTTATGCCAGCCCGGACAAGATTGATGACTGGATAGACCGCCTTATTCTATACAAAGGTGTTGACAATGTGAGCTTCTTACTGGACATTGTAAAAGCACGCTTCAGCAAGCATCTAGGCATGAAGAAGCTGTTGGAAGAAGCCCACATTTTTCATATGCAGCGGATTGGATTTGATAGTGGAAGTAGTGGACACTCAAACGAGCGCTTCATCTATCGATACTTGCCCAATCTCTTCAGTTTAAAATCGGATGATCAATCATTGTTACTCACTGTGACTAATGGAAAATTCACTATGGCAACCATTGACGGAAGTAGCATTGAAATGCCTTCTTCAATCCAACGTGCGGATATTGACCCCTTCCTCACGAAATATTCTCATTGGTTGATGACCTGGAGTGTAAATGGCTCAGAGACGGGACTCGATCGCGTTTGGTATGAATGGGATAGTGATAACTTTCTAATGACTCTTCATGCTGTACAAATCAAGACCGGCAAGGAAGATCAAACGATCACATGTGGTGTTATTTCGACTGAGCGAGCCAAATCCAAAGCATCAGTGTGTAATGACCGTTGTATTGCTGTATTTACAGTAAAGCAGAGCGTGGATTAATGAAGCTCTTACCTGAGTTAAAAGCCAGGTTCGGCTGTGAGATTGAGTTGGGAACTGTTCATCTCTGCACAAACAAACAAGCCGCCAAAGGCTTTGGAGAGTTCTTTGAAAAGCAGATGGAGAATAATCCCAACAAATTTTTCACAATGAAAGACTTAAAGACGCTTGGGTTTGACTCTTTCAGTTGTGAACTTTACGATGGTATGGAATGGATTCAAGAAATCGTTCCAGAAGAGTTAAAATCCTTCCTTTAATATTATTTAAATTTTGATTGGACCGCCGTTCCTCTTACGCTTCTACAGATGGTTTACTCAAAATTAGCTCAGACGTTGATCAATGTTGCTTCATGCAACTGGTTGCCACGGTCGGTTTGTGGCTAAGGCTCGTCTTTCTTCGCAAGTGAGGTTGTTCTTGTAACGTCATCACCCGTGAAGTGGAAGCACAAAGCTGGCTCACTCGAATGTCTGTAGTACGCGCACAGTACTCAAATGTCTGAGGTGTGATTTAACAGTTATATTGTGACAGACTACATTGACATTGATACCAACAAAGTCGTGATAATCCCAGAGAATGAAAGCACTGCGAGAGCAATGGACTGTGGCAGAGCCACAAGTAGTGTATCAACACCATCAGAAAGGCCATCATTTCTCCTTGCTATCCCATCATCTTCTCCCACTGTTCAGGATCTTCAAAGATGTAAGAAACTAGCTAATATGACCATATCAACCAACAATAATGCCATAGTGGCTCCATCGATCGTCTCGCCTTTGCCCCTTCCTTCCTCCAAAGAAGGCGTTTGACAGTTTAGTTTCACGTCAAACCAAGACTTCTTCCGTCATACCAAACGAAGTTCATCCTTCTCAACCATCACACCATGTAGTGCAGGATACTGACGCTAAACTGTACGGAGCAGAAGAGATGGTTGTTTACTGTCAAGAACGAGAACTGTTTCATTCCTGCTGGAAATAATCATCAATATCATGATGAGCTATTTCAAACTCTCTTGCCCAAAACGGTCCAATCAGTTTCCTTTGTCTTTGTAATTGATACATCACATTTGGCATTGTATAGAAAGTTTGTTGATATCGACCATCACGATAATATCCACGCATACGTGTTATATAACCTGTAAATGTTGAGAATGGTGTACCAACAAAAGTATGTGCATTAGCACAGATGACTTGTTCTATCATACCAATATGATTCTTAGTGGCATATTGATACTGACTATAACCATTACCTTCTTTCTCTAAGAGATGAGGTAGTTGAGAGAGATAGTCACTAAAGAAACGAATCTCCACCCTATTACCACTACCACTATAACCGTTGGTGTTAAGAAAGGTTTTAAAAGGTTGAAAGAAGGAATGATCTTTCTCATCAGTTGCAATATAAAGTAATCGACTACGATTCCAATCAAATAATGATTCAATATTCTTCCATATTACTTCACTAGGTAATCTAGTATCTTTATATTGGAAATCACCACGTCGTATATGAACAGCATGATAAGTACTATATCTTATATCAAAGACATTTCCTCCTCCACCTGATCGTTTATCACCTGCTTGATAAGGAAAGATAGGTAATTGACTTAATTGACTTGAATCATAATGAATACGTTCAATTACTTTCCCTGCAGCACAAAAGATAACATCTTGATATCTCATACGATCACGTACAATTCGTTTATAAATATCAGCTAGATGTTCATCTTCCCAATAGAGATAAGAATAAAAATGTGTTAAGATACGATATTCTTCACGATAATCACCAGGAAAATAGATTACTTTAGCTTCATGTAATTCTCTATTATAAGGTCTAACATATCGACCATGTGCTATCATTTCTTTTAATCTGGGTGATGTTAAGTTAATTTGAGGTTTTGATAAATCTTGTATTGAATGAAAAGCCAGAGCAATAAATTGTCGACCAGGTCTCCAATTTTCAAGATAACATGCTTTTTCTAGATAATCCCATAATTTTTGTTTTGAACCTGATAATAACCTTTCAACAGTCATATCAGAAGGTAATGGTATTTTTAATAATCCTTTTGCTGCAACATTTTGTAAAAAGGTTTCCATCGTAATAATAGTCATACTCTCACTTAACTTCTTTAAATCAAAAAACTTATCAAAAGTGGATTTATTTTCTTCTTCTTTCTTAGATTGTGTTAATAGATACCATCTTGCAATAGGAGGTAACACAAGTGTACGTCCTGTAGCATGTGCAAAGACAATAGCAGTCTCTGCTGCCATACGAATATTATTCCATCCACCACGATCAGGTTCAAAGACAACATACTTCTCCTCTATATTATCATTATACTCAGATCGACTAGTATTCTTCTGATAGGAACCCCTAGAGATAGGACGTAAAGGAGATTGATAACAGTCTTGAGGAAAGAAACGTGCATTCCAATAGCGAAGATAAGGATAGAGTTGGCATTGGATAGGGAAGGTAATATTACACTTCATCTCATTATCATGTGGATATCTCTCTATGATAGTAGTCTCATCAAGTGGTGAAGCAGGACTGGATGAGAAAGGAAAAGGTTGTAGAATGACTATTTTCTCCTTCTCTTCTTCTGTCACTAGGGAGGGGGGATGGTTATTAGGAGGAGAAGAAGAAGAAGAAGAAGAAGAAGAATATGTATCTGTTTTCAAGAAAGGAAAGAGATCACTCCATCGTATAGGAGGAGCATTCTTAGCTTCTAGAAGGATATCTTCCTTTGCCTTGGTCTTCTTTTCAGTTTCAGTGACAGTACTGGTGGTGGGGGAAGAGTGTGTGGCAATAGTCCCTCTCATGGCAGCTGACGGTGGTCGTGAAAGTTCTCTCCCAGTGGATGACCAAGAAGTCTTCCATGGAAAGACTTTTTCCATTACCTCCCACCATCTACTTCCATCTCTATTGCTACCATCTGATGACGACAATGATGATGATGAAGATTGTTGTTTTTGTGGGTCATGTTGTTGTAATGCATGCAGTGAAATGAGAAAGATAGATACTCCTATAGAGAATGAGATCAATATTAATACTAAATACATCCTTAAATGATGGTTGATGATTAATGCACCATGAATCAGGATAGACCAGAGGATATCTAGATATGAGAAAAGATAGACGATGGGATGGTGATTGGAAGCGTTATTATTACCAAGCGTAGGCCACTGGAGATGGTATTCCATGGAATCCATGGAAGTTCTTGCGATGCAAGAAATGTGAAGAGGAAGAGAAGAAGAGCAAATAGAAATAAGAACAATAATGAGGAGAATGTTATTAGTTTGTTGCCTTGTCTTCCTTGTACTTCATCTAGCAGGTGCATTGATAAGCCCTATGACTCGTCTATCCATCTTAAATAGACGACAATCACCATCCTCTTCAATGATCATCACTAGACGTGAGATGTTCTCAGGCATAATTGAGGTAGGAGGAGGAGGAGGAAGAGGTGTCACCCCTAAGTCTTACTTGTCTTTCTCATTCTAACTAGTATTTGATCTGTCTAGGACATTGGCACAGTAGCGGAGGTGAACAAGGTGAAGGAGATGATCATGTGGGATGGACAGGTCATGGAAGGCACTGAGGTGACTATCCACTCTCCTTTAGCTGTCAGTGATGCTACTCTGGGATGTTCTATTGCTGTCAATGGAGTCTGTCTTACTGTCATTTCCTTTGACAAAGAGAAGGTAAACCTCCCCCTCCTCCTCCTCCTCCTCCTCCTCTCACCACCTACACTACCTTTCCTCCTAGTTTACCGTTGGAGTATCTCCTGAGACACTAAGAAGATCCAATCTCTGCTCTCTAGACAAAGGTAGTAAAGTCAATATTGAAAGAGCTCTCCCAGCTAATGGTCGTAATTCTGGTCATTTCGTACAAGGCCATGTAGACCAAAAGGCTATCCTACGAGATCGCTGGGTAGAAGGAGATTCGATCTGGTTTAAGATACAACCAGAAGAAGAATATCTTCCTTATATTGTTCCAAAAGGATTTATTGCAATTGATGGAGTCTCTCTGACAGTCTGTGAGGTATATAAAGGGAAACAACAACAACCATCATCATCATCATCATCATCATCATCATCAAGTCAAGCAGAGGGAGGTGGAGTAAGAGGAGGAGACTTTAGTTGGTTCACAGTAATGATGATTCCTCATACACAACAACACGTCACTCTACCAATGAAAGAGGTAGGATCATTGGTTAATATTGAAGTTGATGTCTTGGGAAAGATGGTTCAAAATGCTATCCAGGCTCATCTCAATCAAGTAGATAGTGATCGACAAGGTAGTGGTAGTAGTGGTAGTAGTGGTTACCAACAAGAAGAGATTGACAATCTGAAGAGTGAGATAGAACAACTTAAAGAGACAATCTTCGCCTTATCAAAGCGAATCCATATGGTAGAGGAGAAAGATGTCTGAGATACTCTATGATCATATTCTATGATAATATCATATGATATCGATATCATACCTCTCTCTCTAATATATATACTACAGTATATATAGATACTGACAGTAGACTAACTGACTAGCTGTAGTCACTGACTGCTAGCTAGTAGTTGTTAGTCTAACGGGTTAAGGGCTTAACTTAACTTATAAACAGTGTCCATGTACAGTATGTAGCCTAGACTAAATTAGTCAGTCACACAGTGTGCAGTAGTCTAGATGGTGTGCACCTCATTGTGCCTCTAAAGTTAACTACCTCTCTCTCTCTCTAGTAGAAGAGGTGAGTGTAAGGGAGGAGTTGAGAAGTGAGAAGCGCAGAGGAGAGGTTTTGGACTCTCTCAGCTAAGAGACTGTAAGAGATAGCGCTTCCTCTCCTCCAGAGACAGCCCCTCCTCCTCCACCACCACCTCCTCCTCCTCCTGCTGCCCTTCATCATCATCAATGTCTACTTCCTCCTTATTCCTCTCACTAGCTACTTCAATTCTATTACTAGGACGAGGAGGTGGTGGTGGTAAAGGACTGAAGAAGGCATAGGAGACTTCCAATTCCATGGAATGAATTAGACCTTGACCAACTAGCATCTCGATTTGACCACGCCAAGGGTCATTAAACATGTCTTCTAAGAGGAAGGAGGACCTCTTATTATAATGAGATGGTCCTTCTATTCCCCTGCCATAGGGTCTCTTATGAGGTCCTCTTCCTCCTCCTCCTCCTCGATACCCTCGACCTCCAGATCTATGGAATACAAATACTCATGTTTCAGTATGATTTATATCAATTAGATCATTAATAGTTCACTACCTGTGAGAATAGGATCTTCCATGCATCATCACTCAATTGCTTTTGTTTTGGATGATGCTGCCCTTCCTTATTCCATGGAACCAATATGGAATCCATGGTATTGATGACAATCAATTTCACAGAAATAGATCATTTCACAGAAGAATGAATGAATCATCATCATCATCATCATCATCATCATCATCATCATTATCATCCTCTACTTTAAATGGAAATGATCTGAAGAGATATGGTCGTCAAATGATTCTTCCTTTTATTGGTAGAAAAGGACAAGAACTATTACAAAGTACTAAAGTGTTATTAATAGGTGCAGGAGGGATTGGATCTTCAACAGCACTTTATCTTGCTGGTGCAGGAATTCCTTTGACTATCATGGATCATGACCAAATTGACATTTCTAATCTTCATCGGTAAGTATGATGACTTGTTCCTAGTAGTTCCTAATACATCTCATGTTGCATGTTCTGATTCTGATTCCTTCTAATGTAGTCAAATCATCCATGACTCTGTGAATACAGGCATGAATAAAGCTCTCTCAGCTATTAATCGACTCTATGCTCTTAATCCTAATGGTCATTTCCAAGCTATTACAGAACGTTTAACCTGTTCTAATGCCTTAACGTTGATATCAAATCATGATATTATTGTTGATGGTACAGATAACTTTGAAACACGTTATATACTTAATGATGCTTGTCTATTAGCTAATAAACCACTTATTACTGGATCAGCTGTTGGTTTAGAAGGTCAAATAACAGTGATTATACCTAGAGAAACACCATGTTATCGTTGTTTATATCCTCAACCTTCTATTATGGAAAGTTGTCGAAATTGTGCAAATGCAGGTGTTCTAGGTCCTGTACCAGGTCTGATTGGTTGTCTAGAAGCAATGGAAACTATTAAGTTAATTGTTAGTGGAAGATGTATAAGTGGCAATCAATTGTTTTATGATGGTTGGATGGGTGATTTCACAAGTTATCAACTACCACCCAAGACATCCACTTGTGCGATTTGTGGGACTAATCCATCCATTCATTCCATGGAAGATACAGACAAATTTCTACAAGCATTTATAGAGAAAGTTCAATGTGCATCAAAAGACTATTTGGGTGAGTTGAAAGAAGAGGATGAAGTCTCTCCAAAGGACTTTTCTCAACAATATCATCAAAATGATGATCAACCATATATAATCTTGGATGTACGATCAAAAGTTCAATTTGATATTATAACCTTGAATTTGCCAGGATTGTTAGTATTCCGTGATCTTCCAACAGCATTAGCAAGTCTAGCTAAGAGTGGAATTGAGAAGGAAGGAGAGGGTCCATGTCAAAGACAGTCCTCTAGACGTATATTAATCAATATACCATTGAAAGAGCTCAAGGCCATGTTGGATGTTGAAAACAGTAGAGAAGAACACAAGCAGCAATTGTTGGAGATGCTAAGACTAGTGGGAGAATTGGAAGTAGTTCATGAATTGGACACTGTAAAGAAGACAAAAGGGAAGATCTTCTTGTTGTGTAGAAGAGGTATAGACTCTACGGTAGCGACAAGGCTGCTTATCAAAGAATTGCCTCAGGTTGGTTGGAGTTATTATAATGTTCGAGGTGGTCTAACAGCCTGGCAGGAAGAAGAAGACTCGACATTCCCGCTCTATTAGTCTCAGAGCTCTTCTGCTTGAGTTAATGGATACAGTTTCCAGTCTTTACATTGAAGAGCTTAATTTTAGTCTCGTTGGTTCTGTTAGTACATAATCATAGCCATTGCCAACCAGTAGATAGAGTTATAGAAAGGTACGGTATAAAAATCACCTTATAACTCTTCCAGTAACAACTAAACAAACTATATATAATTCAATAAAAAGGTATGATGGATCCTGAAGAGTCGCCTAGATTTTATTCTAGAGACTAGTCTGTAACTTAACGGTGAAGTGTGGCGAACGTATCACTAGACTTGTTCCTCGATAGGGATGTGTCTATCAAGGTGATAGGTGATAGACAGAAGCAAACATTTCAGAGAAGTACCGGTACAGTCTGTAGTATATAGCTGGGCTGTAACAATCCAAGAAATCAGAAATGGAGAAAAAGTTATGATCACCGACCGGGGGGCTCGAACCCCCGACCACAAGGTTAAGAGCCTTGCGCTCTACCGACTGAGCTAGGACGGCTTGTTGTTTGATCTGAAAACTGAAGTCTATTTAAAAAGCACAGAAATTAGAGAAACTGCCTGAGTGAAGAAAGTCCTGGAAGTGCTTCATATCTTGACAGAATTGTTGGATACATTCTGCTCAAAGGAGTTAATCCCAGGAATAAAATGGTGATGTGGACGTTCGCAACTTTGTTCATTGCTACTCTCCACCTCTTCTCTTGTCATCAAACAGAGGAGAATAGAAACAGAAATTGTCACCATCCTTGGCCCTCTTTGGATCTCATATTACCAATCAACACTAAGCCCACAAAAAAAGTGGAAAAAGAAAACGAATACCGAAGAATATTCCTTCGTTCCTTGCTATTGTTCTGGCCTTTGAAGACATCTAATACGAGCTTGTTGCTCCTCATGGACTCTGAAGATAGTTCGACACCAAAATTCCAAGATGTCTTAAATTATGTGCATGAGCATGTGAAACCTCATGTCCCAGGAGGTGTGAGACATGTATTAAATGATCCTATTGAAGCAGATATGCATCTTGGGCATGATCGTCAGCAAAGAATCATGTTCTATGCTGATCAGTGGTCTCATGCCGAGTATGTGGGGTTTGTGGATACGGATTGCTTCTTTGTGACATATGTGGATAGAGGAGATATCTTTGAAGGGAACAAGCCTGTGGTGAATGGTCGAAGTGGGAATTATTGGTCTAAAGAGAATGCCTGGGGTTACAAATGGTGGGCAGAAGTTCCGAAAACAACTTACAAACTTCTTGGAATGCTCGAGCCAATGCGCTGCATGTCCTACTTCCCTGTGGTGATTAAGACAGTCCATATAAAGGAAATGCGTGAGTATGTCGAGAAATTGCATGGTAAACCATTTGATGAGGTCTTTCGCACATTGTATGATAGTCCATATTCGCAGTTCAATATTATGTGCACGTATCTGTTCACTAAGCATCAAGAAGATTATACATGGTATATTCATGATGTCACTCCTGGGTGGGACTATGTGAATCCTATTCCAATGCCCGGCCAGGTGGCTAATGGAAGCATATTTACCCCAGCCATGCACTATCCCAAGCCGCGGATTGCTGTGCATGCGAATTATCGTACCGATCATGAACTACGTCTAGCTGGACCAGCAGAAGAAAAGAATGTGGAGTTGCTTTTTCGTGTGGGAGTATGTCTTGGTCCTCCTTTTCCCAAGAACTACTCCTTCTGTAGATTTTATGACAGTCACGTCAAACGCAGTTCTTTTATTTACCCTGAGATGTATCGCTTTGAGGGGGTCGATTGGACTAAGATTTATCCCAAGCATCTGTTGCAGCAAGCCATGCAAGATCGTTTGAAAAGGATTGAGCATTGCAATGTCAACTATGTCGACCATGAGTACATCTATGATGATCTGGGAAAGCTGATGAATGAAAGTACCCCAATTCATGGTGAGCTCTATTCTTTTGGCAGAACCATCTATCTAGGTTCGAACGATGGAAAATTGCAGCTTGTTCCCAACTATGATACGTTCGTCAACATGGGTATGGTGGGCAAGCCAGTGCATATTATCGACGACTTCACACTATCGGCTTACTATTATGGTGACGTCCTGCCTTCTCAATGATGAAATTTAATGCCTTCTGTTGTATCTAATTGTTTATTGTTTATCGCTATAGTTTCAATATTTGCCATCTTCTGATTCTCATCTTGTCACTCAGATGATAACTTAATACAAACAATCGTAATCAATAATGAAAAACATATATTCGAGGAAATATGAGATTATTTTTTCGGTCTGGATGACTGAAAGCAAAGTTATTATCAACTTGGAGATGAGAAAGCGAACTGAATAATCTCTCACTACCATATGGTAGGTAGATGGTATTGTAATAGATAACCATAAGCCATACCACTGTGTGGTATGTGTTAGACTGTACCTGTCTTTCTGACTAGTCTACTTGCTCACTAATATGTACCCATATGTACACTATGAATAGGCAGCCCTTTACTGTATTAAGCTATCATAAAGGAAGAGAAAAAATTGCATCCAATGAATTGGAGAAAAAGTTATGATCACCGACCGGGGGGCTCGAACCCCCGACCACAAGGTTAAGAGCCTTGCGCTCTACCGACTGAGCTAGGACGGCTTGTTGTCTGATTTGAAAATGAGGCCTATTGAACAAGTGTAGATGTTCATGATGATGATTTCTTGTCCCATTGCGAAGTCCTCTTAGGAAACGTGCAAAACTATTTCCTGATCTTCACTGGGATTTCCTTATCTCTAACAACAATTTTTTCGCTTATAGCATATCTAATCGATTCATCAAGATACGCTTCGTTGAAATATGAGAAATGCTTTTACTGAAAGTAAAATGTAAGCGAAGCGATTTTAACATGGAGAAAAGAAAGCGAGTAGAATAATCTGTCTGTCTATATCCTACGCAGTGCACCAGCAATTTCGCAGTCTCCATCGATGGAGAAAAAGTTATGATCACCGACCGGGGGGCTCGAACCCCCGACCACAAGGTTAAGAGCCTTGCGCTCTACCGACTGAGCTAGGACGGCTTAGTGTGTGAGGCAGGTAAAGCATAGAATATGTTGCCTGCGTAGGTGGGACCAATGTCTGCTGTGAGATGGTGTGGTGTCATTGGGGAAAGAATCAGAACAATGAGTGATCATCAAGAACAATCCTCACCTAGTCTTCCTAGTGCCCACAATGTTTCCTTTCCTAAGGCTCTCTTTGGTGGTGCAATGGCAGGCTTAGTCACTGATATCTCTCTCTATCCATTAGACACCTTAAAGACTCGTCTCCAGGTGAGATTGGCATACTGACTCATCCACCCTACCTCCTTGGTATTAACTTATGATGGATGACGTAGTCCTCAGAAGGTTTTGTCAAGTCTGGTGGGTTTCGTGGTATCTATAGAGGTCTCACAGTAGCTGCTGTGGGGTCTGCCCCAGGGGCTGCCCTCTTCTTCTCTTCTTATGAGACCTGCAAGACACTCTTACCACAGTTAACTTCACCTACCACACCTACTCCTATTATTCATATGGGTGCAGCCTGTGTAGGTGAAATCATTGCTTGTCTTATACGTGTACCAACTGAAGTGGTGAAACAACGATATCAAGCAAATCTATTAGGAACACGTTCTTTAAAGGAGAGTTTACAAGGTATTTATAAGTTAGAAGGATTGAAAGGATTCTATCATGGTTATGGAATTACTTTATTAAGAGAAATTCCCTTTTCTTTCATTCAATTTCCTTTATATGAAGCAATGAAGGTATGTAGTCTATCATCTGTTAAGTATTGTAACTATTTCCCTTGGGGTTGTTAAGGTTGTGTATGTGTGTGTGTGTGTGTGTGTGTGTGTTTGTATGTGTGTGTGTGTGTGTGTGTGTGTGTGTGTGTGTGTGTGTGTGTGTGTGTGTGTGTGTGTGTGTGTGTGTGTGTGTT
>VKHL01000022.1:218639-236313 GCA_015146655.1 Ochromonas danica
TAGACATCTTCTTTTGCGCTCTGAGAAGGTTTCTCATGCGAAGAGGAGTAGATTGGGTCTTCTTTCCAGCCAACATTGTCAAGATCCTGAAAAGTATCTTTTATTAGTTGCAGTTCGGTAGCTGATTTTTGTTCAGGTGAGGAAATCTGCTTACCTTAAGTGAGCCCTTTCGTGGCTACAATTAAATTATGATTTCAGGTGGTGCATGGTATCGTGTCGTGGTTGAGGCCTTGATGAAGTCATGGTTTCTTTTGTCATCTCGCAATTGCATTTGGTGACTTCAATTTCCTTCAGACCATATCAGTCCACTGTCCTTCCTCACTGCCGCTACTGCAAGGTAGTGGGAAGTGCGTCTCCTCTCTTTCAGCGCTACTCACTACCTTGCAGTAGGGGCAGTGGAGGAAGTAATCGGGGAGAGGGAAAGTTATTGGTATGAAGATTATTGCTGAGGTGAAAGAGGAAACTTGTCTTAAAAATTGTTTGAATGCACGCTTTGGAGTTGACGAAGCAGAAACAAGTAGAATGATCTAAATATTATTTGCTGAACCTCAGTAGGAGATGATTTCATGATCAACAATGTATTGATTAATAAAATTTAGTTATGAACCTGTCAACCTCCAAATAGATGAATTCTTACGAAAAGTTCTTGTTCTACTTCTTTCTATCAAGATGATTTCTATCGAATTGTTATCAGAACAATGCTTCTCTAACGTCAGCAGAGCATAATCAATCAGTTCATGGGCACTACCACTACCTTTCAAAACACTGCAGGAAGCGGTCAGCAGCACAACAACGTTTTTCTGACTTATAATCCGACTTATACGCCTTTTACTGCAACAGAAGTAGATGTCTTGAAGGCCAACTGCTTCGAGTAGTTCAACTTCGAGGTCTGGTCCTTCAATGCAAATATGGATTCGATCAGATCTCATAACCAAATACCGAAGCAATCCTGCTCAAGCATTTGACAGGCAAAGCTATTCAACTCTACGTAAGTAAATCTACTCTTGGCTTCATATCCAGATGGCTCTTTTCTTATTTTTTTGCATTAATTTTGGTTGAATAGTAAGAACAAGATCGAAGACACTATAAGGACTTGGAAATGTTGGCTGGAAAGAAGACCCAATCTACTCCTCTTCGCATGAGAAACCTTCTCAGAGCGCAAAAGAAGATGTCTACTGGTATCCAGTATGATCATCACAAGCTGCCCAAGGAGCTTCAAGCTCTCATCCCTTCCCAGAATCAGCAGTTCTTAAATGCTTTGGATGAGGCTCAGCAGCGCTTCTATCCTCGCTATGTGGAGGTACGCGCCGCTCGCGCAGGCAACCAAGCAGCTGTCCGTGAGCAGGTGCAGGCTGGCAAGGTTGACTACCGCGCCGACACGGCCTGGATCCGTGAGCGCCGTTGGAAGGTTGCTCCTGTTCCTGCTGTTCTTCAGAAGAGACCCGTGGAGTTGACGGGTCCTGCCAACGACACCTCGATGATGATCAACGCTTTCAACACGGGTGCTTTGGCCAAGCAGGTGGTCCCTACCCATGA
This sequence comes from Ochromonas danica, assembly GCA_015146655.1. NCBI lineage: Eukaryota > Chrysophyceae > Chromulinales > Chromulinaceae > Ochromonas > Ochromonas danica. The sequence goes on from VKHL01000022.1 coordinate 220,176, forward strand.
CCCCAAGAATCCTTTGGTGAAGTACATGCCTGATGGAGAGGACTCTTCTGTCCCCACATTGACGGCGGAGTTGCAAGGCATTTTGAACTTGAAGAAGGCATTGGAGGGTACTCTGAGCTTCGAGAAGACAGTGGATGGCAAGGTGAAGAAGTACACATTGGGTTCGGATCTGGCTTACCCCATCTACCGTGTGCCTGGCTTGCACTTCGACGAGGCCACGATGGTGGATCGCTACAATCGTCCTGTTCCCAACCATCTGCTGTTGACCTTGCTGTACCAGTACCACGTGGCTCCTCTGATGCGCGAGCGTGGCTGGGTGCCCAGCTTGTATCAGCCCAAGTTGCAGAGCTATGAGGAGGCAACTTTGGTGGCAGACTTGTTGGCTTTCTCCGAGAAGGCCTTCGGTATTCCTGAGAAGAGCACTCGTGTGACCTGCTTGATCGAGACCTTGAACGGCGCTCTCCAGGCTGAGGAGATTGTGTATGGTCTCCGAGACTACATCTGCGGTTTGAATGCTGGCCGCTGGGACTACATCTTCCAGTGGATCCAGGTGAACCAGCACATCCTGACTCCTGACCGCAGCAAGCTGACGATGCAGGCCAAGCACATGGAGGCGTACATGGATCACATCCGCGATGTGTGCGAACGCCGCGGAGCTGTGTTCATGGGCGGCATGTCTGCCTTGATTCCCAACGCGAAGACGGGCAATGAGGTGTTGGAGAAGGTGACTCAGGACAAGCAGCACGAGCAGCTCCATGGTGCTCAGGGAGCTTGGGTGGCTCATCCTGGCATGGTGGAGCAGGTGCTTCGTTTGTTCACAGTGGACAAGCATCTGGTGACTCCTCAGCCCACTCGCTCCGTGTCTGCAGCGGAGTTGGTGACATTGGATCCCGCTCTGTTGGATGTGTCTGCCCGCACCCAGAAGGGTCTGGAGCACAACATCGCAGTGGGAATTCAGTACGTGGCTGCTTGGTTGAGCGGTCGCGGAGCCGTGGCTCTGAACAATCTGATGGAGGATATGGCTACTGCGGAGATCAGCCGCGCTCAAGTATGGCAGTGGTACAAGCACCGTGCCACCTTCACTCAGGCGGATGGCAGTGTGGCCACTTTGACTCCTGAGTTGTTCGATGAGATCTTCAATCACGTGGTGAAGGAGTTAGAGAAGCACAACGAAGTTCCTTATGCCAAGGCTCACCTGTCTCAGGCCATCGATCTGTTCCACTCGATGGTGACAGCGGAGAAGTTGGATGGCTTCATTGCTGATCGTGCCTATGCTGATCTGAACCATACTGCTCGTCGTCCTGAGGCGAAGCGCGACCTCTTCACTCCAGTGTCCTTCGATCAGGGAGAGATGGTGAATCTTCTTCCTGGCAGCCACAACCAAGGCGAGGGCGTGGTGAGAACTCGTACTCGCTACTTCCGCGATCTGTTCAGCCAGCCCAACTTCGATGGTCATCCTCGCCAGTTCTGGTTCGCTGGTACCAGCAATCCTTTGGTGGGTGCCTCGACCGTGTTGGGTGGTGGAGGACATGTGGGTTCTTACCTGGGCGGTTGGGATGCCAACGCCGTGAACAACGTGTTGAACAAGCGTCTCCCCGATACTTTGAATGTGTGGGTGAACGACGCTACGAACGGAGCTCGTGCTATCAACAACCATCTTCATCGTGACATGGAGATCGAGAACTTGGAATACCACGAGAAGATAGCCAAGTTGAGCGAGGACCAGCGCAAGAATGTTCGCGTTCCTTTCAACTGGTTGGCTGTGCCTCAGTTGGTGGATTTGGAGCAGGGCTGGCGTTCCATCCACCACACTCGTCTGGCTGTGGACTCTGCCATTGACCAAGGCATCAACTTCGTCCACATCGAAGACCAAGGCTACCACAAGCGCTGTGGTCACTTGGGAGACAAGGAGTTGGCTCCCTTCGATTCTTACTGCCAGATCTTGCGTGCTGCCAACCTGACCGCCACATTGCGTTTGGGCCAGGACCAGCAGTTGGGTAACGGTGTGATCTTCGTGGCTCGTACCGATGCCTACTCTGCCAAGCGCATTGAGTTCTCCGTGAACTTGAGCGATCCTAAGCATCTGGACCATCCTTTCGTTGACTTTGCTCGTGGTCCTACTCCTGATGGCAAGTACTACTACTTGAAGCAGGGAGTGAACCCTGCCACTGGCAACACCTATGGTCTGGACTTGGCCATCACTCGCACTGCTGAGGTGGTTCGTTTGGGTTTGGCTGAGTATGTGTGGATGGAGACTCCCAACGCTGATCTGCACGTGGCCAAGACCTTCATCGATGGTGTGAATGCCATCTTGGAGCCTCATGGCACTTTCGCGAAGATGCTCTACAACCACTCTCCTTCCTTCGACTGGGACTTGGGTTTCGTGAAGGGTGGCTCTGCTTTGGGTGACCTGGTCATCCATCACATCCGCGAGCAGGTGGCTCCTGCTCTTCGCGCCAGCAACCAGGCTGGTGGTGTTAGCCAGGAGCACTTCAAGGCTGCCTTGGAGAACATCCGTGGCTTCATCCGCGTCCATGGCGATCCTATCCAGAGAGATTTCGACTTCAGCGATGCCACCTTGAAGGACATCTTGTTGAACACCTTGGATGTGTTGGCTGGCGAGACGCAGTCAACTCAGACCCAACACCTGTTGCGCGAGTTGAGCAAGACCTTCCCTGGTCTGCATGTGCAGCAGTCGATTGACTTGTTGAGTCAGAAGATTGATCCTGCCGAGAGCACGAAGAATGTGTACCGCGCGATCGCCGATGCTCGTCTGGGTCTGTTCGGCAAGGCTTCTGCTTCTTGCGGCGTGGAGCTTCCTCTCACCACCCTCCCTGACTTCCACTACGAGGCGTTCGCTGCTCACCGCTTGGCTATGGGCTTGGTGAAGGACAGCATGCAGGCTTATGTGCGCCAGGTCCAGCGTCCTGAGCGCCATCACTGGGAGACCCAGAAGGGCACCAGCCAGCCTTATCCTTTCTACAAGCACCAGGAGTCAACCGGCACAGGTGTGGATGCCCAGTTCGGCAAGATCTTGGGCTCTGCAGACACTAAGGCATTGGAGGAATCGACTGAGGCAGACGATCTTCGCGATCGCGCTGCCTTGGAGGCTTCTCTCGGCAAGGCTTAAAGTGGCCGAGAGTGGAGGGCAGTACCGTGTTGTCGTATGATTTATCGTACTGTACTGCGTTATTTTGCTTGTGTGAATGTGTTACTGTTTGAGTCAGGCTTGCTTCCATCGGTAGTTTATGTTGCTGCCTAACTTCTTTCAATTAAATCTCGCTATTCTTGGCATTGTTTTGCGCAATATCTATTAGTGTTTGATTGTTGTACAGTGGGGTTTGTTTCGTAATGCTCTCCAGTTTATGATTATGATTCCTGCAGAGACTGTGAACAAAAACGACTTTTGTTGGAAAAATCGACTTTTATATTGTAGTTGGTGGTTGAAAGAAAAAGAGAAATAAAACAAGAAAAGGAAAAAAGATGCCAGGGGTTGATTTTGAGCTTTTTCTAGCCAATAAAAAGATTTCTATGGAGGACTACGAGAAAGGGTCATTAGAAATGAAAGTCAAATTGTTGGATATTTTTACGCAAGGCAAACCATCCATTCATTCAGTTGATCAACTCTATTCTTATGCGGTGAATGTGTTTTTTTCAGAAACTGTGCCCGATCAGGTCACCAGAAAGGAGCACGATGAGATGAAAGCTGAGATGAAATTGATGTATGATGAGCTGAAAATGGAGTTTGATGATTTGAAGACTGACATCCTGGCATCGCAGACAAGTGAGTGAAATATTGACTATTTTATGGTAAATTTTGACTGTTGATGCTCTCCATAGTTGACTGGAAGGATATCGGCTCAGGATGATGCTTCGCTCTCTTTGGGACTATTGTCGGCCTGGGGTGCATGGCTAGCAGGGACAACGACAATGCCGTAAATATAGGGGGCATCGCCAGCACTACTGTTGGTGCTGTCAGTGGAGTATACTCCACTGGCAACATGCTCAGGAAAAGGACGGCTGCTGCGAAGGTATATAACCATTAGAAATAGAACTTGGCCACATTGACTCCTGAGTTGTTCGATGAGATCTTCAATCACGTGGTGAAGGAGTTAGAGAAGCACAACGAAGTTCCTTATGCCAAGGCTCACCTGTCTCAGGCCATCGATCTGTTCCACTCGATGGTGACAGCGGAGAAGTTGGATGGCTTCATTGCTGATCGTGCCTATGCTGATCTGAACCATACTGCTCGTCGTCCTGAGGCGAAGCGCGACCTCTTCACTCCAGTGTCCTTCGATCAGGGAGAGATGGTGAATCTTCTTCCTGGCAGCCACAACCAAGGCGAGGGCGTGGTGAGAACTCGTACTCGCTACTTCCGCGATCTGTTCAGCCAGCCCAACTTCGATGGTCATCCTCGCCAGTTCTGGTTCGCTGGTACCAGCAATCCTTTGGTGGGTGCCTCGACCGTGTTGGGTGGTGGAGGACATGTGGGTTCTTACCTGGGCGGTTGGGATGCCAACGCCGTGAACAACGTGTTGAACAAGCGTCTCCCCGATACTTTGAATGTGTGGGTGAACGACGCTACGAACGGAGCTCGTGCTATCAACAACCATCTTCATCGTGACATGGAGATCGAGAACTTGGAATACCACGAGAAGATAGCCAAGTTGAGCGAGGACCAGCGCAAGAATGTTCGCGTTCCTTTCAACTGGTTGGCTGTGCCTCAGTTGGTGGATTTGGAGCAGGGCTGGCGTTCCATCCACCACACTCGTCTGGCTGTGGACTCCGCCATTGATCAAGGCATCAACTTTGTCCACATCGAAGACCAAGGCTACCACAAGCGCTGTGGTCACTTGGGAGACAAGGAGTTGGCTCCCTTCGATTCTTACTGCCAGATCTTGCGTGCTGCCAACCTGACCGCCACATTGCGTTTGGGCCAGGACCAGCAGTTGGGTAACGGTGTGATCTTCGTGGCTCGTACCGATGCCTACTCTGCCAAGCGCATTGAGTTCTCCGTGAACTTGAGCGATCCTAAGCATCTGGACCATCCTTTCGTTGACTTTGCTCGTGGTCCTACTCCTGATGGCAAGTACTACTACTTGAAGCAGGGAGTGAACCCTGCCACTGGCAACACCTATGGTCTGGACTTGGCCATCACTCGCACTGCTGAGGTGGTTCGTTTGGGTTTGGCTGAGTATGTGTGGATGGAGACTCCCAACGCTGATCTGCACGTGGCCAAGACCTTCATCGATGGTGTGAATGCCATCTTGGAGCCTCATGGCACTTTCGCGAAGATGCTCTACAACCACTCTCCTTCCTTCGACTGGGACTTGGGTTTCGTGAAGGGTGGCTCTGCTTTGGGTGACCTGGTCATCCATCACATCCGCGAGCAGGTGGCTCCTGCTCTTCGCGCCAGCAACCAGGCTGGTGGTGTTAGCCAGGAGCACTTCAAGGCTGCCTTGGAGAACATCCGTGGCTTCATCCGCGTCCATGGCGATCCTATCCAGAGAGATTTCGACTTCAGCGATGCCACCTTGAAGGACATCTTGTTGAACACCTTGGATGTGTTACATTACCCAGTTGTAAGACCCAAATTCATCTCATGTTGACCATTTCATGCTTTATTTTTGTATTAATTACAAAACATAAGCTAGCTGTTCTACAACAAAAATACAACACAAGCATCAAGGCTAAACACCAGTAATAGGGTGATCCCATACATAACATCGGCCATGCAAAACAAATTATGGACAAGGTGTTATCTATCAGTTAATAGATTCAAGGGAGTAGTACTAATACGAGCACCCTAATAGACCTTGACGTAATCACATACATTGGTTTCCTATTCTATCCAAAATTGTTGTTTGCATATTACTAACAGTACTATTGCACGCTCGATCTTTGTTAGCTATTATGGAGAAATGCGATTACACCTGACTAGACAGGCAGAGAGGTCGAACTATTGTCACCACTATGATCATTACCATCATCATGATCATCCTTGAGAACGATTTCTGTTTTAATGCCAGTTAACTCTACCAGTTGATGTGATGTCGATCCACCATTGTCATCATTAATATTCGTTGTATTGTTATCATTATGTACATTATCATTTGTTGGTTGATCTTGTTGTTGCTTGCTTGAAGAATGATTAGAGACAGCAGCATAAGATGAAGGATCCAACATTCTTGAATGACTTCTTTCTTCTATATCATTACCAGGAGGTTCTTGTAATTCCTTCTTTTGAGATAACTTCGTAGAATCTTCTGGATTTCGACCTAACCATGATATAACACATACATGAATCATGTACATTGTTATGTCATTAACAATGATGATAGATATAGATGTAGTATAATAGTACACTAGGTTACTAACCTTTTGTCTCGGGTACATAATAATTAATAAAGATTAGACAAAGTGCACCCCAAAATGCAAAAATAAGAAAGAGAATACCAACTCCTTTCTTACGTGCTCTTGCTTGTTCATCAGTTGTCATACCACTTTTCACGCCACCTAAGCCATTAATAGCAAAGAGTGTCAGGAAACATACTAGAAAGCTGATAAACCAATTTAACGAGAGAAAGCTAATCGTGGCTTTCATACGAATTCGAGTAGGAAGAATCTCTGAAATCACGGTCCAAATCACTATATTTACCAATCATCATCATCATCATCATGTCAATGCATTAGTTAATTGAGGTTGGTTTTATATTGACGAAGGTCCATTCCATACGGAAGGATTGGGAAGGAAATCCGAATGGAATGGACCAAATCAAATTGAAGAGAAAGGAAAGCAGCAGCTTGTTTACCTACCTGATCCCATTCCAAAAGCAAATCCACAACAAAAGATTAATAAGAATGCTGCGGCAATTCCACCTTGAATTTTCTCTGGCACAGGTGAAAGAAGTATAACTCCCATAACAACTAACGAGATGAACATTGTCCAAGCACTTGTTAGTAACATAAACCTTCTTGACAGAGTGTTAACAGTTTCAAACTCGATATATGCCACAACTAATCTCACAGCACCAATTAACATGGTTCCAATCACACTTTGACTGAAACCTGCAAGTGAGAAGAGAGTTGTTGAATAGGAAACAACAGCATTAATTCCTGTAATAGCCTACACATCATCATCACATTGATACAACAGTTAGTACAATCATCATCATAAATAACCATCACTACCACTACCGTGGATAGCAGAGGGCAGTTGTTCATACCTGAAAGAACAATAAACCAGCACCTGCTATGAAACCTTCACGATAAGCAAAGACTTCTTTCCATGTCACTGCACTAGCTTTGGCATCAGCACGAACTGCAGCAATGATATCTTTTAGTTCAAGATCAACATCATGAGAAGGATCTCGTAATGCTACTAGCACTTCACGTGCTTGATCATAATAAACAGTATGTGGTTCATCTTTATCTGATGAATATGGTGTACTATCTGCAGTTTCGTTGAGATGATCATCATTATGTAAACCTTCATCATGTGCTGGAAGTGCTGTATGATGATGTGATTCTTTCAACAGAGCCACATGCTTAGACAATAACCATTTAGGCGATTCAGGAATATAATAAGAACAAAATAGCATAATTAAAGGTGCAATTGCACCAAAACCTTGTAAATACTGCCAACCATGATTTACATAGATGACAAATCCAAAAGATAAAACTCCAGCTATAAAGATCCCCCATGTAAGCATAATCTAACTCAAATATATACCAAGTTACAAACAAAACACATAAAGGAAGAGATTGATTTCATCTTACCTGATGTAAACTTGTTATTGTTCCTCTTGTAGCATTAGTTGCTATTTCTGCCAATAGAACAAGTGGTACACCACTACTAAATCCTACCCCAACACCTACCCAATACAATAGAAAAACAACATTCGATCACATTAGAAATGACCATAAGATCCACTATTCTAAGTGTGTCCACTCACCTGTAAAGAATCTCCCAATGAGTAAAGTATAAACACTCGTTCCAGTACATGCTATGGCAGCACCCGCAATGAAGATAAAGCAGTTAAATAATAATGTTGGTTTACGTCCATAAAATTCTGTTGGATAATTCTCCACGACAGTACCAAACCAACTACCTAACACTGTTAACGCATTGCCAAGTGTCGCTTCAACTAAATACAAGAATAATAAAAACCCGCCAGCAAATGACAAGAACGCACATTAAATAAAGTTGTTAGCAGATGAACACACACACACATACACATAGTACAGAGACACGCATAATACACGCATACACACACAATACACATAAAGCGCACACGCCATACACAGTGCTAGCACAGAAGCACACACTATAGAATACAATGACTTACTAGTAGAGAGATTAAGATCATTATAGACTGTGCCAGGTGGGCAAGAAGAATCCGTCCGATCATAACAATCACTACCTTTCTTATTATCTCCTGTGACTAAACATGGATTAAAATTGACTACACAGAATCCTAAGAGAAAGGATTGTAAAGCAATAATAATACCAGAAAACCACATTCTGGTTGTGATAATCTTTTCACTCTCTTTCTCTATTTGACTAACATTCTTATAGTAATTTCTCTTCTCACTGACCATCTTCTATCCTCTATTAAATGATATACTATAGGTTTGAGACTGTTGTTTCTTTGTTTTAAATTCAACAGGTGAAGATGAAGAAATACTTGCAACAAGAGACCATGCAAAAACAAGATTATCTAAAAATAAAGAGAAAACGAGAACTAAACCTACTAATGATAGTGCTATAAACTGTCAACAAGATCAACAGTGCGAAGCGTTCAGAGGGAGTGGCCGAGAAAGTCTGAGGAAGTGGATGAAGTAATCGGTGCAGTTTGATTGAATCAACGAAGAAGTCCAGTAGTTTGCGGTTCCACTCACTCCATTAATCGATTTTTCTATATGCAAATGGCGAGTTAAATATTTAAAAAGTATACTTTCATAGTTCTTCAACTTCAAAACAGCAGCTGTATTGTATACACTCCCAACAAAGTACAGTACTGTAGTCTACAGATGTTCTGTACAGTACGGCGGAGTAAAGTACAGTTGTCCAGGATGTAGTCCAGAAGAAATTAAAAGTCTATTGCTGCTCACTTTAATTGAGGATAAATTTGCATCCTATCAGACCTCCAGCAGACCAGCTTCCCACAACAAGCCGTACTTTGTTGATTTGAAGGAACCTTCCTCCCTCTTTGAAAATCATTTTGCATTCATGATGATGTGAATGCATTCATTCACTTTCCAAAGCTTGTTCATAACCACAAAGAAGGAGAGCATTTCTAATGCAGAACTCATTTTTGGCGGTAGCATTTGTGTCAACTTCTGCAAACCCTTTCTTGATGTCTTCTCCCTTTCTTCTTCAAAACAACAAAACAAATAATGAATAGACACATTTGTTGTTAGAAATTAATTGGATATAAATACTATCAACTTCAGAGCATATGATAACACGAAATGACAGCACCAAGCTCTCGAACCAAAAAGCTTCACAATAACGGCACATGCATTATCATTTTATTGCCATTGACTGTTTACACAACTGTTTAATTATTCAGTAGCTTAACCGAAATAGTGGAATCCACTACTGCTGAAGAAGGAACAAAATCAGGCTGCTGGATCTCATGCTTTTGATTATATTCTTCCTCTGGATTCATTCCTTTGGTTTCTGGCACATAAGTAACTACAAATACTAACGTAACGGCGGTAATTCCTGCGAATATAAAATACAAATAAGCGACTCCTTTCTTTTGAGCATCAGCTTCCTCATCATCATCCATGCTCGACTTTACTTCACCCAACCCATTAATAGCAATTAATGTTAGTAAGGAGATGAGTAAGTTACTGCACCAATTCATTTGCATAAACAAAGAAACGGCTTTCATACGAACACGCATGGGCATGATTTCCGACATGACACTCCATACAACAGCTCCCAGTCCAAGAGAGTATCCAGCAATATAGATTAATAAAGCAATAACTGCAATTATACCTTGAATAACACCTGGAATAGGCACAAGCAAAATTATGGAAATAGTCAATAGACAGATCAACCTAGTGATGGAGTACCATAAAAGACAAGACAGATGGTTAGGTCAACAACCAAAACGAATCCAACAAAAGGTATACTTACATAATCGAGACACCCAGCTTAAGTAAGAATGTTCGACCCATTCTGTCGATGAGATAGGTCACAACTATGACCATAATCACCTCAACCAAACCTCCACAGACTGTTGCGATTACACTTTGATCAAATCCTGCCAAAGAAAAGACTGTTGTGGAATAAAATGTAACTGAATTGATTCCTGTAAGAGCCTAATAACAAGATCGAAGGTTCAGTTCAGCAATCAGATAAAATAAACGATACAATTCTAGCCAATTTACCTGGGCAGACAACAACCCGCCACCAACTACCACTCCACGCCAACAAGCAAGTAGCTCTGACCATGACACTTCCTCTGCTTGACCGCTTTGCTTTGCAGCAAGAACCAGTTGACTGAGTTCGTCATCAATACTTTCGCCTGCTGGACGAACAAATCTCAATACTTCGGCAGCTTGTTTGTAGTAGGAAAGAGATAGAGAATCATCTATCGACGACGGAGGAGAGGGAGCAGCGAGAGTAGTCTCTCCATCATGATTGTAGCACACTGCTGCATCCAACGGAGCATAACTTGTGGATCTGGAGGAATCTGGTGGTGTGATTGGCGAATGACTGGTCTTGGCATGCATAGAAACGAGCCATTTCGGTGACTCAGGGACAACACCTTGGAGGAGAAGGAAAAGTATGGCTGGAATACCCGAAAAACCCTGAGGATAAAAGTAGAATTATCAACATCTGTACTATATAAGTTGACTATCAAAGCCTTCTCACCTGAACGTATTGCCATCCGTGAGGGACATAGACAGCCAAGCCATAGGAAATCAATCCTGCAATGAAGATACCCAACGTTAACATCACCTGGAGACCAAAATACCTTTTACCGTTCAATTCTCACAAGTCTAGTGTTGTTGAGAGATAAAGCACTTACTTGATGAAGAGTAGTCACTGTGCCTCTTGTCGCATCTGTGGCTAATTCAGACAACAAGACTGGTGGTACACCACTCGCTATACCCACACCAAATCCTATCAAACAAACACAAGCACACACAATTAGAACAGCCATACATACATAAACACAAGACATTACCTGATACTAATCGACCTAGGAAAAGAGCAACTTTCTCATGGCTACAAGATGAAATCGCCGCTCCAACAATAAAGAACGCACTATTATAGATTAAAACACGCTTTCTTCCCCACAACTCAGAAGGTGTGGAAGAGATGACTGATCCCGCCCATGCACCAATGACTAACATGGCAGTTGCTAAAGAAGCATCCACTACAGAGAAGAAGAAAGAAACACTAGTAACGCCATGTTGTTTCTAGTTCATATATAGCAACTTACAAGTTGAGAGATCCATATCTTTATAGACTGTGCCTGGTGGACATGAAGAATCAGTGCCATCATAGCAATCACTTCCTTTGTTATTATCTCCTGTGACTAGACATGGATTAAAACATGCTAGAAGATAACCATAAAGAAAAGATTGTAAAGTGATCACTGAGGCTGCTTTCCAAATGCCTGGAGTGATAGTCTTATCCTCTACAGTCTTATCCTCTGCTGCTGTTTGAGTATTCTCCATTATTGCTGTTATTGTTATTATAATAATTACTGCACGATATCTATTAATACCTTCTATCTAAAATCAAAGGATAAAAAATACTACTATTAGTAATAACGATGTTCTATATTAGAATCTGATTTTGATGAGTGGAATTCGGTTTTGACCGCATGAATCATTCCTCTGTTCATGGCCATTCCTGTTCCTGTTCCATTCCTGTTCCTGTTCTAGTGATGAGGGATATTTCCCCAGATTCTCAGTGGTCTATTCAAATGGTCAGTGGTAAAAATTGCTTTTATCACTCAACTTTGGCATTCATTATCTTACAGACCAAGGTAAGAGAAAAGTTAACTATTGCACTAATCTCACTATCAGCAAATATGCACATTGTGTGACTGGAATCGAGGAGGAGATTGACATCGGAAGTCTCTTTTTCGAGATGGTGATGGCGGACTTCCCTTTGCCAGGCTGAATAAGGCCGAACCCTAACTTTTTCCTTTGATCAATCAAACAAACTTCTTCTAATAGAGTTGATGTTTTGCTCGATCGAACTGTGACCCAAATTAAAGCTGTGATAGACTTCGTAGAGACGTTTAAAATGCTAGAGTAGGATCTTGTGGTATGACGTAAGATTAACCACAAGATCTTTGGTGCCTTCTACTTCATTCTTACGTGATCTTGTTCATAACAGCAAAGAAGCGTTTCTAACACAGAACTTTTTTCATCACGAGATTTGTGTCAACTTCTACAAACCCTTTCTTGATGTCTTCTCTCTTTCTTCTTCAAAGCAACAAAACAAATAATGAATAGACACATTTGTTGTTAGAAATTAATTGGATATGAATACTATCAACTTCAGAGCATATGATAACACGAAATTACAGCACCAAGCTCTCGAACCAAAAAGCTTCACAATAACGGCACATGCATTATCATTTTATTGCCATTGACTGTTTACACAACTGTTTAATTATTCAGTAGCTTAACCGAAATAGTGGAATCCACTACTGCTGAAGAAGGAACAAAATCAGGCTGCTGGATCTCATGCTTTTGATTATATTCTTCCTCTGGATTCATTCCTTTGGTTTCTGGCACATAAGTAACTACAAATACTAACGTAACGGCGGTAATTCCTGCGAATATAAAATACAAATAAGCGACTCCTTTCTTTTGAGCATCAGCTTCCTCATCATCATCCATGCTCGACTTTACTTCACCCAACCCATTAATAGCAATTAATGTTAGTAAGGAGATGAGTAAGTTACTGCACCAATTCATTTGCATAAACAAAGAAACGGCTTTCATACGAACACGCATGGGCATGATTTCCGACATGACACTCCATACAACAGCTCCCAGTCCAAGAGAGAATCCAGCAACATAGATTAATAAAGCAATAACTGCGATTATACCTTGAATAACACCTGGAATAGGCACAAGCAAAATTATGGAAATAGTCAATAGACAGATCAACCTATTGTGATGGAGCACCATAAAAGACAAGACAGATGGTTAGGTCAACAACCAAAAAAATCAAACAAAATTGAATACTTACATAATCGAGACACCCAGCTTAAGGAAGAATGTTCGACCCATTCTGTCGATGAGATAAGTCACAACTATGACCATAATCACCTGAACCAAACCTACACAGACTGTTGCGATTACACTTTGATCAAATCCTGCCAAAGAAAAGACTGTTGTGGAATAAAATGTAACTGAATTGATTCCTGTAAGAGCCTAATAACAAGATCGAAGGTTCAGTTCAGCAATCAGATAAAATAAACGATACAATTCTAGCCAATTTACCTGGGCAGACAACAACCCGCCACCAACTACCACTCCACGCCAACAAGCAAGTAGCTCTGACCATGACACTTCCTCTGCTTGACCGCTTTGCTTTGCAGCAAGAACCAGTTGACTGAGTTCGTCATCAATACTTTCGCCTGCTGGACGAACAAATCTCAATACTTCGGCAGCTTGTTTGTAGTAGGAAAGAGATAGAGAATCATCTATCGACGACGGAGGAGAGGGAGCAGCGAGAGTAGTCTCTCCATCATGATTGTAGCACACTGCTGCATCCAACGGAGCATAACTTGTGGATCTGGAGGAATCTGGTGGTGTGATTGGCGAATGACTGGTCTTGGCATGCATAGAAACGAGCCATTTCGGTGACTCAGGGACAACACCTTGGAGGAGAAGGAAAAGTATGGCTGGAATACCCGAAAAACCCTGAGGATAAAAGTAGAATTATCAACATCTGTACTATATAAGTTGACTATCAAAGCCTTCTCACCTGAACGTATTGCCATCCGTGAGGGACATAGACAGCCAAGCCATAGGAAATCAATCCTGCAATGAAGATACCCAACGTTAACATCACCTGGAGACCAAAATACCTTTTACCGTTCAATTCTCACAAGTCTAGTGTTGTTGAGAGATAAAGCACTTACTTGATGAAGAGTAGTCACTGTGCCTCTTGTCGCATCTGTGGCTAATTCAGACAACAAGACTGGTGGTACACCACTCGCTATACCCACACCAAATCCTATCAAACAAACACAAGCACACACAATTAGAACAGCCATACATACATAAACACAAGACATTACCTGATACTAATCGACCTAGGAAAAGAGCAACTTTCTCATGGCTACAAGATGAAATCGCCGCTCCAACAATAAAGAACGCACTATTATAGATTAAAACACGCTTTCTTCCCCACAACTCAGAAGGTGTGGAAGAGATGACTGATCCCGCCCATGCACCAATGACTAACATGGCAGTTGCTAAAGAAGCATCCACTACAGAGAAGAAGAAAGAAACACTAGTAACGCCATGTTGTTTCTAGTTCATATATAGCAACTTACAAGTTGAGAGATCCATATCTTTATAGACTGTGCCTGGTGGACATGAAGAATCAGTGCCATCATAGCAATCACTTCCTTTGTTATTATCTCCTGTGACTAGACATGGATTAAAACATGCTAGAAGATAACCATAAAGAAAAGATTGTAAAGTGATCACTGAGGCTGCTTTCCAAATGCCTGGAGTGATAGTCTTATCCTCTACAGTCTTATCCTCTGCTGCTGTTTGAGTATTCTCCATTATTGCTGTTATTGTTATTATAATAATTACTGCACGATATCTATTAATACCTTCTATCTAAAATCAAAGGATAAAAAATACTACTATTAGTAATAACGATGTTCTATATTAGAATCTGATTTTGATGAGTGGAATTCGGTTTTGACCGCATGAATCATTCCTCTGTTCATGGCCATTCCTGTTCCTGTTCCATTCCTGTTCCTGTTCTAGTGATGAGGGATATTTCCCCAGATTCTCAGTGGTCTATTCAAATGGTCAGTGGTAAAAATTGCTTTTATCACTCAACTTTGGCATTCATTATCTTACAGACCAAGGTAAGAGAAAAGTTAACTATTGCACTAATCTCACTATCAGCAAATATGCACATTGTGTGACTGGAATCGAGGAGGAGATTGACATCGGAAGTCTCTTTTTCGAGATGGTGATGGCGGACTTCCCTTTGCCAGGCTGAATAAGGCCGAACCCTAACTTTTTCCTTTGATCAATCAAACAAACTTCTTCTAATAGAGTTGATGTTTTGCTCGATCGAACTGTGACCCAAATTAAAGCTGTGATAGACTTCGTAGAGACGTTTAAAATGCTAGAGTAGGATCTTGTGGTATGACGTAAGATTAACCACAAGATCTTTGGTGCCTTCTACTTCATTCTTACGTGATCTTGTTCATAACAGCAAAGAAGCGTTTCTAACACAGAACTTTTTTCATCACGAGATTTGTGTCAACTTCTACAAACCCTTTCTTGATGTCTTCTCTCTTTCTTCTTCAAAGCAACAAAACAAATAATGAATAGACACATTTGTTGTTAGAAATTAATTGGATATGAATACTATCAACTTCAGAGCATATGATAACACGAAATTACAGCACCAAGCTCTCGAACCAAAAAGCTTCACAATAACGGCACATGCATTATCATTTTATTGCCATTGACTGTTTACACAACTGTTTAATTATTCAGTAGCTTAACCGAAATAGTGGAATCCACTACTGCTGAAGAAGGAACAAAATCAGGCTGCTGGATCTCATGCTTTTGATTATATTCTTCCTCTGGATTCATTCCTTTGGTTTCTGGCACATAAGTAACTACAAATACTAACGTAACGGCGGTAATTCCTGCGAATATAAAATACAAATAAGCGACTCCTTTCTTTTGAGCATCAGCTTCCTCATCATCATCCATGCTCGACTTTACTTCACCCAACCCATTAATAGCAATTAATGTTAGTAAGGAGATGAGTAAGTTACTGCACCAATTCATTTGCATAAACAAAGAAACGGCTTTCATACGAACACGCATGGGCATGATTTCCGACATGACACTCCATACAACAGCTCCCAGTCCAAGAGAG
>VKHL01000022.1:238179-268791 GCA_015146655.1 Ochromonas danica
ATTAATACCTTCTATCTAAAATCAAAGGATAAAAAATACTACTATTAGTAATAACGATGTTCTATATTAGAATCTGACTATGATGAATGAGTGGAATTCGGTTTTGACCTTTTGACCGCATGCATGGTCCCATAATTCATGGTGGGAAGGTGGACTTCAAGATGACTTATTATTACTTGCACTGGGAAGAACTAATTTAAGTGATTTACATAAATTGTTCAGCCAATTACACAGAAAAGTGAATTACGAAATTTGCATAGTTTTATTAAGTAATTACTTAACTCTCTGTAGTGGATCACTTCATCACCACTTTCTTGCGTCAGAGAGTTTGCTTGCAACTACAACAACTACGTAATTTTCCCACAAAAATGCGAATCCAAGGAGGTTCGAGATGGGAGGTGGAAAGATGAGGAGGACTCTGTGCAAATGCATGAGTCCGGAGCGCATGTAAATCGACTGAAAAAGTGATTCAGATTTACTTGTTGGCAACCAAGTCAATCATTGATCATGACGCATGGTTTGTCAGCTGTTCATGCACTTGATGGTGGTGGAGTGACTAAAAGTAAAAAGCTTGTTGCCTCCTTTTATGATATCTATTTACTTGGGATTACTATCGTTGTTGCTGGACAGCTATGTGTCTGGAATACTGGTAAGTGATAGTAACATACAATACCTATCTCATTCTTAATTCTTATGATGCGATGTGATGTTATGTGATGAACAACAGGTTTACAGATTGGATTCTGGGAATACTTCATTGGTCTGATACTGACCTCTATTGGTCATATCTGCTTGACCTTCTGTCTTGCAGAAATGGCGTCTTTCCTCAGCTTTGCTGGAGGGTCTTATGGTTATGTTCGATGTACCATGGGTTCTACCATGGGTTACCTCGCTGGATTCTTTGAATCTGTGGAGTACACCCTCTATCATGCTATAGCTGTGGCACAATTTGCTGATCTCTTTCCTGCCATGACAGGAATTGATAAAGCCTACTCTCCTATCATCTGGCTGGTTTTCTATTCCATAGCCTTACCATTTAGTATTCAAGGAGGCAGTTGGTTCTTTCGATTTAGTAACTTTATAGCGATTTATTTGATGTTATTGATCTTTGTCTACTTCTTTGGTGTGGTATCTGAAGGTAACTTACCAAAATACGCGACTGGAATGGTTGGAGGAGGAATGGATTTCATGAAATACTATTCATCTACATTATGGTTCTATGTGGGAGTAGAGGCGTTGACCTTGACGTGTGATGAGATTAAAGATGTAAGTATACAGTAATGTATTGAAGGGAATGTGTGGATGAGATGGTGAGTTAATCTGATTGTTGTTTCTGTATCTGTTTTTAGGCCAGCAAACATGTTCCCAAGGCAATTGTAGCTTTAGTTTTCACCATGTTTGCGACAGGCATACTGGTGTTCTTCATCACTTCTTCTGTTTCTCCTGGTCCTTCTGATCTAGTTAATGAATGGTCTCCATTAAATCCTGGTTTGAGATCGATCTTTCAGTGTAGCAATATGGTGTTATCATACCTAGCTATGCCAGGGAGTTTTGCTACAGGTTTTGGTTTTATGTATGCCTATGGACATCAACTGCATTCGATGTCAAAGTCTGGGTTATTTCCGAAGTTTCTGTCAGGCACGTATGGTGATTATGCAACTCCTCATCGATCCTTGCTATCAGGGAGTCTCTTTAGCTTTTTATTGTTGCTCATCGTATTTCACACTGTAGCGGACTACCAAAAGATGATATTTAATATGTGCATGTTAAGTTCATGTTGGGTGTATATTGCGTTAGCTAGAGCTTATATGATCTGCTATGATCGTTACAGCAATCTTGAACGTGATTTTCGCTCTCCATTAGGGAAGTGGGGAGCTTATTGTGTTGTAATCGTGTATTCGTTGATGATAGTGGGATTGGCTTTTTTCCAAGACGACAACTATGAGTCGTTAATCTTGTTTGTAATATGTTTAGCTGTGGGATATTTATACTATTATTTTGTTAGCCAAGGTCGAGAGTTCTTTTCTCAGGAAGAACAGAAGAAGTTTATGAAAGCTTACGTCGTGAACGGTGAGTTTGTGTGTTTTGAATATTTTAAATAAAATGTTGACTAATTGACTTATTTACAGCTAACCATAAGAGGAAAAGGAAGTCTAGCAAAACCTCTTCAATTTTCAGTCAAGCGACCAGATTGCTTGCAGGTATTCGTGTTCAGCCCTCCTTGGCGAATAGAGAGAAGGTACCTAGTTCTGTAGGAATAGCAAATCATCTGTCACCGGAGCATGAGAAGAATTCTATGATAATGGATACTTCACCTCCATTGCCGTTGCAATTATCTCGTGTGGGGTTAGACCCGCGAGAGAATATGATGGTACCAATTCTTGGTAAATGCAATTCTTCAGAACAGGCAATGGGTGGTGTACCTCGCCTACGTGTAGATACAGTTGATATGCTAGAATCGGAAGTTCGATATCCTTCGAGTACGACACAACAATTATCGCGGAGGTCGTAATGGATATCTAATTGATCGCATAATGGCAGGTCGAGTAAGATTGCAGAGTGTGAAGTTAGGATTCGGTTTGTTTGATTGGAGGGGGTTTATGTGATGAGATCTGTTGGTAGAGTTGGATTGTAGAAGGTGCTTTTGGAGCACTGTGTCAAGTGCTTTTGTTTGGACATACCAAGAAGTAGTACTACAGGGGAGAGTGTTGTGTCAGGTAGCCGTTATTTTGAAGCTTTTGGAATTGGCGATACTCTGATTAAGATATGATTTAGTGCATTGAGAATTCATTTTAATGGTTTAAATTTTAATTGTATTATGAATTAATATTCAAACTTTCCGAGCTTGGGTAATGAAGGTATGGATTAATTAAGTACCGCTGATTAGTACATGACAAAAGAAAGGAACCATTAGAAGGCAATACGATGTAAAACGCTTCAGTTGGTCTTACAAGATACTAGTTAAATATTGTAAAGCAGATCAAAGCCACAGTGCCACGAGGCTGTAAACTATTACTACGGTGCGTGGGTGAAGGACAGGTCAGAAAGCTAAATCTCCAAATCACTTCCCCTCTCATCCTAAACCATTAAATTACTATCACAATCAAATCAAATTAAGAAGACCCTTTTCAATCTTCCTTTTGTTATTTTTTATCCTTCCATAATTTTCTCAGTCTAATAAAAAGTAGACTATTATTAAAGAAAATGGGAGTTCCTGCCTTTTATCGTTGGATATCAGAAAAATATGGAAAAATTGTTGAAGAAGTGTTAGAAGAACGAGCAACAGTGGTAGAAGGCACTGTAATTCCATTAGATCTAAACCAACCTAATCCTAATGATATGGAATTTGATAATCTCTATTTGGATATGAATGGTCTCATTCATCCTTGTAGTCATCCTGAAGATCGTGAAGCACCTTCATCAGAAGAAGAAATGTATATGAATGTGACAAAATATGTTGATCGTTTAGTAGCAGCAATACGTCCAAGACAAGTACTATTCTTAGCAATTGATGGTGTAGCACCACGTGCTAAAATGAATCAACAACGTTCAAGACGTTTTCGTACAGCACAAGAAATGAAAGAAAAACAAGAAATGAAAGCACAAGTTTTATCAGAGATGAGTGAGTTAGGCTTTCAATTACCTAATGGACAAGAAGAAGGAAAAGAAGAAGAAGAACAGCATGGTGGGAGTGGATGGGATTCTAATGTGATTACACCTGGAACAAACTTCATGTATCAATTATCCATGTATTTAAGATTCTATGTCCTAGATCGTATGAATAAAGATCCTTATTGGAAGAATCTACAAGTAATTATCTCAGATGCAAATGAACCAGGAGAAGGAGAACATAAAATTATGGAATTTGTACGTTGTCAGCGTGCACAAGCAGGTTATAATCCTAATACACGACATGTTCTTCATGGTCTAGATGCTGATTTGATTATGTTAGCACTTGCAACACATGAACCTCATTTTACTATTCTACGAGAAAAGGTCTTCTTTGGTAAGAAAGATCGTGATCTACCTCAAGTTAGTGAAGCTCAACGATTATTAAATGAACGTTCTATGCGAAATGGTGCATTAATTTCCTCTGTTTATCCAGAAGATGAATGGGTATATAGCAAACCTTTACAGGCATTACATGTCAATATCTTGCGTGAGTATTTAGACAATGAGTTCTCTTGCCTTCAAAATGCTTTACCATTTCCTTATGATCTTGAGCGTGTTATTGATGACTTTATCTTCCTTTGCTTCTTTGTTGGTAATGACTTCTTGCCTCACTTACCATCCCTGGATATTCGTGATGGAGCATTAGATTTCCTTATGGAATGCTATAAAGAAGTGTTACCCTCACTTGGTAACTATCTTACTTCCCCTGGCGGACGCATTAATCTCTTCCAAGCGGATGTTATTTTGAGTAAAGTTGGCGAAATCGAGGATGAGATATTTATGCGAAAGAAACATGCTGATGATGCAGCTGAGAGACGCTTTGGAAGACGACAACAGCAACAGCAGCAAAATGGAGGCGGCTATGCAAATGGCAACGGAAATGGTCATAATGATCATAATAACCATAACAATGGGAACAACAACCACCCGCCAACTGCCACTACCCAGATCGACCATTCGCAGCAGAGCCAACGTATTCCTGATGACAATGATGCTGCAGCCAAAGCTGCGGCTAATGCAGAGGCAGCAAAGCGTCTACGATCTACTTTATTAGGTAAGCGACAAGGAGAGTCATCTGAGAGTCAGAGTGCCAATAAAACCCCACGGATCGCTTCTGATTCGGCACCTGATCATTCTGTCAACACTGAAGATACAGATATCTTTGAGAAGACTTCGGTTCAGCTTATTGAAGCAACCAAAGATGGTGAGAAGGGCGAAGGATGGGATAGTGAAGAAGAAGAAGAGGTAGAGCAGGCAGTGATCGCCCCCTTACTCGAGAAAGCTGCTCCTCGTCCTTCACTCTCTCCTGAAGAGATCGCAGCTGCTAAGGAAGAGTTGAAGAAGCGTGTGAAAGCCAAAGAAGATGCCTTGTTCAGCAGTTACAAAGAGACTATTAAGGATAATGTGAAACTACACGAACATGGATGGAAAGGACGTTATTATAACGAGAAATTCAAGAAGGAAGATATTGAACGTGGTGGAGGTATTCAAAGAATGTGTGTAACTTATGTTCAAGGTCTCTGCTGGGTGTTACAATACTATTATCAAGGCGTACCTTCATGGGAATGGTTTTATCCTTTTCATTATGCACCTTTTGCCTCTGATCTGGTAAATATTGATAGCTACGGGGACTTTGTTTTCGAAAAGTCTAAGCCTTTTCGTCCAATCGAACAATTGTTGGCTGTATTGCCCGCGAGTTCTGCTAAGGCTTTACCCGAGGAATGTCAGTGGCTGATGACTTCTCCAGATTCTCCTATTATCGATCTTTATGACGATAATGTACCTATCGATCCCAATGGCAAACATTTGCCCTGGTTGTGGATTCTATTACTTCCATTTATTGACCAAAATCGCATCTTACAGGCATTTGATATCTGTAAGCCTCAGTTAACGCTATTAGCTAGACAAAGAAATGCTTTGGGAGGTTCTATTTTGCTTGTCCATGATAGTCAAGCGCAAAACTTACCTGATACCTTACAAAAGTGTGCTCAAGAAAAGGATTCTGATGTGTTGGAAATCCTACGGTTGGAAAAAGAATCCATGCTAGGAGCTGAGAGCAAAGAAAGTGGCTTAGATGGAACCCTTGTAAGTGATTTGGTTACTGAAGGAGAAGTGGTGAGATATGAGATGAGCTACCTTCAAGGTGATCGCCTCGCTGGCACTCTATCTAGACCTCCTTTTCGATGGTTTGCTCCTGTGGGTGCAAATCTTTCCCCTCCTGGAAACTCTGAGCGATGGTTTTCAACAGGAATTCGCTATAACCAAGTACACTGCTTCACTTATGAGCATCCTAAGATGCGTTCATTACATCAAAGTGTTTTGCTACAAGGTCTAACAACTCCTGACTCCAAGCTCACTCCAAGTGATCTGATTGCAAGACGACCTCCAAGACTCAATCGCTCTGGGTTTAACATGTTAGATATTGCTAGAGAGAAAGAAGAACGTGGTGGAAGAGGTGGTGGGGGAAGAGGCGGTTATGGTGGAGGAAGAGGTGGTGGTGGAGGACGAGGCGGAGGAAATTTTCGTGGAAATCAGAACATCGATTCCTACCAAAATAGAGGCTATGGTGGAGGCCGCGGTGGTGGCGGCGGCGGAGGGGATGGGAGAGGATATGGAATGAGTAGCAACCCTAATAGTATCTACAACATTCAATCGACCCAGCAACAACCACCACAACAGCAACAGTTCTTCGGATCTGCTGGTGGTGGAGGAAGCTTTTTCCAACACAGTGTGATGGATGTATTTGGTCGTGATGTGTCACAGAGTCAAATGGCTCCTCAGCCCGTGTCTCACTATCCAGCTCAACAATACGGAAACAGAGAAGCTATGGGTGCAGGAGCGGTTGGTGGTTATGGCCAGGATAATGGTAGAGGCGGTAGTTACGAACATCGTGTTGATAATCTCACCGATCGTAGACGACAAACTGCAGCCTCTTTATCTACACCTCGTTATAATCTCTTTCAACAACCAGCTGTTATGGGACAACTTTCTGCTCGTGACCATCCTAATCCTCCGAACAGAGGAAATGCTCGTGGTGGCGTGGTTTTTGTCAACCTGCCGCCCACTCAGCTATCTAATCAACCTCAATACCCTCAGCAACATTACCAACAACAACCTCCTCAACAGGGCTATGGAGTGCCTCCTGGTTATGCACCTCGGCCTACTCCAGGAAACAACATGAATGCTTCTATGGAGGCCATGAGGTTACAATTGTTACAAACTGTTCAATCCACTCAATCTGGACAGGGTCCCTATCAGTCGCAAGTACCACCTCACCTTCAATCCCAGCAGCATCAACAACAACAACAGCAGCAACAGCAGCCTTACCCAATTCAATACCAGCCCAATCAACAACCTCCAAGGAATAGTGGTTACACATTCAATCCTCGTGGTGGTAATGGAAGATCTTCAGGGCGCTTTGGTTAAAGGATCAAGAAACCGAAATACTGCTGATGGAAGGACCTGTTCAGTTTTGAATAGTTATTGACTTAAAATGGCTGTATGCTATTGTACTATAAGACATGTTAAAATCAAACTCATGTTTGTACTTTCTTTCTTCTTTAGTTACTGCTTTCTTTCATTAGATATAGTAGCTATAGTATCGTTCTTTCCAAATTGTACTCGATGATGAATTCTGTAGTTCAAGAGTTAGTTAGTATGTTAAACTATGTACAGTATAGAAGCCCGGCTTTCTAACTATTTGATCTCCCACTTATTATAGCCGACCAACCTATTACGAAAAGGCTAGAATCCGATCACCAGCTTCAGAAACAAGCTGCTCATAAATGCGTCTCTCATAATAACCAGCACAAAATCTCGCGCAATTCTCAACCTGAATTGATAATTACAAGCATATCTAGCATATGCAATTCAGATTCATTCTTTCTCTCACGATCGTCGTTCTTCTTAACTTAACGAACTTCTTCCTGTTTCGTTGTTTCGTTGTTTTGGGTTTTAGTGTTTCTCCTTTCTCTCTCTCTCACTATTTGTTGTTGTTGTTTTTGTTGTTGGCTCATTGTCATTGTCATTGTCATTGCGTATTGCGTATAGCATATTGCGTTGTTATTACCATTGCCAAGAAAGTCCTTTCACTCATCCCAATTACTGCTATTATTACTGCTAAGAAGAAGAAGAATCAGAACCAGAAGAATGGCTTCTCCAGTCAAAGTCGTTAATATCGATGTTCTAGATAATCATACTGCTTTCACCAATCCTTTCCAATTTGAAGTTACCTTTGAATGCTCACAAGAATTACCAGAAGGTAAGAAACAAACAAACCCTTTCTTTCCTCTCTTCTCTCTTCATCTGAAAATACTCATGAAAACATACAGTTTTTATGTTCTTGTCTTGTCTTGTCTTGTCTTGTCTTGTCTTGTCTTGTCTTGTCTTGTCTTGTCATGTCATGTGGTAATAATACTAATGCTACTACTAGATTTGGAATGGAAAGTAGTCTATGTTGGCAGTGCAGAAGATTCTCATCGTGATCAAGTATTAGAAGAAGTTAATGTGGGTCCTATCCCAGCTGGTTTACATCGTTTTGTATTACAAACACCCGCACCACGATCTGATTTAATTAAGAATGATGAACTTATTGGGATGACTGCCATTCTAATCACTTGTTCTTATCTTGACCAACCTTTTGTTCATATTGGTTACTATGTTGATAATGAATATGAAGAAGAATTTGAACCTGAAAACTATCCGAACCCTGTCGATATCAAGAAGTTGACAAGAAACATTTCAGCATTTCTACCATGTGTAACACATTATATGATTAGCTGGATGGGTAAGCCTGCACAAACAGCTCGGGCTAATGCGTTATTCTCTCTCTACCGATGAAGGGGGGGATCCCCACTAATGAGCCTGAATCAGAAGATGATGTAAGTCCTCTCTCATATGATGAGGTATATTGCTAAGTGCTAATCAAATGGTATTGTATGTGTTATAGGTGGTTGAGATGACAGAAGAGCAGAAGATATAGCGCGGCTCAAAAAACAGGAAACGGCCCACTAGAATCACATTATTGCAAAGTTTGTAGCTAATAGTGGGTTTAAATCTTTTTCTTCACAGGCTATAGCATTCGTGTTTAGTATCACAATCAATTGTTCGTTTGTGAATAGCTTTGCTGAGTTTTGAGATATGAAGGGGATTAGTGACCCGCCCTCAAAAGGGGGGTTTCAACAAGTCATAGTTAACTTATGTTATTGCTCGAAATCACTTAACATATCGCTACTTACTATCTAAATGAGGTTGTTTGCCACCCAGAAGCACTAATCACAGCGATTGGACGTGTGGGGTGTTTTTTGGGGCGGAATTCTTCCATGGCAGGAGCTGATGTTACCTGCGATAGTGGATAGTTTTATACCAGTAATAATCATGCAACTTCTGTCTTTCCTTTCAAAGTAGGAGGGGTTCAGCCTCTATCCCCCGCACCACTTCCCTTGCTGCTATTTCCCTCCCACGATACTGTAGCGAGTATGGAGTAGTTCATTATTGAACTTCGTCTAGGAATGATCCCGCTAGATACTTACCAGTGATTTGTTGTTGTTGTCGTTCCATCACAGTTCCAATGAGAGGCTATTATTTCCAAGATTAAAAACCAAATGACGTGGTGTTTTGGATTCCATGGATTCCACGATGGATTCCACGATGGATTCCACGATGGATTCCATTTTCCATTGTTGAAGAAACCCGTTTTCTGCGAAGAACACTTCTGGTGAAATGGGTGATGACAAACATTGGCATGAATTATTATCTATTTGTTCTATGGTATTCCGTGATGATTTCTACCTTCTTTAGTCGGTCATGTCATGTTCATGGATGGATTAGCCGAAGGTATCATCCGTCATTCCTTCAAACTTCCTCATCTAGACGACTCTTCTCTTCATCATCTCATCGTGGGAGATTGTTGTCTCATGGTCGTTCTTCTCTCCTCTTATCCTCCTCCTCCACCACCACCTCCACTACTACTACTACTCCTTCTCTTCCTCTTCAATCTTGTCACCTCACAACCCTCAAACCACGTATGACGGTTGAAGAACGAATTAATGCTCGTCAATGGAGATCTCATTATGCACCTTTCATTAAACAATGTGTTGAAGATAAAGACATGCAGAAAGTACAAGAATTTCGTGATCTTATCATGTCCTTATCTAATCCACGCGATGCTGCTTCTTTCCTAACACATTTACTCTCTGCCTGTGAAAAAGCTGAAGACTTGTCCTTAGCATTACAAATTCATCAAGATTTACAAAGCTTACAGGTACCTTTGACTGAATCCTCTGCCATCTCACTTATTCGTTGTTATACTGCCAGTGGTAATTTCCAAGAAGCATGGAAAATTATTATTCTCTTAGATCCTGATACATTACGTCTTCGTACTTTACAACCAATTTTTCAACTTTTATATCAAAAAAATGATTTAATTGGATTATTAAGATTATTTGCCTTTTGTGAGAATAAAAATATTATGCCTCGTAATGAAGAAATTGATTTCTTAATACAAGTCTATATTAAAGTCATTCTCTTTCAAGAACTACCATCTCTAGAAGAATCGCTCACAATGAATGATAAAGTCATTAACTCTACTTTACCTATGGTGAATTATCATCTTGTTGGGAAAAAGCAACAGCAGAAAGAAAAGATATTAGAACGTATTTATCAACTATTAGCAAAGGCTTCAATTGATCTCTTTGGAATACCTATGACAACATTAGAAGATATTACTCTCTTAATCAATAAACAAAGTCGAGATGATCTACAGCGAGAAGGTGTGTTAGCATTCCATCCTTCGGATTTAGTTGTGATTGATGATAAAGATGTCAAAACAAGTGGTTATTTTACTGCATGGAATGCAACCTATCATAACCCTACTATGTTTGCTATGGCTAGTTTGATTCCTACGAGTGTTTGGAGAAGTGATCGTTATCTTCCCGTTGGCATGAGACCTGAAGACATTGTATTCACACCACAGCGATATCAAGTGAGATTATCCCAACCAACCAATGAAAGCAATATAAAACATACAGCAAAATCATCACCATTACCACCATCTCGTTCTCGAGGAAGACTTGTTCATATCTCAGGCGAAGATTGTTTATGTCCTCATTGCTCAGGGAAATTAAAGAATATTGAGCTCACTCCAGCTGAGAAAGAAGTTGTGAAAGACGCTATTTTCAAAACAATTGCAGAGAGAGGATCAAATCAAGCAGACAATCTGAAGGTGAGTAAACAAGATGAACTACTGATACAGTAAGTCTAAGACAATCCCACTAACTTCTTCTTGACATTCTTCTCAGGCATTTATGCAATGGTTAAGCCAAAGCCCTCATTTTGACTATATTATTGATGGAGCTAATGTTGCGTATATGAACCAAAACTATATCGGAGGAAAGTTCTCTTATTATCAGGTAAGATGCGGTACACCTTATTTTCATCATCATATATATACAAACACTGGATTCTATGAATAAGCTGAGTGATGTTTGTCGTGTAACAGATTGATATGTTAGTTCGACATTTAGAAGCACAAGGCAAGCGTGTTTTAGTTATTATTCCTGCTTGCTATACTCCAAAGAATGGAGTTTCTGTTCCCAATAGTATTCGTCATTATAAAAAGCGTGAAGTTCTTGCAGAGGAAGATCAAGCTATTATTGCACGACTTACAGTGGATAACATTATGTATGCTGTACCACCTGGTGCTTATGATGATTGGTACTGGATGATGGCCAGTCTCATGGCACCAGCAGGGAAGCAGTCATTTGTTGTGACAAACGATCTCATGCGTGATCACCGTCTCTCTTTCTTAGCACCCAAACCATTTCTCAGATGGAGAGCCTCACAAATTGTTTACTATGGATTCTTCTATACTCCTACTGATACTACTACAGCTACTAGCGAGAGTAAAGTGACTGAAATAAACATCATAGAAAATCAAGGCGATGTGCAGAATTCCACGAAAACCCATGTCACTGATAACAGCAGTAATATAAATGATATTATCACTGCGCGTATAGATAACAGTAACAGCTCGACTACTACTGTGTCCGAAGAAGACGATGTTGATTCTGACTGTTCCCCATCTACAATAACCATGGTAGATCCTGCCAACTCTAATAATACCAATTCTAGTAATCAGAATAGTCTTGAATTCATTGCATCTCGACAGCATCCTGAAAACGTTGTTCTCTATCCACCAGGTATATACAGTAGTTTACATTAGAACAGTTATGAGCATTTTATTGAATTTTGTTTCTGTTTGATCTTGTTGTTGTTGTTGTTGTTGTTGTTGTTGTTGTTGTTGTTGTTGTTGTTGTTGTTGTTGTTGTTGTTCTTTAGGTAATTACAGTCGTGATATACAATTTGATGAAAATGTGAAGACATGGCATTTACCTGCATCAGATCGTAATAGTTGGTTATGTTTAAACCTTGAGATTGCTTCAGATAATAGTAATAATAATAGTAAAGTTAAGCGTAGCAGACAGCGAAGGAGAAAGGAAAAGAAAGCTCAAGCTGCACAACCAAGCCAATAAGTTGTCTAGTGGATGATGATACATCTTGATGCTCTTCATGTTGTAGACTCTTCCTCCCCCTGTGTATAGATAGTAATAAAGCTAATGATGATATACAGCAGCAGTAGTACTAGTATGTTGTAGAGTATAGAGACACACTCACAAAATCTGATAGTGTTACAGTCGTTCTTTGGTCTGTTGTGATCACAAATGAATAGTTGACAAATGGTGCAATTAGTTTTTGAAAAACCACAGCAGCCACAAGTTATACGAGCTACGATAATATATCATTTGTATTACTGCTATTATCAGTGACAGTGACATGGTATTTCGTGGAGTTCTGCACACTGTCGTGGTTTTCTATTATGTTCATGTTTATTTCAGTATACTTGTAGATAATAATCACACAGCAGGTAATAGACATTAATAGAATATAGTTCATTACCATACAATTAATATAATAATAAGAAAAGAAGGCCTTATTGGCTCATCTTCTGCTCGTCTATTACAACCAACATCACCAACTAACATCAACTACCACACAATACACAATGTATAACCCATGCATACACACATACTGTAGACTCTACACACTAGACACATACTATATACACAATGCAAACACTCATCATTAACTCCACCAGGCAGAAAGTCAAGCCAAGCCACGCCACGCCATGCCAATTGTCATCATACCAAGCCAGGGTAGCTTTTATTGTGTCTTGTCCTTTATCACCACACTAGCTTCATCATCTTCATCATCTCCTTCATTCGATGTAGTATGATTACCAATTGTTTTGAATTTCTTAATCATTTTCTCTTGTTTCTTTCGTTCAGCTTCATTCGCAAATAATCTTGCTTCCATACTTCTATATTTAGTATAAGAAGAAAATCTTAATACTTCTAATGAATTCTTATTCCTTCCAATCCATAATGCTAAGATTAACATGATTGTCCATGGTACATAAGGATAATCAAAACAGATCATCCAAACATATTGCATAATAAATAATCGTGAAACACGATAATGGAAAGGACTCATATTATTACTATCATATAGAAATGGACCACATGCTTGATTACATATTGTAGCAGGATATTTTGTATTTTTATAAAATTGATAATATTCAGATGAACTATCTAAATTACATTGATTGGTTGTATTATCAAAACTACCTGATTGACATAAATGAATATGATGATCTTGTATATCACATTCTTTAACAAACGTTTTTGTTGTTAGAAAATAAGCTGTTGTAGCAATACCAATGACTAAGAAAGTACATAGATAAGCTAAAGTATTCATTAATCCAGCTTTTTGTCCACTAAACATACGATCAGGTTTACTATATAATCGTTGTATTACCCATTTTTCCCATTTAAATCCTAATGCTAACATAATAGGAATAAATAAGAATACTAATGGACAAAAGGGTGAAACAGCATAAATTTGTCCCATTAGATTTAATTTCTTTACCATATTATCAGCTATTAAAAATTCTGATTTTTTATATGCTTTACCACGTAGATAAGCTAATAGCATATTAATATAAGGCATAATAAAGAGTGTAAAGTTATTTAATAACCATGTAAAGACAACAACTGTAAATAATCCATCAGCTACTTGATCCATACGACATGGATAACTATCAGATGATCTTAATCCAAAACTTTTTCGTATTGATGGATAGTTTGCTAATAGCATAGGATCAGCTAAGACAACATAAGATAAGACTAATAAGAGTGCATTTAATAGACTAGAAATATATACTCTTAATAGATTAATCTGTGTAATTGTAGTAGGAGAATCCCAACATTCTAATGCTGTAATAAATTTTGCAATCATAGGCATTAATGAACTAATCATATTTAATATAATAGGAGTAATAAATGATTGTATATTAGATACTCCAGGTACAGAACTTGCTTCTTTTGCAATATGATCACTATAGAAGGTTACAATGAGAATAACAATAAAAGATGTTAATAATACACATAAATATAATAATAATCCTCCTATACGACGACAATAAATAAGAAATGTTTGATAAGATGAACGTCCTTCTTTCAAACCACTAGCATGTGTTTCTTCTAATTGTTGTAATAGTTTATTTCCTAAACTACCTTTATAATCTTCTGCATCCATTTCACTACGTATTGCAAAATCCCATGAACATAAAACTTGTTTTGCATAAGGTTGTGCATTTTCTTCTTCAATTGCTTCTAATTCTTTTGAAAATTTATCTTCTTCTATTAACTTCCATGCTAATAGAAAGAAAGATAAAGTAGCAATAAATAAAACAGATAAATCATAATTTAATCCTTCTTCACTAGTATAAGATGAATACATCATAATCTGTGGTAGATAACCAGGTGAAGAAAAGAAATCTTTCCAATTTGAATGACTTTCAGAAAAATGATTTGCATGTAAGACAAAGAATAAAATGGATATTATAGCCGCACAAATAACTTGTAAGAAGAGAAAACGGAAAAATAAGAAATAAGAAGCAACAGCACTACCAAAACGTGATTGTATTTTACGTATATCCCTTTTAAAAGGTATATAGAAGTTAATCATATTACGTAAACTACGTATCCAATCTTTTTGTTTCCAAAATTCATCTGATAGAAAAGAAATGATTTCATGTGGATTATTATTATTATTAAAATTATTATTTTCATCTTCATTATCACCCATAAATAATGCTTTTCTTAATTCTTCCATACGATGTTGTATCAATAGATCATCATTCATCATACCTCGATTACGATTATTCTGATGAGGTCCTCCTAGAGGAGGATAGAATGATCCTAACGGTCCACCACCATGACTACCTGGACCACCTTGACCTTGGAATTGTTGCTGTTGTTTTAATTGATTGATCTCTTCTTGTAACTTGACTTTATCATCTAAAGTCGTCTCTAATTTGTTTTCTAAGTCATGTCGTTTATTTTCAACTTCTTTTAATCGTTCATTTGTTTTAGTATAAAGTTTTCGATATTCTTCTACTTGTTGTTTGAGTAAAGCAAAGGATTGATCTAGTTCTTGACCTATGCGACCATGGCGTTCATCTTCATGGATCTCATGGGAGAGCTTGATCTCCTCTACTTCATTGTCTTCTTCTTCTGGTTGTTGTTGCTGTTGTTGTTGATTCTTGCTGTTAGTATTTCTTTTGGAATTGGGTTTATTATTAGTTCTAATGGGAGGATTGGCTTGCCAATAGAGATTAGGAATGACTTGATCATTAGAGTAGGAAGAAAGAAGGTCTTTTGTAAGACTTTCTGCTTCCTGTGTAATACGATCAATCTCTTGTACAGCATTGTGTAGGAAGGAATCTTCCTTTTCTTCTCTTCTTCCTTCTTCATCATCTGAAAGAGAAGGAATAGTACTAGAGTTATTAACGGGGACAACTTTTTGCTTTCTCATATTAAATCTGATGATATATCATTTATATATGAACAGTTCGGTTCGTTCGAAATCAAACATCTTATTATGCGCCAACTGTTAGCAATCCTTCTGTCGACTTTTATGATATGCACTTATTAGTTTTAAGTATAGTTTTCCTTATTTTATAACTAATATTTCCCACAACCTGATCAAAGCAAAACGGCTGGTGTGTGGAATTGCATCAAAGTGGGTTTAAAGTCGAGAATACAGGGTTTTCTGGTGAAGTTAAACTAATCGAAGCCGTTGTCTTGTAGTGTGAAACTGCCCGCTGTTTGTTGTTCGAGCAGCACAACATCTATGAGATCTCTTATTAGTATTAGTGAAAATAAAATAAATAAAGAGAATCTAAGAAGTAAGACCAGACCTACCTATCTCTCTCGCTATCGTACAATCCTTCTTCTTTTTTAGAATAACAAAAGAGAGAGAATATCAAGATGGAATTAGATAAATTATGGGAATGGGGACAACGCAAACTTGCCTGTCGTTTACGAACAGAGAATGGTAATCCTGCCGCTGAAAGTTTACGTGAAACTTTTGTTGAATTAGCTGGTGTTGATTTGAATGAACTCCTCAATGAAATGAAACAACAGAAAAAGCGTAAAGAAATGACAAACAAAGTCTCCACCACAAATATTGAAAGTGAGAAAACCTACAAAGACATCTTAGGTCGATCACGTATTGTTGGTGCAGCACGTCTAGCATTAGAACAAATGGAAGAAGAGAATCATGCTAAATCCATGACCATTACACAGAAAAACAAGAACAAACTCTATACTGTCTTACCAAAATCACCACCTCGACGAGTTATGATTGATATTGTACGTGAAAGTTCTAAACCATTACGTCTACCAGATCAAGATGAACATAAGGCTTCAACGGATAAATTAGAGAAGAAATTAGCAAAACAACGTGCTGCTCGTATGGCCGCCATTGAACAATCCGCTAAAGAAGATCATGCGTCAAAACAAGGCAACCATGGATTTGATGGTAGTAATGGTGGACTCAATGCTTCAAATGTCTTTAACAAGTATGAAGGTGATTTGTTTAGTACAGGTGGACAGTATCTAGAAGGAATGCTTTATTTGTCTCGTATGGCTGATTCTTCTTTACGTACGAAACGATTAAATCCTAGTCTACATGAGACAGAAAGAAAGAAGAATGAAGATAATACCATGAATGTTGAAGTTGAAAAGAATGCTAAAGAACGAGATAGCAATAACAATGCGGATGAAGATACCTCATCTCATGAAATTGCTACTAATCCTGATATTAACGCTAAACTATCGTGTGCTATTTCTTTATGTAATTGGTCACGTAATCCAGCCAATGCAGTACGTTTAGCAACAGAAGGAGCTGTTCGTGCTATTATGACATTATCAATGGAACCTGTTACAAAGATTACAGTATATTGTGCTGCTGCTTTTCGTTTCATGTCAGAACAAGCAGTATTAGCTGTGTCAATGATAGATGAAGGAGCGGTAACAACCATCTCTGAATTATTAGGATCCAAGACTGATGACTTTATTGTTAATAACCTAGCAATGGCTTTAGTGAACTTAACTCGTGTGAATGGTAAAGAAGGACAACTTGTAGAAGGAGCTATTATCTTAGCTTTATCTAATCTGATTCAACAAAAGCCTGAATTAGCACCAACCTGTGTACGTGGATTATATAATCTTACTTGTGTTGATACTTATTACCCTTCTATTGATAAGATTACATCCAAGATTGTCAATCTAGTAACATCAGGAACTGCTAATGTCAAACATCTTTATGCTGCTACATTATGTAATCTATCTGATTTAAAATCATTACGTGCACGTATGGTTGAAGAAGGTGCTATTACAGCATTAAGTACATTAGCAAGAGGTGCAGAAACACGTACAAGACGTATTTGTGCTGTTATTTTACAAAATCTTTCAGCATCTAAATCAGTACGTGTTGAAATGGCATCACGTAATAGTGTCTCTGTTGCTTATGGTCTATCATCTGATCAAGATCCTATTATCTTACGTTGTATTGGATTAACATTATCAAGATTAGCAATGGAATCATCTAATTGTCAACGTATTATTCATGAAGGTGGTATCGTTGCATTATGTAATATTGCTATGAAATATCCTTCTATTCCTGGTATAACACAACCAGTAGCTTCAGCTTTCCAATTACTATCAGCTAATGCTAATTATCGTATTAATATTGTTAATGAAGGTTGTGTTACAGCAATTGCTTCTTTATTACGATCATCAGCTGATATGTTTACATTACAACATTCGTTATTAGCATTATGTAACTTACTCTGTGAAGCTGATAATCATTTACCTATTATACAACAAGGTTTAATTTTGACATTAATTGCTATGTCATCTAATGAAAATAATATTATTAAAGATTTTTGTTCATTAGCGTTTTTAAATCTATCAAATGCAGAAGATTCAAGAAAACATTTAATTAATGCTGGTGCTATTATTGCTATTATAGCATTAGCAAAAGAACCATCTGATTTAACAAAACGTCGTTGTGCTGCAACCTTTTGTCATCTTTCTTATTATACTTTAGGAATGATTCGAATGGTAAATGATGGTATTATCCCAGCTATTGTTGCTCTTGTTTTAGCAAAGGATATGGTCACAGTACATTGTTCTTGTGCTGCCTTATGTAGACTTTGTAGTACTGTAGAGAATGCCAAGTTAATTCTTGATTCTGGTGCAGTACCTAATCTAGTACAAGGTACTATAGATGGTGATCCCATTACAAAACAATTTTGTGGATCAGTCTTATCTACTTTATCCTTTTAT
Source organism: Ochromonas danica (assembly GCA_015146655.1). Taxonomy (NCBI): domain Eukaryota; class Chrysophyceae; order Chromulinales; family Chromulinaceae; genus Ochromonas; species Ochromonas danica. The sequence continues at coordinate 256,605 of VKHL01000022.1, forward strand.
GAATATTGTCGTATTCCATTAGTTGAATTAGGAGCTATTGCAGCATTAAAAGGATTAGCTGATTTAAATGATGATTCAACAAAACAACGTTGTCTATTAGCCTTTGCTAATCTATCCTGTGAAGTAAGTGTACAAAAGAAAATGATTAATGAAGGTGTTGTTAGTATTATTGCTGAATTAGCTAATTCTTATCGTGAAGTAAATTACATGTGTTGTGCTAAAGCAATATGTAATTTAGCATGTTGTGAAAATAATAAATTAGCAGTTGCTAAAGAAGGTGGTGTTCATGCTTTATTAATGATCTCAATGGTACAAAGTGTAGATCGATTAACTAAAGTCGTTTGTGTACTTGGATTAAATAACCTATTAGATGAAACAACAATGGAATTTATGATAGGTGAAGGATTAGTGATCTCTATGACAAATTTATCAAAAATTGGAGATTCTTTAGGTGATGCACATATAAGTAATCTATGTGCTAAAGTATTAAATCAATTATCAAGATATAAATTAGCTAGACAAAAAATGATTGAAAAAATTTCAACATTACATGGAATTTTCAAATTATGTCATTCTAATGTTGCTGAAACACAAATTGTTGCAACACGAACATGTTGTAATCTTTTATTAGATGAACATGTTCGTGCAATTGTTTTGAAAAATGATGTTTTAATTTATTTAGAACATTCATTACAAATTCAACATAAAGAAACAATAATGCATATTTTAACAACAATTTTCTCATTATGTTCAGAAGGAAGTTATATGGAAATTATAAGTAAAAGTCATTTACCATATACATTAGCAACGATGACAAATGAAAGTCGATTAGAAGAAGAAGAATATAATATTATTGCAAAAATTCTTGTCACGTTAGCATATGAAAAGAAATCACGTCAATTTTTACAAAAAATTGGATTTATTCAAATTTTATGTAAAACATTAGAAAAGAATTATCATCCTAAAACAGGAGGATTATGGATTTTATCAAGTTTAAGTTTCTTATTCTTAGATTATCCTAATCTAATGGATATAGTAGAATTAGGGATTATTGATATCTTACGTTCTATTAATCATATTGTGGGAATGGGTAAGTTAACGACTACTACCACGACTACTACTACTACTGACCATGTAGAAGAAGGTAGTGGTAGCAATGGTAACAAGGCTAGTATTAACAATGCTATACTCTATGAGACCTATTGTGCTATGGTACAGATCTTAGTCACTCTATCAGAAGATAGATCTAACTTATCCACATTAACAGGATGTACACAATTCTTATATACTGCACTACAAGTTATTGATCAACAAAGAGAAGCAGTAGCAGTAGCAGTAGGACAAGAAGAAATGAAAACAAGTTTTCCTAAAGAATTCATTATTTATCATATTGCTTTAATTATCTATCGTTTAGCTAGTACTACTGATTTATCAATTAAACAAGCAAGTGCTATACCTGAGACAAGACAAGTATTAGAGATCTTATCAAAGTATAAGAAGGTTAGTAACTTACCTTTTACTTCTTGTTGTTGTTCTGGTGGTGTTAATGTAATTGTTGGTGCTATTGTTGTTGTTATAGTGTGCTGATCTAGTAGTTGTAAGCTATGGAATGTATCTAATGGATCAGAAATGTCGTGTACATTTTACAATTTCATCAACGGCTACTGCATTAGTACATCTTTATCAATCATCCTCTCTCTCGGTAAGTATCATCCCTACATTACATTGCACTACACTACCCTACACTATCCTATACTACACTATACTACCATCCACTACCATCCACTATACGATACTACGCTATACTACACTATACTATATAACACCCCCCTATACTATACTACTCTACACTACACTACACTGTGCTACACTACCCTACCCTACACACTATAATGTACTAATGACCCATTATATCATGTATACAGGAATCATCAATATCTAACTTGGTCTTAGCCTTCTTTGCTATGTCGAAAGTTGCCTCTTGTCGAGAGTTTATGATGGCAGCACCTCTTCATATTGATCGTATTCTAACTCATCTTGCTAGTACCACTGAGAATGCTCGTATTAAAGCCAATAGTAATCGTGCTTATAAGACACTTAATACAGATGTTAATGAAGCTATTGAAGAAGGTGCAGTTGCCAATCTTATTGCCATGTCAATTGAAGGCAAATTAAAGAATCAAGCAAGTGATGAGTTTATATTACCTATAGCATTACCATTACCAGAAAGCAAATTACAACCTCCTGGATGTGTGCAAGATATCTTAGTTACAGTTGTACAACGTAATGGTGCTTGTTGGTATTCTAAAGTAGTTGTTGCTAAAGGAGGTGCAGCAGGGAAAGGACCTGATCCACCTGATCCTCCAACATTAGCTAATGAAGAACAATCTCGTTATGGAAATATGTCAGAAGAATTAGATTTTGGTGAAGCTGATGCTAAACCACGTATGTCCTTTGCAAAAATGCAAATTCCAACCAATTTGAAAGATTCCTATCTATTAACAGATATTGACTTTATGATTAATAATGATCGAGAAGATAATAATACTGTTGCTGAAACAGATTCAACAACTTCTGAAATGAGAGGTGAATCTCAATTAGATTCACAAACACTACAACAAGGTAATAATGATGGTGATCTTGTAAATGGAGGGAATACAAGCCCTACAGAGAAAGATGGTAATCCATCTTCTCTTACTGCCACTGCTCATGGTGCTAATGGTACATCTAGTCCAGCTACTCAACTAGCTGAAAGAAAGGATTCATCTTCTGTGGCAAGTCGTGGTGGTCTATCACGTACACGTAGTCAACTGTCTCGCTCTTCTACTAACCGATCTATTGACATTAAAGATGTGGAGGGACATAGTGTTGATGAAAAACGATCATTAGATAGTCCCAGTAGAAAAGGACGAGCTGGTTATTCTCCAGCAAGTAGTAAAAGTAGTCGTGATCTTAGTCGAGGTAAAAAGTCTTCGAAATAAGATGAAGAAGAGTAAGATGATTTGAAAACAAGACATTTGTTGTTGTTTCTTGTATGTTATGGAAGAAGTTGTTGTTGTTGATGATGATGATGATGATGATGATGAGGTAGCTATAGGGGTGTGAATCAGATGTGGACTGATGATGATTCTTGTGTGTTTGTAAGTGATAAGCAATGCACCTATTCGTTCCATTGACTTTGTAGTCCTTTTCCTCCAGACACCGCCTCATCGTTATCGATCCAGCAGATACAATTGATCACAACGATTTAAAGGTGTACCAGCTTTCAGGTAACGTTTAATCTTATTTTCTATCAAGGTATAGCAGCTTTAACGGTGATGGTAAGCGAGCAATCTTCTACCAATTCGACAGCATTAATATATACTATGTAATGGTAATAGTCAAAATGGAAATTGACAGATGGCATCAGTTAGATGTTACAAAAATCAATGTAATATGATCGATGAAAGTAGAAAAATCAAACAATTTAAAACATGAAAATGTCATATATGATTCAAAACCCCAACAGATCGATAATGATCCAAGACATGACGAAGCCTATCGTCGCCTAGAGCTGATCTTTAAGAAGAAAACGAGAAGGCTGGCTGCTGAGTGATCAACTCCTGCACTACCAGACCCAACACCCCTATCATGGCCAATCGACCATTGTTCACCTCTTTCGTCTTCAAGTCGGCATAGGCTGCAGGGCTCTTGGGTCTCAGACCCAGAGGATCGAAGCCAAGGTTTCCAGGCTCATAGTCAGAGCGCAGCTTGGCTTCGGCGCTGGGACCATTCTTGAAGGTCTCTTCCGGAGACTCCCAGCCCAGAGCGATGGTTCGACCCTCCACGGCACTTACCAAGACGAGTGCAGGGATCCAGAAGTTGTGGAAGATGGCTTCTGCCTTCTGGAACTCATAGATAGCTGGTCCCGAGACTTCCCCATGGAAGAGAGGGTGGAAAGCCTCTCCGAAGACGAAGCCCAGCGCTGCGAGCATGGCCACTCGACCATGCTTGATCTCGGATTCTTGGTAGCGCTTGTAGAGAGACTCACTGATGCCGTTGCTGAATCCCAGAGGATCAAAGAAGCCCAGAGGAGCAGAGCTGCCCACCTGCTTCTTGGGGTCGAAGACTTGACCCTCAGAAATGGCTTGTAGAGCAGATGGAAGGTTCGAGCGGCCCTTGAGAGGAGAGAGGCGGAAAGCCTGTAAGAGAGCAGGGAAGAGAAAGAGTACGAGGAAGAGAGTCTGAGCAAGCATGATATCAATGAGAAGAGATCTTGAAAAGGAGTTGTTGGAGAACTTCTTTTGATTTGATTGTGATTGTGACAGACAGCAGACCGGCGGACGACAGAGACGAAGTGTGATGACACAACAGAATAGAAGAAGTCTCAGAAGTCTCGAGAAGTCTTGCTGGAAGTCAGAGAAGTTCCAGTAAAATGGTGGACTGAAGAACAATTACTGACACGTCACACGCACTTCCGCCGGACTTGTAGAGTCAAACCCGGAAACCCCAAACAAAAAAACGTTTTTTTTGGGGGGTTTTTCTGTTTTTTCTGTTTTCATGACATTATTATCATCATTTTCCACCATCATCATTTGGTTTCGTGAGTATTTTCCACCTCTAGATTCATTATCGTCAGAGATAACAAGGGCCCAAACTACCAAATTATTATATTCAAAGGGACCAAACTACCTTTGGACTTCCTAGTTTACCAAACCGTAACCACTGCTTATCCTAGTTATTAGACCATTGTATTTTTGGAAGTGATGAGTGTTCTACCTAAGTTGGATATTGGTTGGGAAGTTGAGAGAGAATTCTCTTGTCAATATCTCTCTTCAAAGTAACAGACATGAAATTAATGTGATCGTAGCAAGCCTCCTCACAAAGCATGCCTCTACTTTACGAGATCTCAATATTTCCACTCTCCATGGAGAAGACATGGATTTCATTGTATCCACCCTCATTGAGAATCAGATATGTTTCGGAGGTGAGCCTTTGCAAGGCATGCCTTCTTTAATATCGTATTTTTCATCCTCAGGTGGATTGTTGGAGGTTCTGAACGTTCTTTGTAGTCCTGGATTATCCCTCAGCGAAGACGATTTTGCTGCCCCAGTTGCAACATCGTGTCCAAAGTTGACTCGCTTTGTAGCCTTGAGATATAAACCATGCAGCATAGAGACTTTGCGACGACTCTGTGAACAGTGCCCACATCTCCAGGATGTGTCTCTTGGAGGCGTTGTAACAGAACAAAAGAAGACCAACTCTTTGACAATCGAGGTGAAAGGTCGCGATGATGATTGGGCTATTTGTTTATGTTTATCTCATGCATTGAGAATAAAACAATACAAGAAAGTGACTTTAAGCCTGAAAGATATCTTCCATTATCATCCAGTGAGGAATCTGAAATCCATGCTGAAATCTTATCAGGTTGTGAATCTGGTGAGATTCCAGCATGGATATTCAATAACACCATGATCAATATGATGGTATCAACAGTGTGCAATGAATATTATCAGCATGTGACCACGGATAGGGTTAGGTAGTAAATAAAGGGAGTACTTGCTGTGCAACCAAAGATAGGGATTACTGCTTATATTAATTTAAAAGAGCCTGTCTTCATCAATACCTATCTTCGGTTGCACAACAATCACTACTCCCTTTATTAACCCTAACCCTAACCGTGGTCATACGATATGTCAACGCTGTCATTCAAAAGGGCCTCTATCGATCTAACAAAGTGTTCGGTATCCTCTTTATTTAGTGTCAGTATCGGTAGGACGGCCTTTTTTTGCAGCGATCCCTTCCCTTCCCGATGTGCTATACAGGCCCGATAAATGGTGGATTTCTTGATCCCACACGCCGCCTTTGTCAAAGACAATCGAATGTCAGTCAGTGAGGATCAAAAGGAAGAGTGAACGACTCAAACCCCTTTCCTCAACCACCAGATATAGAAAGACAGTGTTGGAAGTTACTTTCTATTGTTAATTGGTTGATGGCATTACACTTCATTACTAGACTGCTAACTCTCACTAATTCATTCAATTATTTCATTATTCATCCTTGTAGTCTATTTCGCATATAATATCGCATTAAATCTCTCATTGCAATGAAGGCTGACTGACATGTTTGTAAACCATCATACAAACACATACACACAAACCAGCATACAAGACAACAAGACAGTTAATACATTATAGACGAAGACAGCATAAGAGGATGATATTATATTATTATTATATATAGGTATAGCGTGTAAACATCCGATTATTCAAACAAGTCTTGCTGATGTTCATTCACTCCTCAGACATCTCACAATGACCTTCCACTAACAAAACCATCGTGTTAGTGAGCGTAATTTGATTTGAGCGTAAATCTTATTCCATGCTCCTGTAAGAGAAGGAAGAAGACTTTATGGAAGCTATCAGATGATTTAGAGCTTTTGCCAAGGCTTGGTAGGATCAGATTGAGTAATGACCATGTGATCCAAGACCTCATCAGTCTGACTTAAGACCCATTGCCAATCAAGGTAGGTAGCATTGGCAGCAGTTAACAGCGTGTAACCATACTGATACATGTACATCTCATTCCATGCAGGCTTGGGCTCCACAGCATTGATAGTAAACATGGCACCACCACTGCCAATAACCATTTGAACAGTGGCTTGAGGATCTTCATGCCAATGAATAGTATGACCATCTTCAGCAATGACTGGTTGTGATGCCTGGACTACTTGCTTGTTATACACAGCAGAATGTCTCTGAACAACATGGTTATGTCCATAAAAGCCAACGTTGACACGATAGCGGAAGAGAAGATCTTCTAACTCCTGAATCATCGTATCCATGACTACGATATCAGAAGTGACTGCAGTGCCATAGTTGCTGTTAATATACATAGCACGATGACCTCCAAAGACAATCCAAGGAGTAATAGTACGATCAACTGAACGTAAATCTTCTTCCAACCACTTATATTGAATAGAGCCTCGACTATAGTTATGTTCAGTGCTAATACCAACAAAATGGATGAGACCAATATCATAACTCCACCATGGTTGATCAGTGGTAGCGGGTGCAGGCATGGGGAATAGACGGGTAGTAGCGACACCACATTCTCCTCCACTGTCTGAGTTATTGTAAAGAGAAGGAGAATTGTACCAATCACTTTCATGATTTCCCACGGTAGTTAAGTAGAGTACACCAGATGTGACAGGTGCCATCATATTACCATAGAAGTCCCAAACAGCCATATAACCCTCAGCATAAGAGATATCACCACCATGATAGATAGCATCAATCTCACCAGCTGCAATACGTGCACCCAAAGATAAGATTGTAGAATAAGCTGGACGTCCATATTCATTCCATGTATAGGATGAGTCATCAGAGCCACGTCCAAGATCATCATATAAGACAACACGAGTGGGACGATTCAAAGGCTGCTGTCCAGGTAAAGGAGGAGCTAAGAAGATATACTCCTGACTGAAGTCCTTTGTCTCTTCATCTCCCATAATATAGTAGATCTTCCGACCAGCTAATGCTTTCATTCCTTGGAAAGTGGCATTGTGAATGAGACCAAGATCTCTCCAACCAACGCCGCTAGCAGGAGATCCACACAATGACTTCTTCTCAATAGTAGAGGTAGTCGCTTGTTCAATATGATCATATTGCTTAGATTGAGTTCCCCATTTTAAGACAGGAGTCTTAGAAGTAGCAGAACTCCATAATAATTGGAAGATATCATAATCTCCTGTAGGAACAACACGAGGGCGTAAAGGTTGATTAATATTACGAAATCTCACTTGTTCGTTAGCTTTAGCAACTAAGACAGGTTTTGATAAACTTGATGTAAAATAATAAAAGGCAATATCAGCACGAAGGTTAGTGAAATTAAATGTCATCTGTCCTTTGCCTTGACTAAGATATCGATTATCTTCATCACAATAACCAAATCGTACAGGCACGACTGCTGAGATATTAACATCCGCGGGTGAATAAGCACCAATCCAATCATTAGAAGCAGGGGTTAATGTAGAGAATGTGACTGTGACTACATCATTATTATCAATTAAAGTTGGCGAGACAGTGTCAATAGAATAGCCTTCTGTCAAGGACATGGAATGTTCAATTCGGTGAGGATTGATAAGTTGGAATTCATTGGTATATTCCGCATGAACATCTCCCAAGACAGGCTTATGTGGGAAATCATGCTTGCCAAATTTCATCACTACCGCTTGAGAGGTAGTAAAGAAAATCAACACAAGGAAGGCATTGAACATGATCATGTTATGTTGATTGAATGGATACTATAGAAAATCAGAGGAAATCTTTTCTCTCTTTTTCGTTAACTCAAGAGAATAGAGGAATAGGAATTAACAGACAGGTCCAAGGGTGTTTGACTACCGTGTTTCACGATGTAATCAAGCAATGAATCAGCAGTCAATCAATTGATGATTCCTTCAGCATCGCAGGAAGGCGCTGGGCCAGAGAGGCCACTTGCCACGCACACACACACTCTGGCACAGCTCAACCCCGATTATTGTTACTATGCGGGGGGTTTCTGTACCCCAACAATTCTAAAACCCTAACCCTACTGTGGTTAGGGTTAAAAGAAGGTTCCCAACAATAAAACTGGGAAGAGATGAAGGCAAACTAATTTGCCCAGTTGTTATCACGATTTTCACCCTTGAAGGACAAGGGTTGCTGGTAAGTGTACACACTGGTTTCTGCTGTGTCCACACGTGATCTAATAACTCATATTTACATCTTAAAGACCTTTAATGTTTCAAAGTGAAATTCAAAGTACCTAGGTTTCTAGCTTAACTTAACTATGGTTTAAGTTGATCAACATGCTTTCGATAATTCAAGATATCGAAATTATAATTCAAGTGAAATTATCTGCTTGCACCCGCGCTGGACCAGGAACAATGTCGGCACAAAAAGAGCTAAGTTCTCTGACTGAACACCATGGACAAGGCTACCACTGTGGTTGATGATGATATCTAGAAATACACTATATCACACCACCATTCTCCTCCACTGAACTCGAACTGTGCTGCGCACTGTACCAATGAATACCGCATGATGGAGCCTCTGCCTGGGGAGATCTCAAGAAAGAAAGCTAAAATCATACTAGCACGATGATTGATGAGTGTTGCCTAAGGCATGGGCCAAGAGTGCTTGGTCATCATCTAAGCAGAAGAGAGAATATCAATACTTCGTTCCGAGTGTCATTTCACTATTAAATAACACAAAGAAGCCTTGAATGAGAGCATGTACACACTGGTATTCGCCTAATCTTATTGTACTTCCTTTTTTTCACTTTTGGTCGCGAGTTGAGGTCCGCTGGGCTGTCCATCAGGAAAGTCATCTTTTCTCACTTTTGCAAAAATAGCTGTTTTGGACACAGCGGATGAAAAGGAGTGGAAGAACGGAAGAACACGGGAATTTTCAGAGATCACCACCATCACAGATGAAGGGCATGTCTAATGCCAATGATTGCCTTTTTCCTTCTTTTCATTTTCATTTCTTTATCTGCAATTAACGCGGATCATCGTCAGAATGGAAGAAATCATCCTGCACTCCGCCACTATAACCACAACTCTCCCATGTTGGTTTGGATGGGCAGTGTTTCAACTCCCTATGCTCACTCTTCCATTTCCAATGGAAGGAAGTTATTCGGGACCATTAATGAGTACGATGAACGTATCTCTGTTCTGAATGAAGTATATCGCTTGAAAGGTGGTGGTCGGGTTCTCCAAGTATCTGGCTATCCTTTGGACATTTGTATGTGTAGTGGAAGCGAGTCATCTTTGAAGTGTGCGGCCGCCTCAGCCGTTCGTGTCAATGAAAGCAGTTGGACGCTGGTGATGAGAACATATGAAGGAAATCACTGTACGGAGGCTCCCACAACCACCGTGAACACGCCTTTTACTTCAATCATCATTACCTCTTCTATCTGTGATGTGCAAGCTGAGATCTCTGTATCTTTCGAAGTAGTTCGCGGTTTTGCTCCATATGATGATCTTGGACCTGGACTTGCTACTGTGTACTATGGCCTGGAAAGCTCTTGTGAGCATGATCAGTGGGCCAGATATGACTTCCTTCCCAGCTTCGAATGTTTCTGCAACTCTTCTGCTTATGGAATTTCTTCGGATGACTTTCGCTATGTGAGATACGCTGATAACAGTTGCGCTGTGGTAAAACATTCCCAAATTGCTCATTTCAAAAGATACAAATGCGTCAATCGTAAGAATCACCCTTCTGATCATAATTCGTTGACGAATAAGGTGTCCTATCAGTCTGTTCATGTTGTTTTACCTTCGGGGGTTTGAAGATTCGTTTCTCTGTTATCACCTCCACTGCTAACACAATGGAACTAATTCTCCTGCTTTCTAATACAGTGGTTCCATACCATTTATATGATTTAAAGAGTTCATCATCTATGGTTCAATGGTATAATTGATAATTTCGCCGAATGAAATTCTATGCCTCCTAGATTTTTGTTGTAAATATAATGTTGCACAATTCTCTCACTTTTCCATGTTGCTAGTGTGGTTTTCATTGGAAACGGGGGATTTATTCTTGAGTCTACTGTCATTTATGCTTTCAAAGCGGTTAAAAGGACGCGAAATGCGATAAGGAGGTAGAATGATATAATTTTCTTAAACATATAGATTGAGAGACCCAGTTGTAGATTAGTAATATGTTCATTGGCATTGAGACCATGCCACTTGCTTGCAATATCATCGAGAAAGCTGGTGCTCGAGTACCTTATGCTATGATTGGAGCATTGCTTACCTTGGTAATAACGGCGTTTGGCATTTTGCTGGTCATTGGCAGTCTTCCTCCTGGAGCACACAATCTTACTTCGGAGAAACATTCCTTGGAGCCCGGATACATGGATAACCTTTCTATTGGTCCTCATGTCGTCGTATTACTAATGCTACCTGGTGTGGTGGGAACAGCCTATGGTGGCTTCCTCGGGTCTTCTTCCCAAAGCACTGGCTGCCACTCATGGTCGCTATCAAACACCTTGGGTAGCCTTCCTTTCTTGAGTTTATCATTGTTGCTTGGGTGCTATCATACGGTGAGCAACTTCGCGTCACGTCTATTCGATATATCCATGTTCGGCTCTTGTCTCGTTTATATTGCCCTCTTTCGATCTTTTGTGATCTGTCGCAATCGATATAGTAATATGGATCGTGCATTCGAGAGTCCACTCGACAAATGGGGCGCGGTGCTTGGTTCTCTCATCTTCTGTGCAGTGTTGGTGGGATTGACTGGATTTAAGCACAATTACTTTGTTTCGGCTGGAGCTTTTATTGCCTTCCTCCTCTGTGGTCTGCTTTACTATATTGTTGTCGCGCAGAAAAGGGAATTTTCTCTCAAGAGGAGCAAGACAAGTTTATGCGTGCTTACATTCTCAATCGTAAGACGATTGCCTGCTGGTCTTCTCTGAATTGAATCAATTACACATAATCCTGTGCATGACTTACAGCCAATAACTCAAGAAACAAGCGCGGCAATCGCAATCGCGCTCCGAGAAGTCTCTTGTTCGGGTTCTGGGCCAAGAAAGTGGCTCCTCAGCGACCGTCCAGTCCGCGAAGTCAGACTTCAGGTGGTTAACGATCCATTCAGCGGGGATCAATCAATCAACAAAGCCTTGCAAGAAGACAATCCAGCATTCACGTCAAAGAAGCTCAGACTTCTCAGCCTGAGGTCTTGTCCTCATCTCAACCTTAATTGAGTATAGTAATACGACGACATGAGAAGGAGAATTGAACCATAGATGATGAACTCTTTAAATCATATAAATGGTATGGAACCACTGTATTAGAAAGCAGGAGAATTAGTTCCATTGTGTTAGCAGTGGAGGTGATAACAGAGAAACGAATCTTCAAACCCCCGAAGGTAAAACAACATGAACAGACTGATAGGACACCTTATTCGTCAACGAATTATGATCAGAAGGGTGATTCTTACGATTGACGCATTTGTATCTTTTGAAATGAGCAATTTGGGAATGTTTTACCACAGCGCAACTGTTATCAGCGTATCTCACATAGCGAAAGTCATCCGAAGAAATTCCATAAGCAGAAGAGTTGCAGAAACATCCGTGATCCCCACGCACATTGTGTGCATCCTTGACGATTATCTCCAGCCATAGGCTTGATGATTCCTGTGAAGCAGGCAAAGCGATAGAAGCG
>VKHL01000023.1:0-70396 GCA_015146655.1 Ochromonas danica
TTCACTCCACACACTGTCTAACCAACTGGTCGTCTTCTTTCTCAGAGGACATACAGTGCTTTACCTCTTCTCAGACTTCTCTATCTCTTGCTCTTCTTCTGCTTTCTCTTCTTTGCTCTCCTTCTCTAAATCACAATAATACCAATAACAAGCACTTGCTGTTTTTTCTGATGGCATTTGCTTTGCAATCCACTCCCAATTAACTCGACCGCCACCTTCTTTACTCTCATTTACCAGCTTCACCAACAATGCAATCTCTTCCTTTGTCCACCGCTTCTTAGGCTTTGCTACCACTCCAAGCTCTTCACATCGCCGGCCTATAGCAGCAACCGTTCGTTTCTTCAAGTGATGAAATAACCTGTTATAATTAAGCCCTTTACTACGCAAGGAGATAAGAAGATCATCTTCTTCCTTTGTCCAAGGAGATGTATTCAATAGTCGACTCAACTCTCTCTCCCATCTAAAATCATATCACACACATACATACACAAACAGAACAACAACAATCAATATCCACATTATTGCATGACTCTCATTAACAATAAACTCACCTCACTTTGCACTCCATCGCATTGTGAGAAGAAGACAGAGAATCGGCTACAGCATTCCATTTCCCGCTATCCCCAAACTGTCTCACTGCTTTCAACAATTCTGCATCTTCCTCTTCTGTCCATAGACTCTCAGCTACTGCCTTTCCACTGCAATACTTATTAATTCGTTTGTATCTCGTACTACATTGTACTCTATTATATTGTGGTAGATAAGTAGCAATCAAATTCCAATCCCTTGTGCCATGTTGCTTTACCGCCTCCAACAACTTGGCATCACCTTCCTTCGTCCATTGTGCCTTCTTTATTGGAAATAATTGATTCTTCAAAGATTGGTAGTGATTTCGTAAAGCATCATCAGATCGCTTAGTAGGCAGTAAAGCAAGAAGAGATTGCCATTCTGATCGAACATACTTTTGATCCATATCCTCCATGATGACCTTCTTGATGATCTCATCTTCTTCTGCCTTCCACTCTGATCGATCAACTGAAGGATCCAAATGAAGTCTCCATCTACCTCACATCATAGACACATCATAGACACATCGACACATGACAAGGAGTAATCCACACACAAAAGATGAGGTCTATCACATACTTTTGAGAGCAACTGTCAGCTATTCGACCATCCATGTGAGAAGCTATCTTGGTCCAAGAAGATTCGCCATACTGCTTCACCAACTCCAACAACTTCGCATCCTCCTACACAAACAACAACAAACACATGTCACTTACTAGTCTACACCAGACACACATCACACAATAGACTGCTGCACTAGACACTGCTCAAACAGCTCTCATCCTCATCATACAACAGTCCAACTACTCTACCTCTGCACTCCAGGCACCTGACTTGATATCTGGTCGAAGAGCGCGATACCATCGATTACCCACATGGTTTTCAGATCTATGCGGAAGATATCGTCTGGAAATCTCAGCCCACTTCTCTCCCATCTCTTCTATCCCTTTCCTCAGTAACATGTCTTCTTCTGCTGTCCACTTTCTTCTGCCTGCTCTAACTCCACCTTTATTCTGCTCCTCTTTAAAAAACCCATCACCCGAAGATGAAGACAAAGGGTTTGTTTCCATTTCCTTCACGCTCATCTCTCTCGAGGATGACAGCAGACGAACAGTCCCACTAGACCACCCTCCTGCCAACACCCTCCTGGGTCCATTCACATGATAACCATCATGAAGAGGAAAATGATGCTTATAACTCCTATTCACACATCGCATCAATGGCAAGGCTCGCGATAAGAAGGAGAAGGGAGTTTTCTTTTGTATCATGTCGTTGATTAGGAATGATATTGGATTTGTGGTGAACATCCCGCAATATTCCACACAGCATTCCATGCAATTCCACACAATACTCAATCTCAACAGCGCAGAAGGAACTCCTTCAAACTCCAACAACCTCCTATCTGATGGTTGAGGTGGGAGTATCACGGAAGCTTTCGAAAGAATTGAAGAATGCCACCTATTTTTCTCTGACGAGGCCCCAAGAGATGGTGTATCAGACGATCCCTGAGCTTCCTTAGCGCTTGCAGAAACTGGAACAGAAGGAGTGAGAGGAGCAGCCTTGCTACCTTTGGTAACAGGTCCTTCACTTCCTTTTCTCTCCTTGGAGGCCGAGTCGCTGCTCTTGGATGGTCGTAGGAGTGGCTTGCACAGCTACTATACCAGTAGCAGCGATGCCATTTCTGTCTTGATTGGATTGTGCTGTCATGGTCGCACTTTGGACCTTCACTACCCCATTATTATGATTGCCACCAGTAGCTTCTTCTTCTGCTTCATCGTCTCCATCCAGCACGATCACTTCCATAGGAGGGGGAAGAGGAGTAATAGTGACTATTTGGACATCCTCTTTCTTCATCCAAGAAGAGGCCTCCTGTGTCTTCTTCACGTCAGCCTTAGCATTATCATCTGCAATTATATGTGACAATGCGCTATCTTTCGATATGGATGGAGGCTGGTGGGACAGGTCTAAAGTTATCATCTCGATCTCTTCTACAGGGGAAGGAAACTAATGGAGACTCTTCTTGCATAAGCGAAGGGTTGAGAGCCTCTGTAACTACAACAGGAGAGGAGGAGATAGCCTGCTCCATATCCCTGACAGGAGCCGCGGGAAGAGAATTGCCAGGAAGAGCATATTGCCAGGAAGAACAGAATAAGACCATATCGATGGGACCTGAAAAGATTGGATCCTTCATCATTTTGGTCCATTGTCCCAGACCATATTGTAAGATGGAGGTGAACAGGGAATAGTCCAGATCGATGGATCACCAAAAGGGCATGCTCATGTCTCGACGATAAGGTGGGAGGGAGAGATCCATGACTTTGCAGTTCTGTGAGATCATCTCCTGCAAGACAGCTTTAGGATAAAGTGCCAAGAGCAAACGAAGATGACGAAGATATTCGCATTTTACAAACGGAGAGACAGAAGTCAGAACATACGCAAACGCAAAGTCCAGATGACTTGGATGATTCTACAAGATGATGATGACACAGGGAGAAGGAGAATACTAAGCAGAGAACTAGTATGATAGGTACAGCAGCATTACATCATGTTACTTCGCATAAATTAATTACTGCGGGACACCACAACACAGAAAGAGGCAGAGATCGTCGAAACCAAGCTTCTTGTTACCTCTTCGGAGATATCAACTGGATAGAGACTTTGATATAAGGATGCAAAGATCTCTTTTACTTCTTCTACTTTCTCTTCTAGCTTTGCTTCTTGTGCTAGATCGAGATCATACCAAGTTAGAAGGAAACTTTCTCTTCGTTTCTCTCCCGCACGATAAGTTATTCCTTCCGAGATTATCTGACATCACATCGTATTTCATCATATTCTGCGGGTACTTTGTAGTCCACTTGCTGGCTGCAGCTCGTTCTCTTCTACCCCAAGGCGTTATCCACTCCAATGACTATTAACTTCGATCAGAAGTCTGGATCATCAATTGCAACATCATTCTCAGCTGAAATAAAGGCTTCATTAGCGAAATTGCTACCCTAAGACAATGGTGGCAGGAGTGGATGGAGTAAGAAGGGTAGCTGCTAGATGGGTACATTCCACATGGTCATCATTTTCACGATGAAGGAAAGAAATAGAAAGCTATGCTATCATTTTGTATTTTGTAGAACAGCATAGTCTAATCCTAACTTAAAAGAAGCTGCTTTGAACACGACCATTTCATAGGATTTCTTGGTTAATAGTCTATAGACAGTCACGGCTGGTGTGTTGACCTATGGTATGCGATATGCACGTGCTTGTGCTTGAACATCGAGTCCAATCACTATCGGTATCTGCTGCTGTTAGGTTAATCCTTTACGGCTTATGAATTACGACGACTTATGAATTATTGGTAAATCGATCAAAAGCAACTTGTCTTTCACACCCTGTGACGCTTCTCTCCACACGTTCATAAAGATAATGATGATGAAGTGTAAATTAATGTAGTCTAGACAGTTAACTTAACACGGGTAAGTTAAAGCATACGTTTAACTTAACAGGTTTCGTTTTGCCTCTGATTGTTTTGGCATGACAACATTATTTGGTTTTATCCATAATCTACCTAATTGGAGAAAAATATGTCTGAAGGATATACAGTAGCTGAAATTCCAGATGAATTTAAAGCACTTCGTGCTTGTTTAAGATGTGGTTTAGTGAAGACTCTCACTCAGGTAGACGACACTCTTCCCTCTCGTGACAAACAACAATAACAATAGCAATAGCAATACCAATAACAATAGCACTGACCTATTATGATGTGATGTTTCCATGTGTTTCTGTATCATTGTTTTCTTTTGTTGTTTTCCTTTCTTTTAGTTTCATGAAAATGGCTGTGAAAACTGTATTTTCTTACAGTTAGAAGGAAATACTCCTCGTATTCATGAGGTAAGAAATAGATAGACTCTCTACTGTTATCTTCCATGGTGATATTTGTTGTTATGGGATATCTAGTGTACAACAGCCTATTTTGAAGGAATGGTGGCTATGATTGATCCTGAGAAGAGTTGGGTTGCTAAATGGCAGAGAATTGGTAAGACATCATCATCATCATCATCATCATCATCATCACCATTCTCTTTCTACATGACTTTCATAATCATGTCTCACCTTACCATGGTAATACTCTTACGATGAACAGCAACCTACTACCCTGGTATGTATGCTATTGATGTGGTGGGAGAGCTTCCAGATGATGTCTTGGAGTATTGTGAGGAGCATGCCTTAGAGTTCAAAGCAGGCAAAAAGCAATAGACAGGCACTCACCCAGTAACTCATCCTTCGTAGAGATTCTTCTCTCGAGGGCGATAGATGAGTGAATAGTGGTTTAGCCAGATAGTGAGTGTTGGAGGAAAGAAAGCAACTGATGTTGTGGTAGTGTATATATCCCTTCGTTAATGTCATTATTGTTAACCAATGACCTGACTGACTACATTTACATGCTAAGAACTTCTTATTTATTTACCCATCCAAGAGGAAGTCATCATGTAGGATGTCTGCCAATTGAATGCGGTCAAATCGACTAATTGTTGACAAGTCATGGCCATAGGGTAGCATCTGCTTTCCACCATCTCCTTCTTCATCGTCTTCTGGGTCCATGAGATAGCCATGACTATAGCCATGCAATACATTTCCTCTGCCACCTACCTCATTACTTCTCTTGTTTCCAGTTTCTTCATCATCATCTCGCTGTTGCTGCTGTTCATATTGGAAGTATTTCCCATTGACAGGTGCTCTCTGGGGTTGTCCATTGATTCGTCGCTCAATTTCGTCATCCTCCTCATCCTCTAGTAGCAAAGGATCGTTACCTGCCTTTTGTACGCCTCTTTGTTGATCAGATGACTGTATATTGTGTCCACGGAGAACACTAGAAGAAGCAGAAAAGGAGGTATAGCTTTGATCGAATGGGCGCGGGCTGTTGTCTTCCAATGTAAAAGGTGAGCGAGAAGGTTCGTTGGTCAAGGTCACTGTTACCGGGGTTATGGACACTCCCTCTCCGCCTTCATTAAGATGACCATCTTCCATATCTACCCACATGCCATTTTTCTCATATCTAACGCTATTGTCGAAACTACCTTCATCACCACCCCGTCTATTCTGATCATATGAAGCCACGTTCAATGCACCACTTCGTATTGACATATTGTTCTCCCGATTCTCTTCAGATCGTGAGACGGGACGAGCGCTTCTATGAACGAGGTTTACAGAAGAAGGATGAGGGGGTTCAAAAGAAGAAACTCCGTTTCTTCTGTCATTTCTTTCTTCCGCAATTTGATGTGGGGATGATGATGCGGCAGGTGATATTGTCGCATTACTATGTTGTCGCAGTCCTTCCAACAACTTCAACAAGTGATCATTCTATATACACAAAATACAGATGGCGGAAACACAGTCAAGTAGTGACAATGTGGTACAGTAAGTAAGTAATAGCAAGTAACACTGACAATAACAGGACTGTGGCAGAGATAGTAATGGCAGCAAAGGAGTTGCTACCTGCTGATGGAGATGATGAATTTGATTATGAAGGTGTGCATTCTCTTCTTCTAGTCGTTGAGTTTGAATAGTCAATCGATGCCTATCTTCCTAATTCCATCACACATACCCAGGCAGAAATCAGTTGTACCATCGCAGTTTGATGAAGATGGACCAGTCAGAAAACAGCATGAATGAGTATAGAGCGTGAGAGAGGGTGTGCCATCAAAGAGAGAGAGAGAGAAGTATCTTACCAGCGCTTGATTGCATTGATCTAAGACTCGCTCAACTTCAGCATTGGCGGCTAATACTCGTTCTTCCTGTTCTTGTTGCCAACGTGTTCTCTCTTCAATTAACTCTCTTTCCACCATGCCTAACTTTGTTTGTAACGTCTGATTTTCAGTTCTTAACAAGGCAATCAGTTGTTCACGATCAAGTCTATCTTGTTCACGATTGCGAATCGTTGTTTTGATATCCATCACATCTTTTTCTATGGAATCCACAATCTCACGCGTAGCATGCATTGTGCTGGACACAAAATGAATATTTTGAAATGCCACACGTTGTAAGTTGACACTTTCATCATCATTATTGGATCTCATCTTTTCCGCCTTAGTCTAATCAATCTCACACAAAATGAGACGATCTCTGTTGGATGTGAGCTCTCTCTCTTTCTCTCTGTGCTTTGCGTTGTTGCCGGAAAACTGCAAAAACCAGTCGATTTATCGACCCCGCCAAATGTCACATTTAATCGATTTTTGGGTTCTTTGTGTGTTTGAATGATGTCAGCACAGCAGCAAAGCAGAGTGCTGAGTGGTACTTGCAGAACCGAACAGCAACAGAGGTGCAGCGGTTTGGACTAGTTGGTCACAGCCCACTATTACTTTGTTGGTAGTATATGATACAACATCACCTCCTGAACTGAAAGAGAAAGAAAATGCTTGTTGTTCATAATCTCCCTATGATGATGCTACCACTTTCTCTTCTGATCATCATTACTCTCCCAACCTTCATCTCTTCCACTACTAATCTAACGAATTCAATGGCTTTGAAGAAAAGCTGTCAAGAAGATGGAGAAAATCGTATTTGGTGGATGGGGAAATGTTGGTGTGAACCTGGATGGATCACAATTAAGAACCCCAAGAGTCCGTTGTTACCAATCTGCCTCATTCCTTTATTAAAGAATGGTGATTGCAACTGTCTACCAGAGTCATTCGATGATCGGTCTTTTCTCAAAAATCTCTCCTGGAAACATCCTCAAGGCTATCGATGTACTTCTTTATGTCGTTATTCTGATCAATTAGGTGTGCCTTGGTCCTCTCCACAAGAATGGAATGAGAATTTGTTATGGAAGCAACTCAGCTTTTATCGACGAGAACTTCCACAAACACGTCATAATCATCTTCGTGCTCGTTTGGATGAATTTGCTGTTGCTTTTCATCAATACTCTTCTCTTGAAGGTCTTGATTTAGGTAAAGTGTTAGAGTTAGGAGCTGGAGGATATACGCAAGCACGCAGTATCCTTGAGAGAGTCAATGCAACCATGAAAGAGATAACTTTAGTTGATCCTCTTGTTTATCATTATCAATCAATCAAAGGTTGTTCTTACTACGATGGACAGCTTGTAGTTAATAATACCGTCTTTCCAACTACTTTATCTAATCTTACGATTGAGGCATTTGGTGCTACCTTGTCAACACAAGGTGGTCTATATGATACAGTCATTCTTATGAATGTCATAGTCTATGCACAAGATGCCCTCAAGATTCTTGAAATAGTGTATTCTGCTCTCAAACCAAATGGATTACTTATCTTCCATGATCGTTATTTTGATAATTGGATTAAGTCATCAAAATGTAAGACAGCAGGATTCTCTGTGAATATTCAACAAGTCTCTGAGACTACCTTAGATCATTTCCTGGAAAGTGCATTTTCAAGGGAACCGTTCTTCAACACTAACCAGACCAAAGAGCAAATTGATCGTAGTAAACATTGGTGTAGATGGTTGGATGATGAGAAAGGATATTTTGTGATAGTGCATAAAATCAAATATGATATTCTCCTCTGATTAACTGTGCATGTTATATATATTTATTATCTGAATTTATGAATGTGCTGAGCTTTAGTTAGCGACAATAGTCGTGGTTAGATCGATGATCCTGATGATCTAATTTATTTAGACTGTGTTTTGATAATCGGCTTATAAACGTTTGTTTTCAAGAAGAAAGGCTTTTTGTTCATTATATCCTCTCGAACCTATTTCATAGGCTTCGGGATTGCTGGTCTACTGAGAGAATTTAGTAGAATTTTTTACAGCCGATGTATCCAAGTCGAGGTTCAAACGCTGCATCATTTCACTTCGTGCCAGATAACAGAACACACTGGGAATATAATGACAGAAACGGAGTTTCATCCATTCAAAAATGATGAAGCACTCCTCGCCAATCATACACTCCATTTTCCAGGGATGGTAAAGTTTTGTCTTCTCTTGCGATGATATTAAGAAGGATAGATACTTTGAAGCTTGAAGGAGTTGAAAGGCTAGGCTTATTACATTACATGACAGGAGGTGATAAAGCGAAGATCATAACTGACAAAAATACCACCTTAATATTGCGGTACTAACAGTTAAGCTTTATAAGGCCAACGAGATAGAGCAGGACTACTGGGATCAGTGACATACCAAGATCTTCCTTCCTTGTCCCATTTCGCACCCATTGCTTTAGCCTCATCTTTATCTTCAAACGGAACAGTCAAATAGTAAGTAGTGGTAACATT
The DNA here is from genome assembly GCA_015146655.1 of Ochromonas danica. Taxonomy (NCBI): domain Eukaryota; class Chrysophyceae; order Chromulinales; family Chromulinaceae; genus Ochromonas; species Ochromonas danica. Next base: position 8,809 of record VKHL01000023.1, read on the forward strand.
TGAATGAGCTCGTAAACCTTGTTGCTGCTGCTGCTGTTGTTGTTGTTCTGGCGGTGGCAGAGACGATTCACTAGATTGTTCACTGGTCGTGGTGGTGGTTGTTTTGGTGGTACCGGTAGTATGTGAAGCGGAGGGACCCCAACGAGACAAGAGACTGGCTTCCGCATTAGGAGCATACCATTTCTTCGTTTCCATATCATATTTAGCTCCTAATGCCTTGGCTTCATCTTTTTCTTCAAATGGAACTTGAAGAAAGACTTTCTTTGTCACTTCATTACTTTTCATATTAAGTAATCGTTTATTAGGATCCAAGTTCACAGGCCAACGTTCTAATAAACGAAGGTCATCAGCATAAGCATACCAACTTTTACAAGTTGTATCCCATCGTGCTCCCATTTGCTTTGCTTCAGCCTTTTCAGCAAAGGGAACATTTAAATAGACTTTTTGTGGTTCTTTTACATCACCTTGTCCTTCATCTCCTTCTGTGGATGACCAAACAGGTCCTTCATGAAGTCGTGAAATTGATTGTTGGATATGTTGAATAGAAAAGGCTTTTCTTGGTAAGTGCCTTGTATAAGCTCCAATACCTGATATTAAAGCAAGCATGGCAATAAATAAGAAATAGAACCTTGAATTGCCCACCATTTCTTTCAACAATTCTGCTGTCCCGCCACTCGTGCTTCTTCCCACACACCGACACCGAAATCTCTAACCGATAAATCAACCGATAAATCAACCGATAAATCAACCGATAAATCAACCGATAAATCCCGCAGAACAAGCAAAATCCATTGAACCAGGTAACGCCAGGTTTTGCCTATTTTATCCAAGTCGAAAATCAGACATGAAGAACAAGTGAAGGTGGTGTCAATTCATCGGGGTAAAGGGCCCTGAAGCCTACTGCATGTAAAGGCAAATCCTTTGTTTGGCGCATCGATAGTGCTATCCCTCTGTCTCTGGTAAGGTTGCGCAGTCTGATAGAGAGGAATTCCAAATGCAACCACTTCCGAACAGAACAGAAGAGAAGTGAAGATGGTTTGAAGTTGTTATAGAAATGACCTCAATTTATAATAATCTGGCTATCAAAGATTTCGTGTTGGCTGAGTTCTTTCGGTGAATCGATCTCCACCAATCTGAGATTATAAACTCAATTGAATTGGGTTCTTATACTCAATTGAATTGCCATGCCATCATAGGAACAGCCTATCTGATAGATCTTCTGAGTAATTATTTTGCCAAGTTTGTACATGGTGAGATGCTAAACTGTTGGGGTAAATGTTATTGTTTATTCGGTGAAACCCGCACTGGGATCTATCAAACCAGAGGTAAAGCCAGGTTTTGCCTATTTTATCCAAGCCACCTCCTCTCAAATCAGTACATTTCGACATGCTGCAGAGAAGTGAAGACAATGTGAAGAACTCATTCTTCAATATAATAAATGAGTCTATTATCCTTTGCACTTGTTCATACTGAACAAGACTTATCAACCTTAAAGCAAGATGTTTCTGAAGCAAGAGGAACTTTAGCTTGGGTTGATTTAAATTACGGGATAACAGGGAAAGATATTCTTTGTGATACGTTTGGCGAAGTAAGCTGTGCACTCCATGACTCTGCATTGTGATCTAAGACCCTAATAAAACATGGTGGTTATGATAGGTGAAAGCTAATGAAGTTTGTGCTATCATGGGTCCCAGTGGTGCAGGCAAGTCCTCTCTTCTCAATGTGCTAGCAGGCCGATCCTCTGCTGCTCCTGGGATTGTGATCGAAGGTCGTGTTACAGTAGGAGGCAAGATTATCAACCCCGTGAGCTTCCGCAAGAACATAGCTTATGTGATGCAAGATGATGCCTTGATTCCCACGGCCACTCCTCGTGAAGCCCTGCTGTTCAGTGCCACTATGCGCCTGCCAGCAAGCTATAGCGAAGAGAAGATCCACGGCTTGGTAGAGGAGCTTTTGGAAGAGTTGGGTATCTTGGTCTGCGCGGATGTGATGATCGGTGGAGCGATGATCAAAGGCATCTCTGGAGGACAGCGCAAGAGAACCAGTGTGGGAGTTGAGTTGGTCACCGATCCCTCCTTGCTCTTCCTTGACGAGCCTACTTCGGGTCTAGACTCTTATTCAGCTTTCAACCTTGTGAAGTTGTTGAAGAAAGTGGCACAGAGAGATTGCACTATTCTCTGCACCATTCATCAACCATCCTCGGAAGTCTTCTTCCTCTTCGACACCGTGATCTTCTTAAAGGATGGCAAAGTCTTTTATCACGGACCTTGTAAAGAAGTCATTCCTCACTTTACCTCTCTGGGCTATCCTTGTCCTCACAACTACAATCCTTCGGACTTCATCATGACGTTGAGCCAGAAGCTAAGTGAGGAGGAAGCTTCCAGCAAGGGTCTCTTCCAGTCTGCTCCACTGGCTCTTCAAGACTTGGGTCACACTCGCTCTTCGACTCGCTTGAATATGGATGTGGAGTTCAAAGCGGAGAGGTCGCTCTCCAGGCAGATCATGGCCCTGACAATTCGCGAGGCAGTGGGAACTGTGCGCAACGTGGGAGCGCTGGCTGCTCGCTTTGGCATGACCGTCTTCTTGTACTTACTCTTTGGTCTCATCTTCTTGGGTGTGGGTGGCAAGGACTACTCCGATGACTCCAACATGACGAACCATTTCGGAGGGATTACTCAGTTATTGCTCATCAGCATGTTTGGCTCGGCGCAACCAGTCATGCTCTCCTTTCCTTTCGAGCGACCCACTTTCATGAGAGAATATGCTACGGGCACATGTAAGACCATCATCTTCTTCGTCTTTGTCTTCTATCCTTTGACTTCTATCCTTTGACTTCGATATGTTGGTTGTTGTGTTCCAGATGGTGCGCCAGCTTACTTCATCAGCAAGCTCGTCATCGAAGCTCCTTTGAACTTTGTGCAACAGATCGTAGCCTATCTCTTGGGCTATTTCATGTTGGACTTGCAAGGGAGCTTCATCTATATAGTCTTGGCTGCTTGGGCACTGGGCATGTGTTCATGCAGTGTGGCGGTGATGTGTGGATGTCTCGTGAGCGATGTGAAGCAAGTGACAGAGTTGGCGCCTTTACTCTTTGTGCCTCAAATGTTATTTGTAGGTTTCTTTATCTCAACGAGCAAGATTCCTGTTTTCTTGCGCTGGGCCCAGTATTTGTGTAGTTTGAAGTATTCCATGAACCTGGTGTTGATCACGGAGTTTGATTTGGATAGTGATAAATGCAGTGCCAGCGAGGAAGCTAGGAATAACTGCAGAGATCTGTTGGTCAACAACGATGTTGAGACGGGCCGTTATTATGTATACATCTTGATCTTGTTTGCTTTATTTGCTGGTTTTCGTCTGGCAGGAGCCTTTTTCTTGGTTCAGCGAGCTAAGCGCTTGTATTAATGAGAAGGGTCAGTCTATTCTCTTCTTCATGCCTAGTTGTTATTAAGTGACTCATTGACCACCATAGTCTATTCAAAGAGTTGAATCGTAAGGTGAAAGAGGATGGAGTTATTATATAGACCAGCAAAGTTAGGCTTTACTTCTAAAGACAACTTTCTAGATTTTAGCGAAACTCTATCGAAACAAAACAATAACACATACAAATCAAACATTAACACTATTGTTAATAATATATAGTAGCTGTAGACCTCTTGGTAAAACTCTTCGATCTTATCCTATCTTCTTTCAAACCATAGAAAGAAGAAGGAAGAAAGAATTTGCATCAATAGATCACCAATGAAGAATAGAGAGAGAGAGAGACTGAGGACCGAGGAGAACAGAAAAGTATAATACAACAACATAACAGGTGCTCCATTGATAACAAAAGATGAAGCAAAGCGTAGAAGAGGGCAAATGACAGGAAGAACAAAGCGATCGATCGAACAGTGTTTCAAGTGTTTACAATTTTGTGTGGATAGGAAGGAGAACACAATGGGCGAGTAGAAACAATTCTTCTACAAGATCACAAAATTGACAACAAGAGATAACAGAAGAAGCAGAAGAAGATACCTCATAAGTCCAAGTCATTTGAATGTTGGTGACGATGTTTAATCACATAGTACAAGAAAATACTCCATCCACCTAACATAAAGAGAATAGCAATTATGAGGAAGAGATTGGTTTGACTTTTCTTCCCCATAGGTTTGACATTTTCTAAGTTAGTTGTGAGATAGTCTACATTATTACGATGAGGATGATAAGGTAGGAAAGGCATCATTAACTGTTTTCTACGCTTTGATTGTTGAGAAGCTGTATTTGTATGAGAAGTAGTAACCTCTACATCCTTAGAGAGCGATGACGATGATACTGGAAGAGAAGGAGGAGGTGGTGGAGGTGGTAAGGGTGGAGGAGGAGGAGTGGAGGGAGGATTGAGGAGAGTGAGAGTATGTGTTGGTTGGATGTCTTTCGTCTGACTTTGTCTGTTGTGACGTGGTCTACGAGGTTCTTCTACAGCAGCAAATTTCGTTTCTAGTTGATTTGAACGAAGTGTAGATAGGAAATCAATAGATGGAGATGACATTCTCTACCTTCACCAAAATGACTGTCAATACTTGAAGGAGGACAACACGGAAAACACAATGTTGTCGGTATTCAACCCAGGACAGAGTCAATGTGAAGAAGGAAGGTTCTTTGTTCTTCTTCTTCTCTACTGAACAAGCAGCAGTAGGAATGAGGTGTCCGAGGTCTAGTCTGGTCTCGTCTACCACACTCAAAAGAGAGGCAACAGCAATCAATGGCAAAGGAGCAGAAAGTCTTGAAGTTGCCCAGCAGGCAAGAGGCAACGCACACGCAAGACCACGCACCTCTCCACCACACTTCATTTACCACCCCCACGCAACATAATAACTCCTGACGTCACATTAACATCCCAAAACACGGATTTTCAGACCATGGTGGGATTGTCAAAACACGGTTTTGTAGAACTGATATTTTCGTGGTTTTATCTCACATTCTGGTGGTCTGTCTCTCTCTCTCATCATCATCTCCTTCTGTCTGTCTCTGAATGAATCTTCATCAACACGATTCTAATAGTCATACCCCTTTGACAAGATTCTTATCCCCTAGATCAACTTCTTATGGTAGTATTCATGAAGCTGATTCTATAATGGCGTCATCATCATTATCATTATCATCATCATCTTCTTCCAAGAAATCAAAATCGATCAATTCCAGCAGTCAGTCTTTTCTCCAAGAACTCTATGGCCAGCTGGATAAAGCCACTCTTCTCGGTAGACAACTCTCTGATAATCGCCAAATGAAAATCATTAACTCTTCCAATCAAACTACACATTTTCAACCTGAAAGTCGCTATCGTATTGACAATGAAAGGACTGTAATACCACTTGTAGGAGGTGATGATGGTGAAAGTATCATATCTGATAATGATATCGAAAATACGAATAGCAAGAAATCCAAGTCACGACCTGAAGTTGTTGTTAGTCATATTCACTTGAGAAGAGTGGATTAGCTATTACTTCCGTATAATACAGTTATCTACTACACGTACTATACAAAGGGCTGCGTCAGTTTCTGCATGACCTGCTCTTGTTTGCCTTTCGATTTTGCACTTGGGATAAGCGACCTTATCCCTCTTCTCTCTGTATGTGAAGCATGGATACACTAACACTATATACGCTTGACTTGACTTTTGTTTTTCGGGGCAGTCTGTTAATGGGCCTGTGGAGCTAATGAAAAGAGCTCCACTTGCGTTGTTGTAAGATTTTGGTGATATCATAGGTTTGTTGTTGTAATTCAGGTTAATTTATCATATACTGTACGTAACATGTTCTTGGCTAATATTAACGTGACTTATGAGTGGGTTTACAGCAGTGCATGTATCTGGATTGGGCCTTCTTTGAACAAGAAGACAACATCTTCTTCCTTCTCCTCTCTCTATCTCCTCATATATGGACAATACATAGCAAAAAAGCACAACAGGAGAAGGTCATCACCAAGACAGAGACAAACAGACAGAAAGAGAAGACGGGAATCAATTCATTAACAGCGGTCAGTCATTATAGAAGCTCCTTGGGAGCAGATCCACCCATGATCGCTTTCAATTGCTCTAACGTAGACTTCTGCAGGATAGCAGGGATGGTGGGCTTGCCCAGTTTCTTGTAAGCCTCATAACGATGACAGCCTCCAAAGGCATAGTAATAGTTCCCACCTTCTTTACCTTTAATCCACATGACAGTAACAGGAGGAACTTTATCAGGATCTTCTTCGATAGTCTCCATCAAAGAACAAACTTTGTTTTCATTGACAGATGGAAGAAGTGGACGTTGAATCACTGCAATAGGAATATTATGAATCTCACCAGCACCGTCACACATAATGAATCAACGTCTTCTATACTATCAACTGGAGAATAGAATAGATTCTGTGGTGTCTCTGCTGACCAGACTCTAACCATCTTCACAACTCAGAACATGATGAGGGAGTGGAAAACACGACGGGTGGATTGTCTACCAACATCGCATTTTCCTATTTAAAAGTCCACTTATCACACTTCCTAACCTGTACTATTATCATCCTCAAGAGAGATGAGCGTGAAGGACATGGAAACAAATCCTTTGTCTTTATCTTCAAAGGAGAAGCAGAAGGGGTGTTAAAGAAGGAACAGAATGATGGTGAAGCTAGAGCAGGTTTACTAAACTGGACAGCAATAGAAGAAGACATGTCCATGTGTTGCAAACTGTTTTTGATATCGCTTTTGGGAGTTTAGTGTTTTCGTATTTCAGTATTTCTGTTTTTGTTGTGTTGTCAGAGGGAGGAAGCAATCAATAAGTTTAGTGAACTAGTCCAGGAGTTATAAGAAGAGAAGGAAAGCAAGAGAGAGAGGGGTCTAGATCACCACCACTAAAATGACATCATCCTCATCACCTCTAATTGAGAATAATATTCTGAAGATTCTGAAAGAACGTGAAATGTTCTCTTCATCTTCTTCAGTCTTCTCTCGTCATCTTCAACGTCATGTCCAAGGTTCAACCTATCAAATGGAAAGAATGCAATTATTACATACTCTTGAAGGACATGAAGGATGTGTTAATACTATTCACTATAGTGAGTCAGGCCATTATCTTATTACAGGATCAGATGATACAAATGTTAAACTTTATCATAGTTTTTCAGGAGAAGAAATTGCACATTTTCCAACTTTACATCGTCATAATATCTTCTATGCCAAAGATTTACCAACAGGTGAAATGGTTGATTTCTCATTATCAGGAGAAAGACGAGAAAGTTCAGAACAGAAAATTGTCCATCAAGGTGTGCCATTATGGATTGTCACTTGTGCTGCTGATGGTCGAGTTGCTTTATTAAATACTGTGACAAAATGTCATCGTTTACTATATCATCATCGTGGTCATGCACATCGTATTGCCATGGTACCTAATCAATCACATCAATTTTATTCTTGTGGTGAAGATGGATTAATCTGTTTGTTTGATTTACGAGATAAGACAGAACGATTAGTTGCTAATCCACCTGATGCAATGTTAGCTCCTATTGTAGGAGGTAATACATTACCTTCGCTTAAGATTAACTTCGAACCTCGAGGATTATCCACTGCTTCCATCTATGCCTTGGGTGTTAATCCCATGAATACCTATGAAGTTGCTGCAGCTGGGAATTATTGTAAAGTCTGTCTTTATGATATTCGTAAACCATTTACTCCTTATAAACGATTGTGTCCCAATCATCTAGTGGGGAAGGCTAATATGCATATAACAGGTTTGAAGTACAGTTATAATGGGGAAATGTTAATTGCATCTTATAGCGATGATGATATCTATGCTTTCTATACTGGTGGGGATGTCCTGCCAACATCTTTCCGATTTGGTAATCGAATGCCTGTTTCTTCAAGAGAGCGAGCGATGAATGAAGAAGAGAAGGACGAAGGCGTAGAGGAAGACGAAGGAGGAGGCAATCCTGCCAGTACTGCTCGTCGTCCTAACTGGCTGACTAATAATTGTTTATCACGTGTGTTTGGATCTATGGTAGGTTGGAGGTATGGTGCTAGTCCTTCTCCGAGTACATCTATTGATGAAACCCCAGATAGGGAAGAAGAAGAGTCTGCTTGGCTTGAAGAGGTAACAGATCGTGGCTATCTACAGCGTTATAGTGGACATCTCAACTCAGAGACAGTGAAGCAAGTGAACTTTCTGGGTGGACAATCAGAGTTTGTTGTCTCAGGGTCAGATTGTGGTCATATCTTTATCTGGGATAGCTATTCGTCAAGATTGGTTAAAGTGTTGGATGGAGATGAGAATGGAGCTATCAACTGCTTTTCTAGCCACCCCACACTTCCTTATTTCGCCTCTTGTGGTTTGGATTCCAATGCCAAAGTATGGGCACCTATTGGACCACATGAACCATTAACACCTGGAAGCACGGCCAAGCTGGATGCGGATGAACTTATCGAGCGTAATGCAAGTCGAGAGAGCATCAACAATCGTAGTGCCATGCTGTTCTCTCGACGTGCGCTGAGGATGATGCTTTCACTGGCTCAGTCTACATTAATTAGATCTCGCAATTTAACTCGTTCTCGTGGACAGGAAGGAGAAGATGATGTGAATGCAGAAGATGAAGAAGAGGATGATCAGCCAAGAAGACAAAGAATGCGCATCCTCGAAGTCTTGGCTGCTATGGAGCCCTTCTCCTTTCTGAGTGTTCCGCGCAGCGATGACGATGACGATGATGACGAGAGTGCTGCTGAAATCGAGGAAGAGGCAAGCGACGAAAGTGATGAGATGTATGATCGTTATGATGATATTGAGGAAGAAGAAGAAGAAGAAGAAGAAGAAGAGGAAGAATATGAGATGGAAGAGGAAGAAGAGAATAGTGATGCGGACAGCTCTGAATTGCTCAAGGATAGTGAGGAGGAAGAAGAGGAAAGCTGTGAGGATAAAAGCGATGTTGATAAGCAATTCGATGAAGATTCTTCTCGAGAAGAAGATACGCATGATGACCACGATGCGGAAAATGCAGAACGCGTAGCATTATTGCCTGCTTACAATCCTTCGTTGCAAAGTGATGACTCGGAGTGTGAATGGGAGGGATGATCGTTTGATTGATTGATTGTAATTATTTTGTACAGTAAGCCATTGTTGCAAATTGAGGTGATCTACCGCTATGAACATGAAATATGAAACATAAATATGCCTTTGACTCTAAGCCTTTGACTTGCCCTGGGACGACTCTTCGTGATCCTTTTTGCAAGCAAATAAGATGAAATCCACCTGATAGAAAATGGGAAACCGTTAGATGCGACCACAGATATAATGGGAGAATGCCTCACCAATCGAGCTGCATAGCCCCATTCGTTGTCATAGTAAGCGACCAGTTTTACGAAGTTTGGATTGAGAACAATGGAGGCAGTAATATCAACAATACAAGAATGCTCATCTCCATTAAAGTCTGAGGAAACTACAGGATCGCTTGTAGCTCCTACAATGCCATGAAGAGGATGGTTCTTGTCCTTCTCTATCTCACATATGGTATGGCTCAATTCCTGGAGGTCATTCAAAGGCTTGGAGAGCTTCAAAGTGAGATCTAAAACTGATACATTCTCTACGGGAACACGGAAAGCCAGACCTGTGATCTTCCCTTCTAGCTCAGGAATAGTTTTGACAACAGCTGCTGCTGCACCAGTGGTTGCTGGAATGATATTTCTGCCAGCACATCGACCTGCTCGGTAGTCCCTTTTGCTGGCAGTATCCACCACGGTTTGTGTGGCTGTTACAGCATGAATTGTGGACATCAATCCTTCTTCTATGCCATAGTTGTCGTGAATCAACTTCACTAAAGGAGCCATGCAATTGGTCGTACAAGATGCATTGGAGACTATTTCCATCGAGGAGTTGTAACAAGATTCATTAACACCCAGAACAAACGTTGGAATATTATCGTCTTTGGGAGGCGCAGAGAGCACAACTTTCTTGGCTCCTGCGCGTAGATGTCCTGCGGCTAACTCGCCAGTCAAATAGTGCCCAGAAGTTTCAGCAACATACTCGACTTCAAGATCACCCCAAGGAATCTCATTGGCATCCTTGAACTTAAAGACAGGTATGCGACAATCCCCAACACGGATAGCATCATTGCCATCCACTTGAACTTCAATGGGGAAGCGACCATGGATGGAGTCATATTTCAATAGATAGACGATTGCATGATTATCAAGCAAAGGATCATTAATTGCAACAATATTAGCCTTCTTCTTCAACCAAATTTGTCGTGCAAACAAACGACCAATTCGTCCAAAGCCATTGATTCCAATTTTGAGATCACATTCACACATGGTTGTCAAGAGTCCAACAGGGAAGTGAAAATTATTGGGCTAATGGATTGACTGATTGATTGCCTATGAGGACTGATTGATTGCCTATGAGGATGGTTTAGATTGTGACTCTGTGTCATGAGAAGCGAAGTCAATCTTCTTGAAGAAGAGTTGAAGAAGAGAAGGATAGAAACTGAAAAAGATTCAATATCCTTCACCAAGCTTTCGTCCCTCGTACAAACTCGACTTTTGCCGAACTTCGAAAGGATGGGTTTGTGTGCTTATGTTCAAGGTGCGGATGGGTTTCTCGACTTTTTCGAGCTCGAAAACTTCAAATTTACGACTTTTGCAAGTGATTCACATCAATCAAATCAAATCAAATCAAATCCAGGAGAGAGAGAGACATCAAAGGCATAAGGAGTCATAAGGGGTACAGTACAAGAAATAATAATGAATCCACTTCGATTGAGAACTAGTAGAAGAGAAAATTCCATCCATCAGAGATCCGTTGGAAATGGCCACCATGATGATCGATTATTAGAGGAGGAACAATTACACAATTTGATGATTCTCTTACTTATCACTGACTATCTTAGGAAAGAAGAAGAACAAGATGGTGATGATGATAGAGAGGGAAGTGAAGATGAAGATCGCTTGGAAATCTTACTGCTGCTGGCAATGCTCATGATTCTTCGTGATAACAATAACAATAATTAGCTGATCGATGACATCACTATATGACATGTTACACCCAGGCCATCATACTAGGTACAGCAGTAGTACTGTAGTATGTAAGTACAGTACTAGTACATATCTTAACAATAGCTACTGTGGTAATACTTTCTTCACACACTCTTTATAGCCTAACACAACTAAACTAACTATTCAACATCATCATTAACAAAAACATCATTACCAACCAATCCTACCATGCAAACCACCACTATCGATAGTATGAAGGAAGCAAATATGTGGTTTAGAGAGTCAAACCATCTATACTACACTGTACATGATAATAACTCGGCTGCGTAGAGTTTTAAAAGCCGCACTCCTCACATATTAAATCTTCAAACTTGATAGATAGATGCTTAGTCTATGCTCCTTTAGACTTTCGTTCTAAAAAGGTGAAGTGTTGCTTTCTAACCCAAAGAAAACAACATAGACTAAGAGAAAACAATATTTACTTTATTCTCAATTCCTAATCTTATAAGACGATACAGCAGAGCATCTATCTCATCTGTCTTTCAATTTATAACAATGAATATGAAGCACATGAAGAAGAGCAGGCAAGAAGAGAATGTACATGCAGAACATGCATCTTATCCTGCCATGATCACTTTGTGCTTCTTGCACTAGCCAATATTGATCTTATTATCTCACTACTCTTCACCTTTCCCCCTATATTAGACATGGTTAGTCATCATACAGGAAGAAGAGAAGATGGGGCACGAAACACAAATACAACACATCACTCTCAAGGTGATTAACACATAATAAGGGGAGCAGGACTAATGCTGCACATGGACATTGCCTGGTAGAATGACATTGTCAGCGGGTAAAGGAGGTAAAGCCTGCCATTGGAAAGCAAAGCAAGCAGGATGGCCCGAATGATAATACTTGTGACCACGCTTGTTAAACTTATTATGTTCATCTGCCATGTCATCAAACTTCTTCCAACAGAAGACAGGTTGATCATCAGCAGAAGGTCCTAGTCGTGCCAAGACCATTGGTTTCTTATCGAAGATGGTGGCTGTATTATTAATAATATCCACTATAGGATTATTATTCAAATTGATACCTAGCAATCAATAATATCCGTTCACCCCACACATTAGGTTTAGTAAAAACAAAGAATTAAGGAACAAATAGAATAGAGACTAACCGAAGGGATTGTAACGAACTGCCGAAGAGGTGACAGAAGATACTTTGGCATCTATTGCACCAAAAGGATAACGATTTTCTTCTTCCCAATCCAAATCTTGTCTACAAGCAATGGCACTACATGATTGATTCTTAGAGAGAGGATCTGTACGAAAGCGATTATAACCCATTAGATACTGTAAGTCATGAAGATTCTCGACCAATCCTTGTTGTGCACGGAAGATGGCTGCACGAGGATCAGTATCATGACAATTAATAGGATCTTGAGCACAAAGTTCATCTTGTCCAGTAAATCTCGAAATGTCTGAGTAAAAAGGATTGTTATAACTTGCCCAATACCCATCAGCCTGAAAAAAAGTAAAAACAAACAGCAAAGAATGTTAATCAAATGTCAAGACATAGAATTCGTGATAGATACGTACAATAAGCTTTTGAGTCAGATCTTCAGAATGAATATATCCTGGTACTTCCTCCAAAACAGTTAAAAACCCTTCTTGTGGATCTTTACCAGGTGAAAACTTCGCAAGATCCATGACCATCCATTGATTGACATAAGTACCCGAGTGAAGGAAAGAGAATGTCTGTGCCCACGATTCTCCAGAAGTAGCCAATAGATTAGAAAGTCTAGCTCGTGCCCAGGACAACATAGACTCAGGAACAACATTTGCCAAGAGCTCTGCCTTGTAGACATCAATCCTAAACACAGCCAAATATGTTACCATACCGTATATATTTCAGAGAAAACAATCGAGTGAAATTCCTTACGTGGTTTCCATGACAGCTAATTCACCTCTACCATGAACAATATAGAAATCATCAACACTGCTTAGAAGACCAGGAGAAGAAGAGAAATGAACATTGAAGATGCCCTCAACATCCACGAAACTATCACTGGCAATTAGTGGATCAGTATTGGAACGAATGGTCACGCGAGGATAGGCATAATGTTTGAAGATGCGGGGTGCAGCACATTGGAAGTCATCCCAGGTGTTGTGACCAAAGACGATATCACTGCGATCTGCCAAGAGCTTAATGATCGCTGAGCAATGCTCAGGTTGACTTCCTTCATGAGGTCCTACACGAAGACGGCGTGGTGGGAGACGACCATGGCGATAAGATCGACGTTTGGAACTTCCCTCATCTGACGTGCGAGGAGTAGAGGATCGATCCGCAGCAGTGCCCAATTTGGCATCTTCGTCGATATTGGTAGCCACAGGCTCTGTCGGCACAGAGGTTTGCTCAGATTTCTGAGTTTGATCTTTTGCTTTCTTTCCCGAGCGGAAAGCAGCGCGATTCCACCGTTTACCACCAGGTGTTGATTCTTGCATTCTTCTGCTTCTGCTCTTGTCGCTACTAGAACCAGAAGAGTCAGTTGTGCTGTCATCTTTCTTCTTGCGATGTGTATGAGTCTCAAAGTAATAGTCGTCGTCATTTACTAACTCATCCAAAATACCACTTGCAGGTGCTTCATCTTGTTGGAACTTAGCAGCAATTTGATAGAGATCACCATTGGCATTCATCAACAGCAAGTGAATCAATGCTGGCTTCTTGCGCAAGGAAGGTAGATATATTCCACTGCCTCCTTCTCGGTGAGGAGCCGATGGAGCGGAAGGATCAGCAAATGCTGTGGTAGTGGGATAAGATGGAGTGGTAGAGAAAGGTGACTCTGAAGGCAATTGCTCTGACCCTGGACAACCCGCTTTCGTACCAGCCACCATACCATCTAGCTGCTTCAACATACCTAAAGAAAGATAACATTGGGTATATCATTAGCTCAAAAAGCTTCGATAAATGTTAGAAATGAGCTTTAACTAACCTCTGACAGCTAACCAATATTCAGAATGTAGATAGTTCTCTTCAGCTTGCATCAACATCCAATCATGATTCTCTTCCAAGAATTCTAAGGACTCGTCCGTTGGATCACCACCATCAAATAAGCCCGCATAGAAATTCACATACCAAGCATTCATTTCATGACATGTCAGGTAGCCTTCCAGATAACCGAGTGCTTCCATTGTTCGCAGATATTGTTCCACAAGAAGATCATCTGAATTAATACCCAATTTAGCAAGCTTTTGTCTCTCATGGGTAAAGAAAGTGGAGAGGTTTGGTGTCTGGATGGAAAGATAGTGCCATCCATTGCCATTTACATTGCGAACATAACTACCATTTGCCAGGACATGTTCACCAGAGTGGGAATAGGAACGTTTTAAGAACAAAGGATTGTTATCAATGACCTTATAAATGTTATTTTTTTCATCATATACGATAGACATGGGCTCTTCACCAAGTCCATCTCCATCACTACCATTCATCGTGGAAAAGAGGAAGGCTGACTCTTTATGATGATATAGTGCCATGGCAAAGAAGGCAAATGAAGCAAAGATTATAAAGAAAACACCCATGTATCGATGGAAAAACTTGGAAGAAGAGACAGAGTCTCCCATCTTCTCTTCCAAGGAGATCATCGATGCTGTCGTACGAATCGATTGATAATGTAGGTTGGAATAGACAGAACGTTCAGAATCCGTGGAAGGAATAAAGAAGTCATGATCTACTTCTTCTTTACGTGACTCACAATCATCTTGAATTGGACGATAGGCCATGATGTTTTTTTGAATGCTAGAAAATAATTCCAATGCTGTCCTTGTACACACACCAATAGGAAAAACAAAAACCAAAATCTATTTCAGCAAGAAGAGCAAAAATAGAAAGACAAAGACCAATAAAACTTTTAAAGATGACAATAGCTATAGTCTCTGACAATACAATAGAGAATTAAATAATTTATCACTCACACTCTTTGATCTTTATGCTATCACCGTGGATTTTGTATTTGATTTGGGAGTGGATGCCGGGATGGCAGAGGCAGCAGCAGGAGCCGCTCAGAATGACGACCACCCCACATCGGAACTCAGAGCTTCAAAACAACAAGTTTGCTAATTGGCATAATAGGCTTTAAAAGCCATTTTCGCGAGTTCTGGAGTTTGGTAATCGATTATGAAGCTTGGAAAATCGAACTCTAAAGAGGCCTAACCTACAGTAACTTGTGATAGTTATACTAATCGTAACACTAAGTACATCTCATAAACTATACTATACACTACATGCTTACGAGTTATTGTTATTCTGCTTTTTTCCATGCTGTTCACGTTAAAATGTTGTAATATTTGGATATATTTGGTTATTTGGTGTGAATGAATGAGGGAATTGATATGTTTTGAGAAGTTCTAGTTTGTAACTACTTGGAGAGGATTTCCATGCTTCGAATAACCTACTAGAATCAGAAAATATCAATCATATTATCATTCATATGTACAATTATACAGTATGCACAGGGTTTTCAAACTTCCTTAACTAGTCCAACTTTGGCATGTAGTCCTGCGCGAGATGCACGCTTTCACAAAAGCCACATAGGATTGGGATAGGTCGAGATGGCACTTTCTGACCATTTTGAGTCTCCTCGCTCAGTAAATCATCCATGTCGGCATCAACCTTAGAAGCATGCCCGCAATGTTCACAATAGAAATAGAGAGAAGGATTTGCTGAGAGGAAGGTCAAAGTCACGGTGTCCACATCCTCACACACGGACACCATTGCTCCCTGGATCTCTTCTTTGCAAAGATCATAAAGACTAACATTGTTCAACTGCACAAGGTAATCTCCAATATGAATGCGTTCCATGGTGTCGCGGTTCAGGAGTGGACGACCAGTGTATGTATCAATCTCAAATGCCGCCGCCACGGGGTAATGACGCCCATTTCGAGTTCCATCACCAAGGAAGCCAAGTTGCAACCCAATAGTGCGAGCCAGTCCATTGCGATGGCGCAAGACAGGGCAACAGACAACGTAATGTTCGGCACGCCTACTCCAACGCCGCACGAAATCTGGTCGTTTAACACCGTCCCCATTGATTGGAAAGCTTGGAGGCACAGGTTGTGAGTCGTTCTTGTACTCATTCATATTCACAGGCACTTCAACTTCTTTCGACTGCTTATCGTATGGACTATGACATGCGCACGAGCTTTCTTTTGCTGTCGCTACACCACAAGAATATTCCACACATTCTTTCACTTCATTCAAGCAATCTGCTTTTGCATCACAATTGGGCTTCTTAGTCGAAGAACTCAACGGAATAATAGACTTGCTTGCATCACAAGAATTGGTTGCTGCCTTTAGTAATGCCTCATGCACAAGAACGGGATCATATTTCTCAGTCTTATTGGCCATATTTTCATTTCCGATGCTCTGCTCCAATTCATAAAGTAAGAGTACAGGTTGGTAAAGAGAGGCAAGACACAGCGCCACCACATCATTCCATTGGCCTATAGGTCTGACTCGTTGATCATCAAAGAGATAATATAATTCCTCCAATTTTTCTTCTGACTGCTCAAGAAGATCACTTTTCCCATCTTTCTTATTGGAAGAAGACTGAACCTGAAAGAAAGAGACATAATGTGATCCATAATAAGCAACCAATCCTCTGAAGATATAGGAAGGTCCGCCACGAGAGGGAATATCACACATCTGACCATTAGTTTGCGAAGAAGATGAGGACTTCGTGGATCGGCTTGGATCAGGAACGCATCGATAGACAGGAGGAAGATGAAGGTTCCCTGTATTTATATCATCACTAAACAAATCATCTAAAAAGATGCGATCCGACAAAAGGGAATAGAAAAGATACAAATCTTCTTTGCTCTGCCTGGATTCATTCCAAGATAAGGCTAAAGCCAATGCAAGAGGAGACTCTAATGAGAAGAAGAAGACCGAAGCTTTCCCTCCACAAGGTCTTAAAGGCTGAGGAGTTTTTCGAGGACCAGAATCATCCTTGCTTTCATCAAGTTTACTAGATTTTGAGGATGCTTTTGCTTTAATCGGATTATCATCTAATGAAGGACAGCTGCGATCACCCAAACTCATCATACAGCTCTTTAGAAGTCTTCCAAATTGAATTGATTTCTTCAAGTTATTTACTGAATTTGATGAAGAAGACGACGATGATGATAAACTACTATTGCTATTATTGCCACTGTTATTATTGTTATTATTATTCCATGACAATCGATGCATATTGGGATAAGCATATCGAGGAAATGCAGCTTTCTGTGGAGTGCCATTGTTATTGTTATTGTTGGATTGAGACAAAGGTAAGAGAGAGATTTGCTGTTTACGACCTTCTTCTATCAACTCTGTAGCTTGGAAATATAATAAGAAGTTGGTGCGTACAGCAGGTTCACTTGTAGCACCACATTCACGACATATGATTTGTTCTAGTATCATACCACCAAAAGTTGCATGTGCTAGACATTTACAACGTTCAGGACAGATTGCTTCAAGTTCTTGATGAATACGTTGTAATATAGCATCTAATGCTTCAGTAGCATCAGCAATAGCACCTAAAGAGAATTTTTCGGATAGACGACCTAAGGATTGTCTTAATTCTGTAGGTGGTAAAACATCATGTTGATCTGCATACTGATATTGTACAAAGAGATTACATAATGCTATTAGGATACTATTACCATGTCTATTACTAAATAAAACAATATCTTCTGATCCTAATATTTTTAGAAAGGATAATAAATGTGTACGAAATGGTCCTAAATGCCATAATGCTTGAATGGTCACATTGAGAAAGCAGTTATTTTCACCAACTTTATTCTCTAACCCATGATATTGACTAGATGGTGTATAGGCTAATCGATTCATCAAGATCTGAAACACTTGAAAGAAATAAGTTAGTTATTCTCTTCGTTAATTTTATCCTTCTCATAGCAATTCTCCTTCTTCCAGTTATTGTTGTCTTGCGCGGTGTAATAGCTGCACAGGGAGGATGACAAAGCCGACTTTGCAAAATTTCGACGATTTTCCCAAAAGGTAGTGTGGAATCCATGGAAAGTCGCCGAGTTGAGTGTGGTGTGTGTGTGGTGTGTGTGTGTTGATCGATTTGCAGAAGACATCAGCATTGCTTTGCTTTACCTTTGCAGAAGAATGATGTATGCATCTCTCTCTTTCCTTTTCCTCTCTCTATTGAGTGGATCGCTTAGCTTTTCATTGACTAAGGTAAAGAATATTGCATGAAATATATGATTCAGTCCATCACATTCAATTGAAGCTTCACACCTCTGTTCACCATCGTTAAGAATCTTCTCATCCATGATTCTACTACTGTTAACTGGATTATTCATAATGATAGGTTTCAACTACTTCCAGTTTACACACTATTTTGAAAGCTTCTTTGGATGGTCCCCCCAGTAGTGGTCCATTTGATGCATATCATCGTCAGTCTCCCGTGCTGAAGAGGTAGGTTGAACTTGTGAATCTTTTCCTCATCATCTCCTTTCTATGATACTCAATATATGCTGTTTTAATACATCGAATAGAAATCGCTTAGAAGAGTCTTGGGTGGAGCAAAGAGCTCGTCCTCGTAGAAATCGCAAGAGTGAAGCTATTAGAGCTTTAGTGCGTGAGAATATTGTCACCCCCAAGTATGATTCATCACTGCCATTACTATATCTCCTTTTGTTGTCACTAACTCCATTGTTTGGGTTGTGATAGTGACTTCATGTATCCTCTGTTCATCCATGAAGAAGACTATCAAGAGGAAATCTCTTCCATGCCTGGTTGCTTCCGTCATTCTCTAAAGCACATGCTGGAGGAGGTCGGTGAAGCTGTCAAGTACGGTGTTAAAGCTTTTGTACTCTTCCCTAAGGTTCCTGATCACTTGAAGTCAAATTATGCGGAGGAATCATACAATCCTAATGGTATCGTGCCAAGAGCTTTGGCGTTGATCAAGCACAAGTACCCTCATGTTGTTGTTGCAACGGATGTTGCTCTCGATCCTTATTCTTCTATGGGTCATGATGGTGTTGTGAAGGACGGCAAGATCTTGAATGATATCACTGTTGAACAGCTCCAAAAGCAAGCAGTTATGCAAGCCCGTGCAGGCTCCGATATTGTCGCTCCTTCCGATATGATGGATGGACGCGTGGGAGCTATTCGTGATGCATTAGATTCTGAAGGTTTCACAGATGTGTCTATTTTGGCGTACACTGCCAAGTATGCCAGCGCTTACTACGGCCCATTCCGTGATGCTCTCAATAGCCACCCTGGTTTTGGTGACAAGAAGACCTATCAGCAAGATCCTGCTAATGGCCGTGAGTGCTTGATTGAAGCTGCTTTAGATGCTGCTGAGGGAGCTGACATGTTGATGGTCAAGCCTGGTATGCCTTACTTGGATATCATCTACCGCTTGCGCACGGCTACGAACTTGCCCATTTCAGCCTATCATGTCTCTGGTGAGTATGCGATGTTGAAAGCTGCAGCTCAGAAAGGATGGTTAGATGAGAAGAAAGTAGTTTTGGAAACAATGATGTGCTTCAAACGTGCTGGTTGTGATATTATTCTCACTTACTACGCCAAGGAAGTCGCCAAGTGGTTAGCTGAGGATGGAGTTTTCTAAATGCGTCATATACTAGATAACTCAAGACTTGTAAATCGCAATAATAACTCCAAAGTAGCTTTGCTGCTACCTGAAATACATTTTGCCGCATTCCCTCTTTATTACACCCGCGATGCTTTGCTTTCAACTCTCATTTTGGTAGTTATTAGTGAAGGTTTCGGTGTTTCTTTCCACAAGATTTTGTGACGTATGCGCAGAAAATGGAAAACGCATTGATATTTAGAGGTCGGTTGACTTGCAAGGCACAAACAGTCGAGTTGCTCCCATTATCTGTTAGAGTGGTTTATTTCCGTAGCTTTAGTAGGATTAGTGGTTTTCATCTACTACATGATATAGAAGGATGTCTATTCAATCGTTTGCTGATTTTGATTTGTTTTCTTTACAAGGTAAGATAATGAAAATACAATTTCTAATTAGACTTTGAATTGGTTTTCTAAACTGTTGATGCCCATTCAAAACTGTGTACCTTTGTTTGATATTCATTAGAATTGGACGAAAATGGTTCTGCTCTTATAAATTCTTCATTATTATCATTTTCCGAGGAACATATTACCGATGAAAGTTCCACACATGATGACAATGAAGATCAAGGAACAGGACAAAAGAGAAGTAGTCCACGGAGAGCGTTAAGAGGAGAATATTATAGGAGCTTATCTTTCACTTTTAAGCGATTGGTAAAAACTGATATACGCCGAATCTTTCCCAGTATGTATTGTAATGTTCTAAATGGGGACGACTGTCAGTTGGTTCAGAATTTTCTTTGCAGATATATGATACCAACTTGTAAGATTTCCTGTGAGGCTATATCAGAATTAGGATCTCCGTTATCATACTATCAGGGACCTTTGGAACATGCTAAACATGTTCTTACTCTAGCTGAAGCTCTTCCTGATCATTCGTTAATATTACTGGGTTGTCGAATTATTCGATATCTTTACAAGGAAGTTTCTGTTATAGAGATGTATGCTGCAGCTAAAGCCACAAGGTTGATTTATCCCAACGACGATGAAGGCGAAGCTGTTATATATCCTCCAGTAGTCAATGAAGTAAGTGTTGAAGTCCAGCTGAGGTCGTCATTTTTTTTCAATGGCCAGGGACACATTATAAAAGCGAAAGGGGTTATTGCCAATAATATTCCATCTTTTAGATGAATTATGTTCACTTTACATGCATATTTATATCTTGGAGTAGGTTGTTTCTTCGGACATGTTATGTCTTACTGGACAATTATCAATATAGGTAGAAGAATCTTTAGCGTTGAATTCGAACTTGAGCTTGCGTGATAGTTACCTTAAGATGTGGTGGTTTTTATTTGAAGTGTACTGGTTGTATAGATTGTTAGCAGTGCATTTCTTCGTTCTTCAATTTATTCTATAATTTAATCTGTATCATGACACGTATTCTCATTCCAAACCAGCCATGAAGGTCCTAAAGGGCATGGGCAGAACCAACACCCAGCTTTGCCCCTTTTGTCGATTGACCGGTCTATTAATTCCTGACATCAATTGACAAACGCTGTTAATTCGATTGATAGACAAAAGGGACCATCGCGTTTTGCGTGGGAGCGTGGCGCGAAGAAAGAATGTTGCACAGAACCTGATTGCATTGATCAAGACAAAATGGAAGAAGGTGATGCTCTTTTCTCTTATTCTGATCTCTTGGACGAAGAATATGGGAAATTATTAGCATCTCTATCTGATGACGCAATGAAGATTTCTAATAGTGAAAAGCCAGTGAAAACGGACAAAAAAATGGGAAGACTACGATTTTACAGGAGTACTCGATGGTCTTACAAGCGCATTAGCAAATATGACTTGCGTAGAGTTTTTCCAACTATGTATTGTAATGCGATCAATGGGGGAGATTTTAACCTTCTCAGCAGATTTCTTTGTCGATATTTGTCACCAAGATGTGAAGTGGTGTGTCAAGATTTACCAACATATATCTCCCCTGTATTGAAGTATGTAGGTCCTTTGGAACATGCTCAATTTGTTCAAACTGTTGCGGGACAAGTACCTGATTATGTGTTACGTTTTCTGGGAAGTAGTATTGTGCGACCTCTGCATACAACCATTTCAATTGTGGAAGCTATGGTACGATTGACGGGTACAAGGCTATTCTATCAACAAGATATGGATGGTACCCTTACCCAAGTTATGAACATTGATATCGCTTTCAAGATATCGTTTCACATGAACCGCCATGGCAGTATTTTCAAGATGCACTACTAAAAAATGAGAGCTTTGTCTATCCTGAAATAATCAGTTCTATTATCTATCACAAACAGAATCATTAGAGTCTGGTGTTTGATGATCTAGACTTGTCACTCCCAAGTATGATTCATCACTACGATTACTGTACTATCTATATCTCCTTTTGTTGCCACTAACGCCTTTGTTTGGGTTGTGATAGTGACTTCATGTATCCTGTGTTCATCCATGAAGAAGACTATCAAGAGGAAATCTCTTCCATGCCTGGTTGCGTGTCAAGTACGGTGTTTAAGCTTTTGTACTCTTCCCTAAGGTTCCTGATCACTTGAAGTCAAATTGTGCGGAGGAATATACAATCCTGATGGTATTGTGCCAAGAGCTTTTGTGCTGATCAAGCACAAGTGCCCTCATGTTGTTGTTGTAACGGATGTTGCTCTGAAGATGGAGTTTTCTTAAAGCGTGGTAGACAAGATAACTCAAGACTTGCAAATCACAAGAAGACTACCTCGTATTAGATAATCTCCTCCGTGCAGCACATCTGTCAGCTGCAAGCCTGCAAATTAACACAACCCTGCCACACATCACGACAAACCAAATAATAAATCAAGACTTGCAAATCGCAAAAAAGACTGCTTCCAACTTCCGATCAGATAATCTCTTCCATGCAGCACATCTGTCAGCTGTCCGAATCAACACAACCCTGCCACACATCACGACAAACCAAAAGCCAAAAGTCCCATTTTTGTAGTTAACGCTCTCTTTTCTCGAATGTGGACGTATGCGCACAAACACACGCTTCACTCCCATCATCTCCTTGAGTGGCGACGCGGTAGTGTTCGAGTAGGAAAGCCTGTGGTTGTCTTATTTTTACATTTTATTTCCATGACTTCAATATTACCCATCTGATATTAGTATATGATATAGAAGACTATGTCTATTAGATCTTTACCACTAGATATTGATATTGATCTGTTTTCTTTACAAGGTAAGATCATAATAACAAAGTATAGAATTTCTTAAGAAGATTGGATTGCTTGTCTCGTTTTCTGTTACCTGAGTGTTCTGTTTCCTTGTTGATCTGATGTTTTAGAATTGGAGGAAAATGATTCAACTTTTAATAGCTCGACTTCTTTGGTATCATCTTCTGAAGAACATCTTTCTGATAGCAATTCCACACATGATGATAATGACGATGAAGGAGAAGAACAGAATAAACCTCCCCAGAGAGTGTTGAGAGGAGAGCATTTTAGAAGCTTACGTTTTACTTTTAAGCGATTGGTAAAAACTGATATACGCCGAATCTTTCCCAGTATGTATTGTAATGTTCTGAATGGGGACGACTGTCAGTTGGTTCAGAATTTTCTTTGCAGATATATGATACCAACTTGTAAGATTTCCTGTGAGGCTATATCAGAATTAGGATCTCCGTTATCATACTATCAGGGACCTTTGGAACATGCTAAACATGTTCTTACTCTAGCTGAAGCTCTTCCTGATCATTCGTTAATATTACTGGGTTGTCGAATTATTCGATATCTTTACAAGGAAGTTTCTGTTATAGAGATGTATGCTGCAGCTAAAGCCACAAGGTTGATTTATCCCAACGACGATGAAGGCGAAGCTGTTATATATCCTCCAGTAGTCAATGAAGTAAGTGTTGAAGTCCAGCTGAGGTCGTCATTTTTTTTCAATGGCCAGGGACACATTATAAAAGCGAAAGGGGTTATTGCCAATAATATTCCATCTTTTAGATGAATTATGTTCACTTTACATGCATATTTATATCTTGGAGTAGGTTGTTTCTTCGGACATGTTATGTCTTACTGGACAATTATCAATATAGGTAGAAGAATCTTTAGTGCCGAATTCGAGCTTGAGTTTGCGTGATATAGCGGTTTGTATGTGAAGTGTACTGGTTGTATAAATTGTTAGCAGTGTATTTCTTCGTTCTGAAAGTAATTCCTTAATCAAATCTGTACAATGGCACGTATTCTCATTCCAAATCAGCCAACAAGATTTCCTTTTACATGAAGCAAATGACCGAACTTTCAAATGTAGAATCATTAGTGACAGAGTGTTGGAGTCGAAGCTATCTGGTTTTTGATGATCTATACTTCTATACGCCTATATCACCAGTGTCTTGAAGGATTTTAGTTTTGTTCTTTGCCCTATAATGTTGTAAGTCTTTTCCATGCCTATCTTTTCCTCCTCGATCTCACTCAATCAGTTGTGATGAGTCGTCGAAGAGCAGTATAAATTAATTGTAACAACGCAAACCAACCTCAGAGCTTAAAAGAAAAGGAGGCTGTGTTTATATCTTACAATTTGTTGCATTTTCAAAATCACACAGCCTCGATAACGTGAAACATGATCCAAAGAGATGTGGTAGAGGTACTGTGATGGTAAACCACATATCATCTCACAACAACTCGGATACAAGGCTAGAAGTTAGCGAAGGTATGAGAATCATCATCTTCTTTAGTGTATGCACAATCATTTCGACAAAATCTACTTTCACCACACGTCCGTTATTTACGCTCTCTGCAATGAGTAAAAATGGCTGAAAGTGCACTGGTCTGGATGGTTTGCTTTTGGGGAAACCCAGAACTTGACGCAGTCCAACAAAGAAAAGGTGAGAGCTTGGATTGGTAGTATCAAGCAAAACTTTTTATCCTTCTTGGACAACAAAAATGGAAGGTATAGAATATGTAACTCAGGAAGTGAAGTTGAACAAACCCAATAGGGCTTCGGCGGCTGATTCAATGGTACCTTGGGGTGTACTTATGGAAACACCATCCTTTCCCCCACGGGGCAATGAATCCTCAGCTAACCCAGAGGGATGAGTAAGCTTTAGTTTCTTCCTTGTTGCGCCGATTTGTTCAACTGTTTCTTCGCCTTTACGAACTGTTTTCGATGATGCCTTTGGTGATAGCTTTGTCGAAGAAGAGCTAACGACAGTGTCTTCGGTTTTGACTGTATATTCAACTGATCTTGAAAACTCAGAGACTGCGCTTGAGGTTGTTGCGGCGCTGGCCTTGCTTATAATAGTATCATCGCTTTGAGTTTTGGCCGCATGCAGAGCAGAAGAATCGGTCTTCAAAGTCTCAGGGGAACAAGTTGTGACGTAGGATACTTTCAATGGCACGCTTTTCGTTGCTGAAGGCCGTCTCGAAAGTTCCTCCTTGTTTTCAAGATTGTCCTTTGAAATTTCTTTCACAGAAGATTTGTTTGCGTCAGATGAGAATGAAACTGCAGATCGGACCTTTCTATCTTCATTACTATCATTTTGTGAAAATGCCGATAAGCCTGCCATGCCACCTGAGGCATAAGATGAGAGAGCGTAAAATGGATGAGGATAAGACCGATAACCTCCTGCCGATGTGGGAGAAAGAGGAGCGCCTGGTTGCATACCATTCACGGCTTGAAGATATTGTTGCCACTGTTGCCAATCATACTGCGTGGGTGCAGGACCAGTTTGTGCTAAGGGTCCATAGATGTTGCTCGGCAGGTAAGGGAATAATCCAGCGGGTCCACCTGCTTGAAGATTGTATTGATTGAAAGACTGTGTGTGAGCCATGTCAAGCATGCTACGAGGCAGTTTGCCTCCTGGACCAAGCGGCGGCGCGCTATAGAAAAATCCAGGATGAAGCGGTAACATGGCACCGGGTGGAAGGAAAGATGGATAACCAGCTTGTGCATCACCCAAATCGCTCCCTCTTCGCTCCACGGCTTCTCTTAAAGCTGCATAGCCACCACAATCCATAGAAGATGAGGAAGATGTCACAGGAGGTGACTTTCGATCTTCATTGTTGGTCGAAATGACAGTATCATTTCCAGTCATTATTCGACCATTAGACACGGTGTTCGTGTCCTTAGAGCTCAAAGAAACAGGGCTTGCTTCTCTTTTGATCTCCTCTTCAGGAACATCAACACTTTGGATAGTCTTCGATGGTTGTGAAGACGACGGTGTATGCACTGGTGAGGCATTGCTAGTCTGTCGAGATGACTCGGAAACTTGTTTCTCTGTCTGTTGCCTTTGAGCCTTCTCGAGATATTTTTCATCTTCAGCACCCGTAGAGACTCGATTATTATATATGCGATTACTGACATCGGTTGGCATTCGATCAAAATATGCTTCAATCACCTTTTGCAATTGTTCAAATTGAGAATGTTTAGCAATGCTACCAGAAAGAAGCAACTTGTAGAGAGCAGGAACAGAAATGTCACCGATCTGAATGAGATAATTCAACTCCCCTACATTCGTTGGGTTTCTTAGTGCGTAACATGCAGAGTGTAACCAAGTAATAATATACTCAATTTCCATAGGATCAGACATATAAGGACGTAAGGCAATACGAATATTTTCATCTCTAGTCTTGACTTCTTCTTCACTTTCTTCTTGAAGGATTGTATCACCTTGTGCCGATGATGATCGTCCTCTTCCACCCAAGAAAACATGATCTGGATTGAATGATGAGTGACCAAGATTATCATCATTATGAAGACCATCATAACCAGACTTCATTATATTAATCTTTCGATTATTCCATTGTTCTGCTAAGAGAAGTTTGTTAATCCACGTCCTTCGAAGTTCTTCGAGATCACGTTGAGACATTTCAATAAATGCCAAGTTTTCAGGTGAACGAACCAAAGGAGTGAATGTTCTTTTCCCAATAGAACTATTTCCAGTATACTTCTTAGTAATTCTCATAGGATCACAATTTAAGACCTTGGCTAAATACGTTCGCAAAGTTGTTCCCTCTACGACAAAAACAAAAGAACAGAATTGATGAATTAAATTCATCCAATATTAATTAAGTGTCAATGAGATCGTACCTGGTACATCTAGAGTTCCATTTTCAAAGTCCACTAATAAAAACAAACAATGATAAATAATTAAATTTATGTTTTTTTGATTGGGACAACAACATAATATTTAATGACTTACTAATAATCTTCTCTGTATATCTTTCTTCTTCCACTGACCATTTTCCTCGTCGTGGAGTTTGACTTGTTAATTCTCGTGGTAGAATATTATCCATATTAGTATTATTGGAACCTCCACCACCATTACCATTTCCTCCTCCGTTGACCATCATAATAGTATTAATAATCGAAGAAAGGTTGTAGTAAGAAAGCCCGATAAAGATTTACTTTCTAATTAAAATAGAGAATAGAATAATAGCAATAATATAATCTCTAATTAAAAATTTATTTATTCTTGGTTCAAATCAAAAGAGAGAAAACCTATTAATTAATGAATGAATGAGAATGATAAAAAAACTTGAAGAATATCTCTCATGCAAAGTCAATAGGAAAAATTAAATACGTATAAAATTATCACACTTTGTCTTTAAAAATAGAATGAGATTAATGAATGTAGTTGATGATGATGATGATGATGATGATGATGATGATGACGTGGATAGTGTCAAGTTCACTCTTATTCTTTGACAAAGAAAAGTTGAAATGGAATGATCAGGAAGAAGAGGTGATCTCAGTTGAGCAAGCCAACGCTCCTCCTGCCAGTGCGTGCTGGACCCTCTCCCTCCATTCAAGGAACAGGTCACGTTGAAACAGCCTTCGAGGTGCGACTGCTGCCTGCCGTCACAGCCGTGGGATATCTCCCCTTTTCAACTTGCATTCAAGTTCTCTTCAACATTGCGCGGGGGTGCGTGTGTGGGGTTGTCTGCCGCCGCTGTTGAACTTCAATATGCCTCAAGGACCCACCCATTCAACAAGATCAAGTGAAATCAAAGGAATAGAATGTTAGAATAAGAATAATTAGGAAAGAAGGCGACTTTACAAAGTACATTCACTGCATTAAATGTTATGTAATAAACAACACTTATTGAATTCATACAAAATAACAAAGAACAGCCTCCTCTCATTAATAAAAGCGCTTAGCTCGCTGAACCAAGAAAAAGGCTCCCGCCAGACGAAAACCAGCAAATAAAGCAAACAAGATCAAGATGTATACATAATAACGGCCCGTCTCAACATCGTTGTTGACCAACAGATCTCTGCAGTTATTCCTAGCTTCCTCGCTGGCACTGCATTTATCACTATCCAAATCAAACTCCGTGATCAACACCAGGTTCATGGAATACTTCAAACTACACAAATACTGGGCCCAGCGCAAGAAAACAGGAATCTTGCTCGTTGAGATAAAGAAACCTACAAATAACATTTGAGGCACAAAGAGTAAAGGCGCCAACTCTGTCACTTGCTTCACATCGCTCACGAGACATCCACACATCACCGCCACACTGCATGAACACATGCCCAGTGCCCAAGCAGCCAAGACTATATAGATGAAGCTCCCTTGCAAGTCCAACATGAAATAGCCCAAGAGATAGGCTACGATCTGTTGCACAAAGTTCAAAGGAGCTTCGATGATGAGCTTGCTGATGAAGTAAGCTGGCGCACCATCTGGAGCACAACAACCATCGAAGTCAAAGGATAGAAGTCAAAGGATAGAAGACAAAGACGAAGAAGATAATAGTGGTCTTACATGTGCCCGTTGCATATTCTCTCATGAAAGTGGGTCGCTCGAAAGGAAAGGAGAGCATGACTGGTTGCGCCGAGCCAAACATACTGCTGATCAATAACTGTGTAATCCCTCCAAAGTGATTAGTAATGTTGGAGCCATTGGAGTAGTCCTTGCCACCCACACCCAAGAAGATAAGACCAAAGAGTAAGTAGAGGAAGATGGTAATGCTGAAGCGAGCAATCAGCGCTCCCACGTTGCGCACAGTTCCCACTGCCTCGCGAACGGTCAGGGCCAGGATCTGTCTGGAGAACGACCTCTCCACTTTGAACTCCACATCCATATTCAAGCGAGTCGAAGAGCGAGTGTGACCCAAGTCTTGAAGAGCCAGTGGAGCAGACTGGAAGAGACCCTTGCTGGAAGCTTCCTCCTCACTTAGCTTCTGGCTCAACGTCATGATGAAGTCCGAAGGATTGTAGTTGTGAGGACAAGGATAGCCCAGAGAGGTAAAGTGAGGAATGACTTCTTTACAAGGTCCGTGATAAAAGACTTTGCCATCCTTTAAGAAGATCACGGTGTCGAAGAGGAAGAAGACTTCCGAGGATGGTTGATGAATGGTGCAGAGAATAGTGCAATCTCTCTGTGCCACTTTCTTCAACAACTTCACAAGGTTGAAAGCTGAATAAGAGTCTAGACCCGAAGTAGGCTCGTCAAGGAAGAGCAAGGAGGGATCGGTGACCAACTCAACTCCCACACTGGTTCTCTTGCGCTGTCCTCCAGAGATGCCTTTGATCATCGCTCCACCGATCATCACATCCGCGCAGACCAAGATACCCAACTCTTCCAAAAGCTCCTCTACCAAGCCGTGGATCTTCTCTTCGCTATAGCTTGCTGGCAGGCGCATAGTGGCACTGAACAGCAGGGCTTCACGAGGAGTGGCCGTGGGAATCAAGGCATCATCTTGCATCACATAAGCTATGTTCTTGCGGAAGCTCACGGGGTTGATAATCTTGCCTCCTACTGTAACACGACCTTCGATCACAATCCCAGGAGCAGCAGAGGATCGGCCTGCTAGCACATTGAGAAGAGAGGACTTGCCTGCACCACTGGGACCCATGATAGCACAAACTTCATCAGCTTTCACCTGTATAGACATATTACATTTATAATGTATTTACTTCTATGTTTTCACAAGTTTTGAGGCAGATGTTTAATACCTGTCCCCAACAATCTGAGAGAATGTCCTTTTTCCCAGCTCGATAATTAAGTCCAACCCAAGCTATATCAGGCTTTGCTACATGTTCAGCTAAATGCTCTACATGATGCTCAGCAGGAACAATTTCATACTCTGTCTTCTCTGATTGGTTGATCGTCTCAGTCATTGAATAAATTGAGTGAATAGAAGAGATAATCGATTGGGTGGATAATTTTCTCTGGCACGTGCGTGGAGATGAAAAACCGAGCGGTTGTGCCACGGTTGTGCCGCTCTCTTTCATACAGCAAAGGGACTGTTGCACCCATGTGGTCGGCAAGGAAGTGGGGCTGTGCTGATCTCCTCCATGTCCTCCCAACTCCCCCAATATTCCAATGAGTCGTTTGTTGTCTTGACAATGTGTTTCTCAACACAACATCCTTATAATTTCTCGCCACAGACTCTCAAAATGAGGTCTTCCATTTCCTTTTATCCCCTTCCTCTTATCTATTTTATTATTTTGTCAAGAGTCACAAACTACACATCCACCGCACTTACATCAACAAATCCACACCACACATTCAAAAATAGACTACTATAAGACAAAATGGGGCACAACGATGGGATTAACACAGCACATTTCCATCTATCTGATCTATGTCCTCCTCGTTTTCATCTCCTACTGGAGAGATGAACCACAACAATTCGATTTCTTCTCAACAAGATCTTTCTTAGTATAGATGGTCATCTTCATCCTCAACCTCAATTGTTGTCAGAACAACCACTCCTTGGTCATCTCGAGGCTCCTCACAAAGACCATCCGTTAAGTCTATGTCTTCCTCTATATCCTCGCGTGATAGCTCGCCCTCTCTTACAGATCCCTGTGGAGGGATAGAACGAGAGGGACGATTGGTTTATTCTCCTCTTGCTGTATCGCCGTCATCATCAAATTCATCATCGCCAATGTCGGAGTCTGAGAAAGGGTGCGTCGAAGGCCTCGTACCATCTGGACATCTCCACAGTGCTTGGGGGGATGAGTATTGAACTGAATGACCAAAGCATCTGCCAACGTACAGCGTTGTGTGTGGGGATTAGGCTACTTTTCCTTTACCTATCTTAGACTAATTAAGGATAAGAGACATGTAAAGGGACGGATTCCAACAAATAGATATTTATGTCATATAATGTTTATCTAAGTCTTCAATATACTGAAATTGTCTTCGACAACCTTTAAGATGTTCATTATGATATTATTTTAACTAATCGTGGATTTTCGTTTCTCATTCTGTGGGTTCTCACTTTCTCCTTTCAATGCAATCAACAATTACTTGCACCCAAACAAACTACATGAAATGATAGTAATTACTGCTGGTTACAATACCAACCTTTATAACAAACACCCTAACCTCGGGTCGCGTCATACAAACTTCAAACTACCAGAAAGACAAACAAACAAATGATCAGCGATAGTTGTCGACATCCAAAACTGCCATCCACTCTGACTCTGATGTCGCATTATGCTATGTTGAGGTGGCAAAATGCTTTCAGTCCTTTCCTTCATCATTCTCTCTCTCTCTCTTGCTCTGGTCTTAGGTCGAAGAGAAGACTGGTTGCTGGGAAATCAACTCCTGCACCACCAGACCCAGCACCCCGACCATGGCCAACCGACCATTGTTCAACTCCTTTGTCTTCAAGTCGGCATAGGCTGCAGGGCTCTTGGGTCTCAGACCCAGAGGATCGAAGCCAAGGTTTCCAGGCTCATAGTCAGAGCGCAGCTTCGCTCCGAGGCTGGGACCATTCTTGAAGGTCTCTTCGGGAGACTCCCAACCCTCAGCGATGGTTCGACCCTCCACGGCACTCACCAAGACGAGTGCAGGGATCCAGAAGTTGTGGAAGATGGCCTCTGCCTTCTGGAACTCAAAGATGGCTGGTCCCGAGACTTCCCCATGGAAGAGAGGGTGGAAAGCCTCTCCGAAGAAGAAGCCCAGTGCTGCGAGCATGGCCACTCGACCATGCTTGATCTCGGATTCTTGGTAGCGCTTGTAGAGAGACTCGCTGATGCCGTTGCTGAATCCCAGAGGATCGAAGAAGCCCAGAGGAGCAGAGCTGCCCACCTGTTTCTTGGGATCGAAGACTTGGCCCTCGGAGGCAGAGGCTTGTGGAGCCGAGGGACGGTTGGAGCGAGCATTGGAGGGGGAGAGGCGGAAAGCATGGAAGAGAGCAGGTAAGAGGAAGAGCACGAGGAAGAGAGTGTGAGCAATCATTGAGGAGTGATGAGTCGAAAGTTGACTAGTGATTGGTGTAGTAGATTTAATTATGATGAGGGAAGAGAATGGGAGGTTGGTTGTTCTGACAACATTCTGTTTTCTCTGACGAGGTGTGGATGGAAGGAATTTCTTCTGAAGGAGTTGGAGTGAAGGGCAAGGCGTGGAGAGTGACGAAGCAGCCCACTTTGGGAGAAGCGCCACGTACTCGTCATGGAACAGAGTATGGAATCACTGTGGAATCCATCCCACCACAAACTGGGATGGAATGGAAATGAGTTCGGAGTGTTGTTGTACAATGTACTAGATCAAACTATTTCCAACTAAAGTCTCTCTAATGGCATTTTGGGCAGAAGTGAAGCCTTGGCGACCATAAAAGCAAGTCAAAGCTCTATCAGCACCTGTATAGCTTCTATTTATATTTAAGCTTAAGATTGACGGAGCATTTCATTGCAAATGTACTTTCACGATAGCTCTATCGAAGTTCCAAAGATTGAAAAAAGAAAGTTCAAGCGAGTAACCCAAACGGAGCTTAAGCTACTCGCTTGAAGCCTTCTTTTTTGATCTTTAAAGCTTCGATAGAGCTATTCGATAAGAAGGCAATGTTCAAATCGTTGCTGATGTTACGGACACTGTTGTTACAAGTTGGTGATCATTGCAGTTTCCAACATGCACACGACCTCAGCTTTCCTCGTTTAAGTTAACAATAAAGTTGATAATACGTTTTTGTCATGAAATTCAATAATACAGCGTTTTCTTAGCTTTATATCATTTCACCCTTGACTATGATGACATTGCTAACCTCTAACCTAATTCTAGTCTTGGTTGATCTTCTTGGAGAGAAGGAAGCAATCAGCAGGATCAATATTCTTGTAGTAATTAGGAATGATTTCCTTTTCTTCAAATCCATGATGAAGATAGAAATTCTTGGCTTCATTATTACTAATCTGGACATGCAAATAAACCTCTTTAATCGCAGGGTTTTTCGCTGCTGTATCCAACACATATTGAAGGAGCTTAGCCGCTGCAAAAACATATCAAATGTGTCAACTCC
The DNA here is from genome assembly GCA_015146655.1 of Ochromonas danica. NCBI lineage: Eukaryota > Chrysophyceae > Chromulinales > Chromulinaceae > Ochromonas > Ochromonas danica. Next base: position 41,647 of record VKHL01000023.1, read on the forward strand.
TTTTTAGTCAAATACAGTGGATTAAAATAGAATTACGGTCACTCACCAACACCTCTTCTTCGATAAGCAGCAAGAACATTAATTGTCATAATATAGAGACGCTTGATAGATGCATCATCAGGATGATCTTCAACACGTGAACAAAGTCCACCAATCACAAAACCATTCCAAAAGGCAAATCTCATATAATCTTTATCATAGGTTTCAATAATGTTTTTATAGAAGGTATCAGAATAGCGGACAGGTAAAGTATTGATATTCAATACTCGTAACTGTTGAATATTTGCAGGAGTTATCTCTCCTAATTCAAAACTCTTATCAAGTGACATGTCTTTGATCTAGGAAGAGAGGATGTCTCAGTGAGATGGAAGTCTATCTGCTGCTGGTCAATCAATCGATTGATGGAGTTTGAGGACACCGCCAAATCTGGCTTTCTGGCAAAGTCTGGTGGCAAAGTGAAACCTCACATTTTGAGAGTTACAAATCATATATTTATCAATCTATCTTGACAGCTCTTGCCATTCGAGAATGTAAACTACTGATACATAATGTAAATGTTCCTACAGGATTTTTAACCAGAGGTATCTTATCATCTTCATGTAGATGAAAGGAAAGATCATCTTTGAAACACACTAGGCTATCTATTGATCCATACTGTAGATCTAGTCTGGTGCATGACATGATGAGTCTGGTACTCAAAACCAACTTCACTGCTCCTTCTTAGGGTTATTGTCCACAACAAACCTTATGTGAGAAAATATTTAGAATTGATCTCACCGTATCGTTAATAGGGTAAGAATGACGTTCTGCGTATCTGATCGTATTTACAGAAGTGCTAAGGAAAGTGAATACATCATCTACTCTTCACTCCACACACTGTCTAACCAACTGGTTGTCTTCTTTCTCAGAGGACATACAGTGCTTTACCTCTTCTCAGACTTCTCCATCTCTTGCTCTTCTTCTGCTTTCTCTTCTTTGCTCTCCTTCTCTAAATAATGCTTCTTATAATAATAACGACAAACATTTGCTGTTCTCTCCGATGGCATTTGCTTTGCAATCCACTTCCACTTAACTCGACCAAAACCTTCTTTACTCTCATTTACCAGCTTCACAAACAATGCAATCTCTTCCTTTGTCCATCGCTTGCATGGCCTTGTTCCCACTCCAAGCTCTTCACATCGCTTAGCTATAGCAGCAACATTTCTGCTCTTCAAGCGATGAAATAATTTGTCATAAAGAAGTCCTTTACTGCGCAAGGAAATAAGAAGATCATCTTCTTCCTTTGTCCAAGGAGAAGTATTCAATAGTCGACTCAACTCATTCTCCCATCTAAAATCATATCACACACATACATACACAAACAGAACAACAACAATCAATATCCACATTATTGCATGACTCTCATTAACAATAAACTCACCTCACTTTGCACTCCCTCGCTGTGTGAGAAGAAGACAGACAAGATGCTACAGCATTCCATTTCCCACTATCCCCAAACTGTCTCACTGCTTTCAACAACTCTGCATCTTCCTCTTCTGTCCATAGACTCTCAGCTACTGACTTTCCACTACGATACTTTCTAATACGAGTATATTTGTGAAGACATTGTAATCCATTATACTGTGGAAGATAGCTAGCAATCAATTTCCAATCCCTTGTCCCATGTTGCTTTACTAACTCCAACAACTTGGCATCCTCTTCCTTCGTCCATTGTGCCCACTTTACTGGGAAAACTTTCTTCTTCAAAGATTGGTAGCGACTTCGTAAAGCATGATCAGTTCGCTTTGTAGGCAACAAAGCAAGAAGAGATTGCCATTCTGATCGAACATGCTTTTGATCCATATCCTCCATGATGACCTTCTTGATGATCTCATCTTCTTCTGCCTTCCACTCTGATCGATCAACGGAAGGATCCAATGCAAGTCTCCATCTACCTCACATCATAGACACATCTACACATGACATGGAGAAGTCTACATACAGAAGAGGAGGTCTATCTCATACCTTACAGAGCATCTAGAACCTGGTCGACCATCCATGTGAGGAGCTATCTTGGACCAAGAAGATTCGCCATACTGCTTCACCAACTCCAACAACTTCGCATCCTCCTACACAAACAACAACAAACACATGTCACTTACTAGTCTACACCAGACACACATCACACAATAGACTGCTGCACTAGACACTGCTCAAACAGCTCTCATCCTCATCATACAATAGTCCAACTACTTTACCTCTGCACTCCATGGACCTATCTTGATATCTGGTCGAAGAACATTATTCCATCGAATAAGCACATTGGATGCAGACCTGTGAGGAAGATATTGCTTGGAAATCTCAAACCATTTCTCTCCCAACTCTTCTACCCCTTTCCTCAGTAACGTGTCTTCTTCTGCTGTCCACATTCGAACACCTGCTCTAGCTACACCTTCATTCTGCTTCTCCTTTAACACCCCATAACTTGAAGATGAAGAGAGAGGATTTGTTTCCATTTCCTTCACACTCATCTCTCTCGAGGATGACAGAAGACGAACAGTCCCACTAGACCACCCTCCTGCCAACACCATTCTGGGTCCATTCACATGATAACCATCATGAGAAGGATAATGATACTTATAACTGCTATTAGCACAACGCATCAATGGCAAGGCTCGCGATAAGAAGGAGAAGGGAGTTTTCTTTTGTATCATGTCGTTGATCAGGAATGATTTGGAAATGAATTGGATTTGTGGTGGACACAGCATTCCAAACTGTTCCGCACAGCATTCCATACTATTCCACACAATTCCTACCCACGCTACCATCATTTTCCCTTCTAAGGAAATTGTATTTTCGATTTTAAATAAAATAAGGAAAAGCGACATTTTGGGCAAAACAAATTAAGACAGTAGAGAACCACTCCTTTGGACTAGATCAAGACAAGAATCTCTCGGGGCAGTAACAGATATCTCTCGGTAACATGTATCTCGGGGGCAGTCGAAACTCCTTCAACAACATTGTATACAACAAAGCAATAATCTTATTTACAACCAACTCAAACACCCTCCTGCGTGGGAGCATCACGGAAGTATTAGAAAGAATTGAAGAATGGCACCTTTTTACTCTGACGGGGCCCCAAGAGACGGTGTATCAGACGATCCCTGAGCTTCCTTTGCGCTTGCAGAAACTGGAGCAGAAAAAAGATCACTTCCATAGGAGGGGGGAGAGGAGTAATAGCGACTATTTGGAGAACTGTTCCATATAACAGGAGTCGCTTCTTGAGCTTTCAAGACAGAGTGGACATCGTCATACGCATGGCGGATGAGACGACAGAGAGCACGAAGCCTCGGCGAGGGGGAAGCGAAGGGTTGGAAGAGGGAGCAGCAGGCATCTTCCGTCCCGTCACCACAACCATCACTTTGACAGTGGGTGGTGAGCAAACTATGGACCAAGTTCAAGAGACAGAAGTAGAAGGAAGAAGGGAGAATATGGACTATCAGACTTCCAGAAACATCATTCCCCGTTTGTAGACTCCTTCTCTCTGCTAGAGAAGAGCAAGCTATCTTGTTCGATGCATTGAGTTATGAACCACCACGTTTCTCGTTATTTCCCCTTTGTGACATTCTGTCCTTCTTCGCCTTTCTCCACCACTATCTCAGACACGGAGTAAGGTGCGAAAATAGCTTCCAGTATGCTGGAGCTAATCGCCACCGATGCTGTAGATATCGTTTGTAATTCAATGATATTGATGGCTCCTGCGACAGATGGGATATTAACACCTTTATGTTTCATAAAAAAGCGTTGACTTGTAGTTTTGAGAAATGTTATCGGCTGCTTCCTTTCTGATAGAGAATTGAACTGATAGGTTTTTTCTAATCCACTCTCATCAATCTTACTGCAGCAATATGAGGAGAAGTACAGCAGTATCGAGTTGCCCTTCCGCAGTACTGTAGTACATCTTCCTACAGTAGCACATCTTCCCCTTTTAATGCTTTCCGTAATTGTAATTCCTTATTTTCAGAGAAAAACGATTCAACTAAGAAGGTTACAATATCTTGTGGTTTATTCTTTAAAATATCGATATTCATCAAGGTCAATAAAGCCATTAACTCCTTCTGTTTACTTGTTTGATATTTTGATAATTCTCTCAGTTTTTTCTTATCATCCACATAACTTAATCGATCACGAGGTGAGATAGAAGGTAAAACAGCATCATAAGGGATATAGTTCTCATTGGTAAAGTCTTCTTCCTCCTCCTCCTCATCATCTTCCTCCTCAGTCTGTTGGAAAGAGAAGCTGCGGTCCAAGTCACCACTTGCACTACTACTAAGACTCTTAACTTTACCACTTTTGGATAGACCGAGACTGAGACTTAATTTCTTGTTAATCTTAAGACTTGTTGTTTTGGTTGGTGTTGAAGGTGTTGGCGTGGTCAGTGAGAGATTGTTGTTGACAGCAGCAGCAGCAGCGGGATTCTCTGTGAGGGAATTATTGTTACTACTGCTATTATCAAGGATGATAGGAGGGAGTGCCTTGAGAGAAGATGATGAGAGACTTCTTCTTTTGGAATTCTCTCTGGATAATATCTTCGAACTCATAACAGCTAGTCTAACTGGATAATTTGATCATGAAAACGAAACGTTGTGATTGATGCGGTTTTAGTGGGTTATAACTCACACTTTGTTAGTTTGAGAAATCATGTTGTTCTTTGGGAAAACTATCCTCCTGGAAAAGGCGTTTTTTCTCAACACAATCCCTTCTTGTTCTTCTTCATCTTCTTCTTCAACCACGAGTATCTTCTGAGTATCTTCTGCATCATAAGTCATAATCGAATACCATAATGATGATAATGACATCCAAGATGATGATAGAGGTGATGAGAAGACTTCACAAAACAGATCCAGTCTTCATGTTCTCATCATGGAGGAGGGGCGGAAGAAGAGAGTTTTCAGAATACTATAGTCCTATTCCTACTATCAATCCACTCGAACAGATTCATGATATTATTATTCATAACAATGTGAAAGCACTTTCCGAAATGCTAGAGACCAAAGATATTGATCCTAATTTACGATTTGAGAACTTAGTAAGTGGGCTTTCTTCCACCGTTATTTCGACCTATTCCCATTTAACTCCATGCTCAGAGGCACTGTACACCTCTTATGCTAGCTGCTGAATATGGAACAGTGGAGATGGTGAAGTCCTTGCTACGTTATGGAGCTAAGCTGAACCTTCAAGACGACTTTGGTGAGGATAGCAAAGGTTGAATGCGCTTGATGTACAGTAAGAACTCATTCCTATGTTACTTGTACCTATGCATTTTCCAGGCGATACTGCTATTATTATGGCAGCGAGAGAGAAAAGGAAAGAAGTAGTCAAGAGTTTGATCGAAGCAGGGGCACAATTGGATATTCTCAACTATGAGCAGATGACAGCAGCTGATTGCACATTGGATCCTGAACTGGACCATTCCATTCGCCAGAAGACAGGAGAAGATGTCAAAAGCATATGTGATAATAGTATTGTCGGATCCGACCCTAAAGAATATTAACGCATACTAAAAAGTGGCAGAGGTTCAGGTCTTCATGTTGATTTTGCCGCTGAAACCCAGCTTTACAGATAGCGTTTATCTGGAGAAAGGCAGCAATGGCCAATGTGTACTTTAAAATCCTCAAAGACAGTCACATTCGATCCGTCAAAACGGGATGGCATTTTCTTGTGTTATTTTAGAGCATTGTGGTAATTACTTCTAACACGACACAAATAATGTAGATTACCAACCAGATCAGCGCTACCCACTGCACCATTCCAGAAGATGGGTGAGGCTGTTATACTTATACTCTTCACATAATGACCCTTTGCGAAAAGGAATCATGATGTCTTGCTCTTCACTTTATATCATGCTTTGTGATATATTTTCATGATTTGAATTTCAGTCAGTAATATCAAACGGAAACACAAATAAAACTTGCAATCAAGCCTGCAGCAATTGATCAGAATCCACCCCATATTTATCCATGCTCTTACTGCGCTTGATTGGTTCACCACCCATGCAAGCAATCAACATGTCTGGTGCAACTCTGATGGTTATCAAGAGAAAAACAAGAACGGCAGCAATAACGGAAATGCCAGCGATAAGGCCATAGCCAATACCATCCGAGAAAAAGCATGTGTCATCATTATCTTGAGAATTAGCCTCGTTAACTGTCGCTAAACGAGCGATACCGCCAGCAATAACTTGATCATAAAGAGTGGAAACCATCGCGGTGGTTACAGAAGAGCTAATTGATGCATGAGGAAATCCCCAGAATGCCTCCCGATATAAAGGATTTTGTTCAGTAAACTGTGTGGGACGACTGGGTTGCTTGCGGGAGTACCAGGTAGACCAAGCAAATTGCCAATTTTGATTGGTCAGAAACTTGGGGAAAGTGGTGCCTGTGGCCTCAGCAATGGCTTGCAGATAACTAGGATTGCAAACAAATCCACCTGCAAAAGAAGCAACATCAATATTCTCATTCCACAGACCTCCTACACCAATAAGAGTAGCCGTATCATCTTCTTGGGGGATCTTTGTGAACGAAGCACAAGTGCTACCACATGTGCCATCACTTACAATCAACAACTTTTCCTTGGGGAGAAATTTGGAAGGTCGGAAATCAGGCACAGGGAGTGCTTCATCTGCACGACAATCCAGAGCGAAGTTATTAGTTCTCCAATTGACTTTTCCTCCTTGTGTGACATTACGTCCAGGATAGTAATAGGCTTTACCATCTACGAAGGGTAATTGAGTTGTAGGATCAAGAATTTGTTCCACATCGTCTGGATCAGGATAAGGATTAGGGTCATTGACAACAGCAATATACTCATCCATTAACTTGGAATGAGGCAGATCATAGTGTCTCTGCACTTTGGTATGATCTAGGGCATAATCTTCAACCAACATTTCGATAAGACGCAGGCCTAAACAAACATACCCACCTCCATTTTGCATGACATCCACTACCATCATATCATAATTGGTAGCTAAGCATGTAGCTGCATTGCCCAGAAATTGAATCGCAGCATAGGTGGAATTATCTCCAGGGGGGCTGAAACTTGTCACTTTCATCACCAAAACACGACTGACACCAGCAGCTTTAGTCGTATCAGACTCTTTTACAGTCTGGATAAAGCAACTAAGTTGGTAAATATTATCGGGTGGGATAATTACCTCACGATCAGGACGATTATCAGTCAACGCAGCTGAATGCAAATATTGTGGGACATAAGTATGAGGTTCTTCATGCACAGGAATACGACTTGGAGGCAACAAACGATGCTTCTTGCGTTCTGCCACAGGAGAGTTTTCAGCAGTGACCTGTGTGGTGGAAGGCTGTGCAGCACAATAAGAGAGATCTGCCAAACCATGAGTGTACTTGGCCATCCATGGGAAGGTGTAGGTACTACCATCCTTTAATGTGATAGTCAAATCAGTCACAGGAAGAACATTATATGATACAAAACTACGATACATATAAGAACGATAAGCTGCATTAAATCGTACACTACGATGATTACTTCTTGTCTCATGATTATCCCCCCAAGAAGAGATTTCCGTTGTAAACTCAATACCATTTAATAACTCAACTTCTTGACCAATTAAATTATCAATGGTAGTTGACAAATCAGGGAAAATGGTCTTATAATTCTGTGTATAAAGGTTCGAAATCAGGAATAGACGAGGTTCATCATCTTGTGTATTATTTGCATCTGGTATAATACGTAAATCAAATGCAAAAGGTTGTATTAATGTTGCACTATAACATACTGGTTTTGAATAACGTGTATGTGCATCTTGTGGTTGTTGGAATAATTGTTGTACATATTCTTGAAAGTCAAAATCTGTGGCAAATTCATTATTTTCAACCATAAGTCTGGCTTTTTCTAGTTCACTTTGAATATCAATCGATAGAGAATACGGAGGACCTGTATTATGATATAAAGCAGAAAATCCAAAGTTTTCCATGGATTGTATTAAGACATTCATTGTTGCATTTGCCCATGTCTGATTAAAAGGCATTTCTTGTAGACAATCTACTACAGTAGAAGCTACAGCATAGCAGGTATGATCAACATCACAATTTGGACTACAAGCTGATGTGATGAAATCAATCTGAGAGAAGAGAAGTAGAAGAAGAAGAGTTAAGAAGTGGTTAGAGTGAATCATCATCATCACTAAATTATCTTTATTGTTTGTGTTGGATGATACTTCATGGGTTGGATCGGGAGATGGATGAGTGGGATTGGGGACAGTTGAGAAAGTTCAAAATTAGGAGTTATTTCTCCTTCTTCAACCCACCGAAACCGCATCTTCTTCTTTGCGTTGCAGTCTGCCCGGACCCTAACCGTCTAAATGTCTAACCGTCTAGATCTAGCCATCAAGACCCACAGGCGTTAGAAATGAAATCAAATCAATTCAAATGAGTTATTCGATCTAACATTATTATTTAAAAGATATGATTAGTTGCAATGCATATTCCGAGAGAGAAAAGGTATTGGATCAGATAATTGATCATCCTCTACCATCTTTCTCTTCTCTATTATTACCCTTTTGTCCTGTTGTCAGTGGTAACAGTGGTAATGGTAGAAGTGGTAATGATAATGATGATGGCAGAGTCAGTGGACATGGCTATGTCAGAAGCACCAATGTCGGTAGCAGTAGGAGTAGCAGTGGCAGTGCAAATCGACGGGGTGGAACTACTACCACCAGTGGCTATGGTGGCAGTGTTGGTATTGGTGGACTGTATAGCCTACAGTATGAAGAAATTCTTCGTAAAGACTTAGTATCTACCTTAACTCTCTTACAGAAATTCAATCAATTACTATCCTCTTGGACACTTCTTCATTTACATTCTACAACTCAACTTTGTCAAACTTGGCAAAATCATCTTTCTCAATTACGAAAACGAAAAAGAGAAATTACACGTGAATTCTATCTTCATCCACAACATAGTGTAACTAGTACCACTAGCAGTAGTAATAGTCATCAGAACACTAACTCTACCACTGCTGCTACTACCACCACCTCCTCGACTGGTCGTAAAGGTAGTGTGGCCACTGTCTCTTATCTACATCATATTGAACATTTCCCACGTGGTCAACCTATTAATAAACATCAACCATGGCATGGTAGTAGTTATAAATTCTCTTTATTACAATCTCTTGTCAGACAATGGATCAAGAAAGTCATCTTTTCTCATTGGGCTTTTCTTATAATTCGTAGAAAACAACAAAAATGGATAATTGACAGAAATGCTAACAATAGTGAGGAGTATGTCACTACTGTTCATGATGAAGGTGAAGATGAAGGTGATGACTCTCATAGTAGAAGAATGATCAGTAAGAAGGTGACAGTGATATTAAGACTATGTCTACTAGCTATTCTACAAGAAGCTTTGACAACACGATATCTTAACATTCAAAATGAAAAGAAAGCACGAAACTGTTTCCATCTAACTAGTTTAAGAAGAGGATGGAAAGCTTTACGATTACATTATTGGTGTTATCATTCTGCTCGTATGAATCGATTATTAACTGCTTGGACAGGTTGGAGAAAAGTGTATTTACATCGTCTTTCTTTGAAAAACATGGCCATGAGAAGAGGTGGATTATTTGAAGATCTACCACAGCAGCAGCAGCAGCAGCAGCAGCAGCAGCAGCAGTCTGTGTTATTATCAGAAATGAATGAAGAAGATGAAAGTGAGTTAGTAAGATCAATTAGTGGAAAGATCAAATCACGACGAGTCATGCATTTCCTCCATGACTATTGGCCTGAGAATCGTGCCCAACAACAACAACAACAACAACAACAACAACAACAACAACAACAACGACAACGACAACAGCAAGAAGAAGATGATGATAGTCTTCTGACTGCAACAAATCAGATGGAAAGAGAAAAAGTGACAGTAAGAAGGAATAGTGTGAGAACAACTGAAGCACAAGTCATCAATGAGGAGGAAGAGGATAATAATAATAGCATAGAGTCGTTTGAGGAGGACAGTCTAGTAATAGAAGAGAAACCATCTCCTGCTGCCGGATATTTCTACTCTGATCACTCACCACAGAATAGACTACAACAACAACAGCAACACCAGCAGCAGGGAAGATCTTCTTCATCTATTTCCACCAACTCTGTTGTTCATCAGAAAAGGAAGAATGGAAGAGAATTAGAGAGATCAAGTAGATTAGATCCTTCTTCTGCTCTTCCTCGATCTAGTCAATCCTTGCAGACCAAGACCAACAAGCAGTCATTATCTACTAATAAGTCAATAAATAGTAAGATACAATCCATAAGAAAAGTCAAGAAATCATTGTGGGATCGTACTGTTGATATCATTTTATCCCCTCCCTCATCTAGTTCATCTCGTCGTCCTCTTCTTGGTCAACCTGTTGGTCATATTGGTCCTGTTGGTGGACCTGTTGGTCAAGTTGTTGGTCAACGTGCTGCTGGCCCTGTTGGTCCAACTGGTCGTCGTGATGGATCCATCATGTCGTCGTTGTCATTCAGACAACAGCAACAGAAGGAAGAAGAAGAAGAACCAAGTGATGATCTAGCAACACTCTATGCGAGCAATCTTCCTAAACTACAACATTTACGACAAGAAATTACTTTCTATCAATGCAAACGATTAATTCTTTTATCCAGACAATTCTTTCATATTCTAATGAAAACATGTCATATACAGAATATAAAACAAACATTACAATATCAACAAAAATGGAAATATTGGATAAAATTACAAAAAGTCTATCAAAAACTATGTAATGAAAGTAAACTATGTGATCAATTTCAAGATTTACAACGTAAGAAACGATCATTTCAACTCTGGAAGAATGATTACTTCCTACAAAGACAAAAACAACAAAATATCATAACAAGACAATGGAATCAATACCTTCTACATCGTTATTGGAAACAATGGTGTAAAGAAAAGTATAATGAATATCTTATTTCTTCTATGAGAAGGAAAAGGTTAAGAAAGATTTGGCAAGAATGGAAAAGATGGTATGAGAAGTATAAAGTATTAGATAGAAGAAGAGAATGGATTACATTACATTTGTTTCTTCGTAGATTCTATCTATTGTGGAGAGTGAAGGTTAGTTATTGTCTTGCAATATATGTTATAGCTTATATTTGTTGTGTAGTGTAGTGTAGTGTAGTGTAGTGTAGTGTAGAGTAGTGTAGTGTAGTGTAGTGTAGTGTAGTGTAGTGTAGTGTAGTGTAGTATACTGTAGTGTAGTGTAGTGTAGTATACTGTAGTGTAGTATACTGTAGTGTAGTGTAGTGTAGTATACTGTAGTGTAGTATACTGTAGTGCAGTGTAGTATAGCGTACTGTAATGCATTATAGTGTAGTATAGTGTAGTGTAGTGTAGTGTAGTGTAGTGTAGTGTAGTGTAGTGTGGTATAGTGTAGTGTAGAGTAGTGTAGTGTAGTGTAGTGTAGCATTGTGTTGTTGGTGTGTATTATCGTTCCTCTTTGTTCTGTATATATATATATATTTGTTTTGCTATTTACTACCTCAGCACAACATTAATCCAACTATCTCAATGTTTTACATGAATAGATTGAAAGACGTAGACTATTAAGACGAGTCTTCCAAATACAACAACTAGCATGGGAAGAACGTGATAATCGTCGTTTATTATTCTACCCTCCCACTTCTCTAACGAAGAAAGACAATGATGAGTTACTACTACTACCACTACAAGGTAGAGACAGAAGACAGTCTAGTAGTTGTAGTAGTAATAGTAGATCTGTCTTTGCCTTTGTCTATTCTCTCTTCCATGCTTGGAGAGAGTTTATCATTCAACAAAAGGTAATACGACAAGATCAACGACAACAAGAACTTGCTTTATGTTATCGTGGTTGGTATCTATTAAGACGTACATTACATGCTTGGCAAGATTATTACTATCAACAACAATCAATTGCATTCGTTATGAAGAAGAATCATCAGAATCATCTGAAACACTATTTCAATCAATGGTATCATATCTATGAGATTGAACAACAACAACGACAACAACAAACAGATCGTATAGAAGAAGAGAATTGTCTGTTACAGTTAATATGGAAGAGATGGAGAAGACAATATGAAAAACAATGTAAACAATATAAACAATATCCTTCTGTTAGATATCAATTCTATGGTAGATATCTATTAGATTATACATTTACAATATGGCGTTGTTTTCAATTAACAAGTCAATATCAATCTAGTTTAGATAAGATTATCACAAGAAGAATGAACAATAACAATAATAGGAGAGTCATCACTACTAACAACGGTCATCACTACCAAGGTAGTGGTGGTAGTGGTAGTGGTAATAACTGGAGGATAACATTACAAGGGAAAGTGTTTACTACATGGAAGAAGATCTTCCAACATCATCAAGCGATCATTAAAATCAACAAGATTTTACATTATCATCAAATGAAACATGCTTTTCACTATTGGCCTGGTCGTAATCAATCTATTCTTGTTAGTCGATTAGCTAAACATAATCAAGACAAGTATCATAGAAAAGTAATGGAAAAGAAGATAGCATGGAATAATCCTATTTTAAACTATCAAGATTTGTTTCAATTGAATGCTTATGATGACTATTGTTATTACCATCATACTACTGCTGCTAATGCTAATGCTACAGCAACAGTTCCAGATGATCTATCAGACTCATCAGTTAGAGTAGTAGAAGGGGTTAGAGGAGGACAGAGAGAGTCATTGTCATCACCTCTTCAGACTCGTAGACAACAACTTAGAGGTAGTGAGAAGACAATTACAACAACAACAGAGAGAAGAAGAAGAAGTCAACCTTATACTAACAACACTAACAATAGTAGTTATCATAGTAGTAGTAGTGATAATAACATATTACTCTCTCCAACAACATCATTACTATTAGCAAAGAACAATAAGTCATCTGCTGCTGCTCCTTCTGCTTCTCATGGTGTTAATAGTGGTAACAATACTAATACTACAACAACAACAGCAGCGGCAGGAATAGCAGCAATGAAGAAGACCAACAATACGAAACAACAACAACAAAAACCTGTGCTACTCAGTAAAGACAAGGTCATCATCTCTAATGAGAATATCTATACTTGGCCATTAATTACAGCACATCCATTATTTCATCATCTATTAAGACGTGCTATGATATTACAATTTATTGATAATTTTTCAGATTCAATTAATATTCGTATGATTTATTATATTTTACGAAATGTTTTATTAATTTGGAAAAACTTTAAAAAAACATCATTTAATATAAAGAAAGGTTTATTAATATTACGTAATCAACGTAGAAGAAGTCTAATGGAATATATTCTACATCATTGGATGTCATTTGTACCAGGTGTAAGTTATCGTGTTATAACATGGATACGAAAATATCATCAACATTTATATGATAGATATCGTTATCTCTTTGGTCAAGAACAAAGACAAAGATTAGAGAGAATAGGTGATTATGATTCATTAGATAATACTACTAGTAGTAATAACAAGTCAATGGGAATGATGATGATGAGAGTTAGACATCATCAACCTCATCGTGTGAAATATCAACGACCACTACCACTACCACTACCACTACCTCAACCATTAGCAGCAGTAGCTGTTGAAGAAGAATCAGCAAGTCAACAACGAGATCGTGTGATAAGACAAAGCAAGTATTTCAATGCGATGACATTAGCATCTTCTAAACAAGAATATCAACCTCGTCTATTTAATAGTTAATGGAAATAATGTATTCATTCATTCCGTTAATTATTACCACCAAAGCAAAACAAAACAAAGCAAGCAATAGTAGAAGGAAGAAGTAGTAGGACTGTCTGTCTCTCACTTTAACCTTATCTATCTATTCTATTGCTACTATGTTAGACTAGTATTAGACTCGTGTTGGTGGAGAGAAATCAAACTATCTTGGGATAACCCTTGCATCACATTGCGCGGGGTTCCCTATTCATGACCTTTGTCTATCTACTGTAGACTACAATGACTAGTCTAACACCATTAAATCTATCTTACTTAATGAGGTCAACCTTGCTAACCATACTATTCTGATCGTCATGCCATGTCATGTCATGAGGTAGACTAGAAGAAGAACCTCTCAGTGGATACCTAGTCTAGTCTAGTGGAAGAAAAGGAAAAGAAGCAGTAGACTTGTCTACTACTACTGTACAGTACAATACAGTGTGTAGGTGATGGCCATACAATAGATTACCATTAAAGGGCAGCACTCCCTCCTAACAACAATAATCTACCAGGAAATATAGTCTGCAGTAGTAGTAGTGTATAACATCTACTGCTGTGTTTACTTCTGTTTTAATGCTGTTTTCCTTCCTTATCCTTCAGATGTTGAGTAAGATATTCATAGATGACAGCGAAATCTCGTCCACCATATCCACTCTCACAGAGCAGTCCATACATTTGATGGGCTTGACCTCCTAAAGGCAGGCGAGCTTTGATTGTTGAAGCCATGTCTAAGGCTAAAGTCAGATCTTTCTCCATGAGAGCAGTACCAAAGCCTCCTTTGTATCCATTGCTAGCAGGGACATGAGGCATGACACCAGGCACGGGATTGTAGCTATCAGAGCTCCAACATCTAATACAACCCAACCCACCCAATCATTATGATTAATTACCCTCATCCTTTGGTTGAGTGAAAGAAGAAGAAGAAGATGATGTATTCACCTAGCAGTAGAAGTATTCATAACACCAGCAAGAGTCTTTGGATCTAATCCCATACGAACACCCTATCATATGATATCATCAAACGAGATGATAACATGTAAACAAATGACATGAATCGAATGAGATTAAATTGACTCACCAAGGCCATAGCTTCTGAAGTACCAATCATTGAAATAGCAAGAGACAAGTTGTTGCAAAGCTTGGTGACACCTGGATTACCACATCTCGTCGTGTTAGTCTTAATACAGTGCAATAGTACATTAGTGCACACTATCTTACCTCCAGCACCAGGTCCACCACAATGGATAATATTCTTACCCATGGCCTCTAAGATAGGTCTAGCCTTCTCCAAGGCATCCTTTTGTCCACCCACCATGAAAGTGAGAGTACCAGCAGCAGCACCAGTCACACCTCCACTAACAGGAGCATCAATCATATAGTGACCTAGACTAGCAGCCACTTTACTCATCTCCTGTGAAGCAATGGGGTCAATAGTAGAAGAGTCAATGATAAGAGATCCCTTAGGAGCATTCTGGAAGACTCCATCAGGACCTAACAACGTCTGTTGAACATGTTTGGTAGCAGGAAGCATAGTGATGATAACATGGCATTCCTTTGCTAACTCTGCCACACTCTTAGCACCCTGTTACCACATATAGTACAGACGCACACACACACACACACACACACACACACACAGAAATGGTTTGATGAGGAGAGTGAGAGATAGTGTGTATAGAGAAGACATACCGTGGCACCCAGAGCTTCCATAGTGGTCACAGCGGATGAGTTAATATCATACACTACTACATCCGATCGCTTCTTAATCTCTTCACTTTTCAAGACATTCTGTGCCATACTTAATCCCATATTCCCTAAACCAATAACTCCAATCTTACCATGGGGGACTTGATGAGAGATACTAACACATCGTTGTTGTTGGGAAAGAAGAGAACGACGAGAGGTTGTAAGAAGAAAGGTCTTGAATGACATCTTGTTGTTATAGGATAATAATCAATGGGTCACTTGGCACTGTAATCAGATGCAGCTCTAGAGCTCAAGTCAGAGAGATCTACTGAATAATCACCGATGATGTGATATGATATGATATGATGAATGTGGAGGGCAATGTGGAGGGCAGCGCTGGGATGTTGCAGTCAGTCAGTCACTCAGTCACCGCCTTGTTCTTGTGTGCAGAACTTCTTACGATGCGCGGGAACACTAGCACAGAAATCCAGAAAAAACAGTTTTATCAAGTTTCGCCACAAAAATGAGTTTCTTTATGTTCTGTTATCAATTGGAATTCCTGGAATTGATAAACATGAAATCTGAGATCTAGCAGGTCTTCCAAGTAAACGCAGTCGCAGTCCACGAATAACCAATCCCAAAGAACGAGCCAATAAACAATATCTACAACCAACAACAATGCCAGTTACAACAGCACAATCAAAAAGTGAAGTTACAATGCCAACTAAGTTTACGGATAGATCTACAGTAGAGAAGAACTAGTGTGTTCTGGAATGATAAAGGTGAGACAACGGCAAATCGCAGATCGGGTCGTTATGGATGTGGAAGTCTTCTCTCGCAGAAATGGTGCTGTTTGAATCGCTTTGATATGGTGATTGTGGAATGGATAAAACAGGTAGTGGTGAATATGAGCGAAATCTCCCAACAGAAGTTGATATCCCATTCAAAGGTTTAAACATTCGCCCAATTGGTCTCGGCATTGAAAGGCGTTCTCTGACATGAAGGGACTGTTTTTGATCTGAGGTAATCCCATCGGAATTATCGGCCCAGTAGGAAAGAAGCACAGACTTCTGCTCATGGTGATTGTCTACCTTACGAGGAGGATCAACAGATGCTTGATAATTGTTTTCTTCGACAGCTAAATTGCCTTGAAAAAGTGTTTTATCTCTTGCCGAAGATATTGGAGCAGACTGATCTGGGTTAATTCCATCGGAATTATCGGCCCAGTAGGAAAGAAGCACAGACTTCTGCTCATGGTGATTGTCTACCTTACGAGGAGGATCAACAGATGCTTGATAATTGTTTTCTTCGACAGCTAAATTGCCTTGAAAAAGTGTTTTATCTCTTGCCGAAGATATTGGAGCAGATTGATCGTCAATTCTCGTAGCTGTTGCATAGTCATATTTCTGCGTAAGGAATGAGGTCGACGGCCAATGTGATTCAAATTGTCTGGTGTTGCCACCACATCGTAAAACTCCAGATTCGTTGTTGGTTTTGTGGCTGTCAATGCCGTTGATATGAGAACATCTCTTAAATGAGTCCCTTGTTGCAAATTTATTGTTCAAATGACCTGCATACTCTGTTTGACGTTTATGTTCGGTGTTCGGTTGATTAGATTTCTCCGTAACTCTTGGTCCAGATTGTGGACACTGAGATACATCATCTGGAAGATGCTTACAGCTCATATTCAATGGAGTTTCTTCGGCAATCCGTTGCCAATAGGAATTAGCTGTGGATTTCATCGGCTTCGGATTGTCTGAGAGACATGATGTGTCAAGCGAATTACTGGAAGAATCAGCTCGGGAGACGAATTGCTTTTGTTGAGAAAGTTCTGGGTGAGGGTAAATGTGCTCTTTCACACACATAAGCACTACTTCATCATCGACATTGAAAGAGCACTCGCCGACTGGTACATCGCAGTCTTTAGTTGAGCTGACAACTTGGCCTGCCTTTGCCCTGGTGAAAATAAGGCAATCGTCGGGATCGACAAGATTGCTCTGCGATTCTTCAACCCAATACATATCCCCCAAGCAACTTTTTTCTGGGGGATTAAAGTTCTGGCCACGGTGATAGAAAAGAATGTATGGCTGTCTTTTCAAAACGGCCTCGTCTGAAATAAGAGACACATCACTGTCATCTACACAGTACCATTGTCTGCTTCTTTTAACGAAAGCCACATAATGCCCATGATCAATTTCACTTCCTTGGTGTTCCACAAAGGCGATGAGTTCATAGTTGGTACTCTGAGGAAAATCAGATGTTAGGAATCATAACCATATGATAGACGGTGCGCTTACTTGATTAAATAGTTTCCCTCTTATTATTTGACTTGTAAATGGCAGTAAATTCTGATTCATGTTGAATTGTATGTTATTTGAATCCTTATAGAAGTCCTCTCCGTAGAAATTAAATCGTTTCAACTAAAAGAGACATAATTAATCAGCAATAAATCGAACAAGCAGGACTGGTGCTTTAACCTGTATACATAGTAAAGATGGTATCTCTTCCAAACGAAGATACTTCTCTGCTCGGGTGCGCCGAGCACAATGACTGCAATCATATCGATTGTCTCCATCTAGAGACTCCACCCTGTGGATCACATCAGCACAACAAACATTCTCAACAATAACAAAGAAAGAATACACATACAGAATATAAACCCTGCCTTCACTTCGCATACATCTCTCCCTCCCTAACAGGCCTTCTCATCTCTGGTCTTACCTGCAGAAAGCACCCAATGCATCTGATAAACTATGACAGCCATTGATTTCTAGCTCCAGGTCAATGAAAGGTTCTCTGGTATTGGACAGATGCTGACATTCAAGACATCTGATCGAACTGCAGAGTTGTCCAGTGAAGATTGAGGAGAGTTTGTTAGATTCTGATTTATTGTGTTTTGCTCTCTCTATAGTAATTGAGGAGTCGGGTGGTTCGATTGTACTTTCTACTTCACCTAATGAATTGAGAATGTTAATGAGTAGTTCGTGAGAATCCTCTTGTCGACCACGTTGAAAAGATAATGGACATAATTTGGAGACACAGTTAATAAATGTTTTGGTTTCTTCTTCTAAACATTGATCAACTTTGACAAAGCGAAGAATTGATAGGAAATGTTCACTACAGCATCGAAGACATTCCTTTGGAGCTTTCTCACATGTTTGATAATGATTATCAACGATCATCTGCAATAATAATTCATCACATGTAGTTAAAGCTTGCATAACCGCATTGATATAACAAGATCGCTTTTGATTAATCAAGCCTATGGGAAGAGATTCCTTCCTTAACTCTTTCCTATAGAAGTCTATTATGGCAGTGGAGTATGACCTCATTGTCATCCCATATGATGATGGAGTGAATATGATTTGATTGTGTTGTCGTCGTCTTCTTCTGATAGGATGCAGACTATGTGGGGGGACTTGTTGTGAAAGATATGAAGTCTGCTGGTCCCTTGAGATGCCTTGGGAATTGCGCGGGGAGACAATAATACTGGATTAGTGGCTGGACTACTGCACTAGATTACTATAAAATATTTTAACAACTACAATAGAATGTGAGGAAAATAACTTGCTATTGTTGCAACGTAGAATAAATTGAAACCAATGAAATATGTACACATGGACAGATAGATAACCCTCGACCAACTATCAATCAGTAAACTGCTTTGAACTGTATCCTTTATATCCATCGCTCCCCACCAAGTCTCTTTGTCTTTTTAGTAGGAGGACTACTAGGTTCGTCCTCGAAAATAATAGCCTTCGCACCGTTCACTAGACCCTGTTCCATATCCAGACCATTCATTGCATGAATTAGATTGTGCAGTGTACTAAACAGAGAAATAGTTCTACTCACCTCTATGGAAATCGATAGGGAGCTCTCTTCCTTTCCAGATCCATCGTGCTTCATGAAGCCATTCGCCGATCTCTTCTTTTTATTCGAGTATGTTAGCTGAGCGAGGTTCACCACAGGCACCATACTCTTCAACAGGGAAAACGTCTCTTGGGTTGCTGAGCTGATGAGTAAAGAGGTTTGCTTCGTTAGGCCTACACCATTTGACTTTTCCTCGCATTCATGATGATGCTCCTCTTCAAGAGGGTCAGAGATAGATAAAGACAGACTCTGCTTGACAGAGAGAAAGTCTTCCGATATCGTGGAATGGACCTCTTCACTTTCCCACGGAGAATTCTTGTAAGAGAGATTAGAAGGTGAACCAAAGAAGTAATCAGAATCACCGTCTGTTGGCACCGAAAGGATCAGTGCATTTCGCTTGCTTATAGTTTGCCAGTGTTCCTCTTGGCCTTGACTTGGTCTGAGTCCAACTTCGTCATTCATCATGGACTTACAGGGAAGTGTTGGAGGGAAGTGAGAGGAGTTGGGAGGTGAAACATCGCGATGGAAATAGGCGGCAATCCCTAACGAGGGAAGAAATTCTTCACTGATATCAACTTCGGCAACCGAAGACGAAGAGCTACAGTGATGACCATCGTTATTATAAACAACAGCATCTTGGTTGTTAACCAAATTCGTGGCACCTCCACTCTTCCCTTCCTCATTCCACATGCAACGCATTTGATCAACAGACAATGATGAAGTATCTTCAACAGCCCAAATATTCTTGACATGGGCTTTGGCTAAAACTGGATTATCATCCTGTCCGTAAGGTCTTTGATAATCCAAAGTGGGAGGAACGAACGAGATGCCACTGATTGCTTGCGTACTACTGCGATTCTCTCTTTCTCGTGCATAATAGGAAACATCTTCCTCACGAACACAAGAAGTCTTTTCGTACATTAATATATAGGCCTCTCTGGTTAAAGCGTCTTCCAGAGAAACCATTTGGACGGTGGAATCATCCATAGAATACCACTGTCCATCTCGCTTTATATAAGCAACATAGTGGCCTCCTTCCATTGTTGCTCCACGATGTTCCACAACAGATATTAGCTCATATAGACTGGAAGGGGTTGAGCCATCAATGCAGTCAGAGGCAACACAGTCCTTCCCCTAAGTTACACTAACATAAGCCATCCTTCGTGTACACGAGTCACTTAAATAAACAAGGAAACTCACATTCAATATGGTAGCTTTGAGGAAAGGTTTGACGTCCAAATAAGGGGAATAGTCCACCACTTCCATCAACTTCCTGCCATGATCTCCATTGTAAACAAATCTCTTCAGCTAGGACCATTGTAAAAGAATGAATGCAGTGCATTGAGTTGGAAAAGAAAAGCTATTACATATTCTAACCTGGATACATAGTAAAGACGGTATCTCTTCCAAGCGAAGATATTTTTCTGCTAGAGTTCGCCGAGCACAATGACTGCAATCATATCGATTCTCTCCATTTAGTGCCTCCACTCTGTGGATCGCAGCAACAAAACAGGCAATCTCCACAACAGTACAGTACCATAACAACAATACAGATACAGAATATAAACCCTGCCTTCACTTCGCATACATCTCTCCCTCCCTAGCAGTCCTTCCCCTCATCTCTGGTCTTACCTGCAGAAAGCACCCAATGCATCTGATAAACTATGACAGCCATTGATTTCTAGCTCCAGGTCAATGAAAGGTTCTCTGGTATTGGACAGATGCTGACATTCAAGACATCTGATCGAACTGCAGAGTTGTCCAGTGAAGATTGAGGAGAGTTTGTTAGATTCTGATTTATTGTGTTTTGCTCTCTCTATAGTAATTGAGGAGTCGGGTGGTTCGATTGTACTTTCTACTTCACCTAATGAATTGAGAATGTTAATGAGTAGTTCGTGAGAATCCTCTTGTCGACCACGTTGAAAAGATAATGGACATAATTTGGAGACACAGTTAATAAATGTTTTGGTTTCTTCTTCTAAACATTGATCAACTTTGACAAAGCGAAGAATTGATAGGAAATGTTCACTACAGCATCGAAGACATTCCTTTGGAGCTTTCTCACATGTTTGATAATGATTATCAACGATCATCTGCAATAATAATTCATCACATGTAGTTAAAGCTTGCATAACCGCATTGATATAACAAGATCGCTTTTGATTAATCAAGCCTATGGGAAGAGATTCCTTCCTTAACTCTTTCCTATAGAAGTCTATTATGGCAGTGGAGTATGACCTCATTGTCATCCCATATGATGATGGAGTGAATATGATTTGATTGTGTTGTCGTCGTCTTCTTCTGATAGGATGCAGACTATGTGGGGGGACTTGTTGTGAAAGATATGAAGTCTGCTGGTCCCTTGAGATGCCTTGGGAATTGCGCGGGGAGACAATAATACTGGATTAGTGGCTGGACTACTGCACTAGATTACTATAAAATATTTTAACAACTACAATAGAATGTGAGGAAAATAACTTGCTATTGTTGCAACGTAGAATAAATTGAAACCAATGAAATATGTACACATGGACAGATAGATAACCCTCGACCAACTATCAATCAGTAAACTGCTTTGAACTGTATCCTTTATATCCATCGCTCCCCACCAAGTCTCTTTGTCTTTTTAGTAGGAGGACTACTAGGTTCGTCCTCGAAAATAATAGCCTTCGCACCGTTCACTAGACCCTGTTCCATATCCAGACCATTCATTGCATGAATTAGATTGTGCAGTGTACTAAACAGAGAAATAGTTCTACTCACCTCTATGGAAATCGATAGGGAGCTCTCTTCCTTTCCAGATCCATCGTGCTTCATGAAGCCATTCGCCGATCTCTTCTTTTTATTCGAGTATGTTAGCTGAGCGAGGTTCACCACAGGCACCATACTCTTCAACAGGGAAAACGTCTCTTGGGTTGCTGAGCTGATGAGTAAAGAGGTTTGCTTCGTTAGGCCTACACCATTTGACTTTTCCTCGCATTCATGATGATGCTCCTCTTCAAGAGGGTCAGAGATAGATAAAGACAGACTCTGCTTGACAGAGAGAAAGTCTTCCGATATCGTGGAATGGACCTCTTCACTTTCCCACGGAGAATTCTTGTAAGAGAGATTAGAAGGTGAACCAAAGAAGTAATCAGAATCACCGTCTGTTGGCACCGAAAGGATCAGTGCATTTCGCTTGCTTATAGTTTGCCAGTGTTCCTCTTGGCCTTGACTTGGTCTGAGTCCAACTTCGTCATTCATCATGGACTTACAGGGAAGTGTTGGAGGGAAGTGAGAGGAGTTGGGAGGTGAAACATCGCGATGGAAATAGGCGGCAATCCCTAACGAGGGAAGAAATTCTTCACTGATATCAACTTCGGCAACCGAAGACGAAGAGCTACAGTGATGACCATCGTTATTATAAACAACAGCATCTTGGTTGTTAACCAAATTCGTGGCACCTCCACTCTTCCCTTCCTCATTCCACATGCAACGCATTTGATCAACAGACAATGATGAAGTATCTTCAACAGCCCAAATATTCTTGACATGGGCTTTGGCTAAAACTGGATTATCATCCTGTCCGTAAGGTCTTTGATAATCCAAAGTGGGAGGAACGAACGAGATGCCACTG
Source organism: Ochromonas danica (assembly GCA_015146655.1). Taxonomy (NCBI): domain Eukaryota; class Chrysophyceae; order Chromulinales; family Chromulinaceae; genus Ochromonas; species Ochromonas danica. The sequence continues at coordinate 64,605 of VKHL01000023.1, forward strand.
ATTGCTTGCGTACTACTGCGATTCTCTCTTTCTCGTGCATAATAGGAAACATCTTCCTCACGAACACAAGAAGTCTTTTCGTACATTAATATATAGGCCTCTCTGGTTAAAGCGTCTTCCAGAGAAACCATTTGGACGGTGGAATCATCCATAGAATACCACTGTCCATCTCGCTTTATATAAGCAACATAGTGGCCTCCTTCCATTGTTGCTCCACGATGTTCCACAACAGATATTAGCTCATATAGACTGGAAGGGGTTGAGCCATCAATGCAGTCAGAGGCAACACAGTCCTTCCCCTAAGTTACACTAACATAAGCCATCCTTCGTGTACACGAGTCACTTAAATAAACAAGGAAACTCACATTCAATATGGTAGCTTTGAGGAAAGGTTTGACGTCCAAATAAGGGGAATAGTCCACCACTTCCATCAACTTCCTGCCATGATCTCCATTGTAAACAAATCTCTTCAGCTAGGACCATTGTAAAAGAATGAATGCAGTGCATTGAGTTGGAAAAGAAAAGCTATTATCTAACCTGTATACATAGTAAAGATGGTATCTCTTCCAAGCGAAGATACTTTTCTGCTAGAGTTCGCCGAGCACAATGACTGCAATCATATCGATTTTCTTCGTTTAAGGACTCCACCCTATGGATCACATCAGCACAACAGACATTGACACCCTCTCTTAACAACAGCAAAACGGTGCAATAATAAAGCAAGAATACAGATACAGAATGTGAACCCTCTTTCACTTAACAGGCCTTCTCATCTCTGGATCTCTTACCTGCAGAAAGCACCCAATGCATCTGATAAACTATGACAGCCATTGATTTCTAGCTCCAGGTCAATGAAAGGTTCTCTGGTATTGGACAGATGCTGACATTCAAGACATCTGATCGAACTGCAGAGTTGTCCAGTGAAGATTGAGGAGAGTTTGTTAGATTCTGATTTATTGTGTTTCGTTGAGGTGGACTCATGCAGACTGAGTGACTTCCCACCAATTGCTTGTAAGACATTGACTAAGAATTCATGCACATCTTCTTGTCGTCCCATCTTAAAATGTGTTGGGAATGATTCAAAGATATGATTAGCGATTACTTGTAGTCCATCTTGTAGTTGATTATCATCATAACTAGATGATCTCAGATCCACTAAGAATTTTAACAGAAGGTACTTATAATGAAAATATGACTTCTCTGTATCATTAAGAGAGGAATCTTCTATTTTCAAAGCTTCTATCAGACAGGAAGAATTGGCCAAGGATTGTAAAATCGCATTGATAAAGCAGGTTGATCCTAAATTACGTAATCCAATAGGTTTGTTGATAACTTCATTATCGTATTGAGAATAGAAATTATGACAGAATTGATCTATCCATAGCATCCTCTGCAACGTTGAAATGGGGATACGAGATGCTTCTTCACTGTCCCTTTGGATTGATTGATGAAATTTGATGACTATTGATATTTGCGTGGGGTAATAAGTGTGGGTTAACTTAAAACGGTTGTTGTCTTTCCTTGGGTGGGTGTAGGTCTACTTTATTGTGAGAAGAAGACGATGATGATGACAGAGCAGCAGATCACAATCAAAGACCAACGATCATGGCTGACAAGAAGAAGATCCTTTCTGACAAAGAAGTTTTTGGTGGTGAAAGTAGAAGAGGTGTGGATCGCTTTCTTCCGAAAATTTGGGTGGTTATCGCGCTGAAGCCAATGGAGGAAAGCTATCAGCATATGGACGATATGTAGAACCAATTCTCCATGCTACAGAACACACCGGGCGTGCCATTGGGCATTGGAATGGCAAGGAATGGGCTCGAGCAAGGGATGAGATGAGATGTTTCGGATCTGGTCTTAACCATAACGACAGAAAATGTCAGAATGCCTACAATAACCATCCCTAACTTTTTAGTGTTGAAGAATCACTAACTATTTGGAAAATTGACATTAAAGAGCTTAAATTATGATGATGATGATGATTGTTGGAATACTGTAACTTGCTCTACAATGGATTAGTATTTTACTAAGCTAGTTATGTATTTGCTTACCCGTAGTATGTCATACATGACTGTTGTGATCGTGTGCTGGCTCACTGAGCACCGCATTCTTGATTAATAAGTATAAGAGATTACTGATGTAATTCCACAATTTGGTTATTATTTGCACTAACCTTAAAAAGGTTTGACTTTGTTGACCGTCAGGTTTACCAACCATGATGATGATAATAAAGACTGGAAGGGGTTGAGCCATCAATGGAGTCAGAGCCAACACACTCCTTCCCCTAATTTACACTAACATAAGCCATCCTTCGTGTACATGAGTCAGTTAAACAAGCAAGGAAACTCGCATTCATTATGGCAGCTTTGAGGAAAGGTCTGATGTCCAAATAAGGACAATAGTCCACAAATTCCTTCAGCTTCATGTCATGATCTCGAGATATCCATTATAAAAATATCTCGTTACCTCACCAAAAGTAGTCCGCTCAGACCAAGCTATGAAGCTACTCACCCCCTCCACTGGGGACATTGCGATGGGGAACCCGACAGCCTCTCCTATTATCCACACAAAGAAGTACCCAAACCCAGATGCAGTCAGCATTGCTAGAGATAAAGAGAAGCTCGCCCACTATGGGAAACAAAATACGGGAACTGTGGGAAACGCACGACCCTCATTGGGCGTTCACCCAAGGTGTACTACACGTTCGAAGCGGAAGCAGCATGCCGCCTTGGCCCTTCTGCCCTGGCTTTCCTTCAGGAAATCTACTGCTCAACGAGGAATCTACCGCTCAAAGTGAGCTTCTGCTCACCACGAGTTGTCTCTGCCATGGTGAAGGTAAACACAAACCAATCTAAAACCTGCATGAGTTTTATTTCATTAGCCTAATTTATAATGTACCGCGGATAGGCGCGAGGAGATATAAGGTATGATTATATATTTTGATCTCCAGAAAGGCGGCAAACTTCAACTTAAAACGACAACAACAGCACGAAAGTGGGAGGTGTTTTTGAAGATGGCATGTCGTTTTTTCCCTTTGTTCTGTGTTCTTCTGGAAGAACAAGGGCAGCACCAAGCAGCAACGAGTGCAGCAGCACAGCGAGAGAGAAGAAGAGAACCAACCAAAACAACTTTCTTCTATAACTACTCTACTGACCTACTTACTACTGCTGTTAGATCAGTAGTAAAAGAGTGTGATAGATAGAGAGATTGTCACTTGTTTGAATGATGATAAGACAAGTTCTTGATTCCTCTTCGAAGATTTTATTTCTTCCTTTTCAGAAATATAATGATGTTCTTGTACGCTACCCTTTAACAACAAAATCATTAACTAGTGGTATTATGTATGCTGGAGGTGATATTCTAGCACAACATGCTGAACACTATAACAGTCATAAAGACTCCAAGGATAAAGAAGAAATCCCTCCTCTTGAACTTTCCTATCGACGATGTCTTATCTTCTTTCTTTATGGAACTTTTATTGGAGGTCCAGCTTATCATTATTGGTTTAACTATCTTAACGAATTACCTGCTTTGTTATGGAGAATGAAACAAAGTCGTCAACGTGGAAAGATTTTACGTGCTTATGCATTGTTGAAGTCGCACAATATTGAAGTTAAACTTGATTTATCCAAGTTACCTCAAACTACACCAGTTTCAAAATGGAAAGGAAAAGCAGCTAAGATTTTAGCTGATCAGCTTATCTTTTCAAGTATCTATACGCTTGTGTTCTTCTTATCCATTGGTATGCTCTCTGGTGCAGCTGATCGTCTAGCATTACATTATGAAGTAGCAGAGACAACAACAGCCGGGTTAGAATCTGCTTACTATCATCATAGTCAACATGGTGATGGTAATAGGAATCATCCTGCTGCAATTGCAGCAGCTGCAGCGGTTAATACAGATAATGACAAATTGCGTGAAGTAATTGAGAAATTAGCTGAATTTCTGAATGAAGAAGTAGAAGAAGCATCGACAGTGGAGATTACTCGTCGAAGTTGGAATAAACACCAACAAGTAGTGAGTCCAGTTAGCGAAGAGAAGCAAGAACAGCAACTGCTGCAGGCATCAGAAGATGATCGTCATGGATGTGATGTCTTCTTGCCTTCACCTTCTTCACTAACTCGTGAAACTCAGGCTTATTTACTTCATGACCTTATCATCAGCTTGCAAACGATTCAAGCATTACGTGTGAATGGGTTATCTTGGTCAGAAATTTGGCAAAGGACATGGGCACATACGAAAGCTGTCTACTGGACTACTTATCTCACAGATTGTGCTGTCTGGCCTCCTTTACAATTGGTCAACTTTACTTTTGTGCCACTAAGGTTCCAGTTTTTATATGTAAACGTAGCTAATCTGGCCTGGAATACATTTCTCTCCTTAATGGCCAACAAAAATCATGGAGGAGTAAGTCATGGAGTTGATGATCATGCTGGATGATAATAATACATCATATGCAGAATGTGGTAGAAAGGAAATGATAGGATTTTGATCACATGGAATAGATAGTGTGACTTCAAATGGATTGAGCACTTCATGTTGGAGGTCTCGCCAACAAGAGCAAAGATGCTCACAAGTGTAATTTAGATTCATACTTGTATTGACAATGCCATTTTCTTGTGGACTTCGATAGTTTAGAGTTATATGTCATGATAGATTATGCCCCCACACAATTGACTTGAACTATGAATGGAGCTTCTCTCGGTTTATGCCTTGTAGCTTTCTTTCACAAATATGTAACGGCTACAAGCAACAAAAGGCTTGGCAATGAAATATAGTATATCCTGAAGGCTAACGTCCACAGTAGCTATGACCTCCATACACAATAGCTATCATCAAAAGACTGTAAAATCGTCAAAAGACGAGAAAAGCAAAAAACAAACGAAAAGCAAAACGTCTTCCAGCCAGAAGTTCAGAAATCCAGAATACCATGACTTGGAGTCTAGTCTAGACTGTCTGCTGTTGGTGTTGGGGCTGGTCGAGACTTTTTGTTGTTTGCCAACCCCAACCCGAACCTTGAACAGTGTTGCTTTGTGCTGTACTTATATACCACACATTGATAGTCTATCATCTATTGGAGAATAGAGTAGTAGTCACTTGCTGACAAACTGTTATTGAGACTACCAGAGTCTTCTTCTTCTTCTACTTCTATTATTACTTCAGAGTGTGTCAATTCTGTTGTCTTAGCAGTTAGTGTTCAGAATCCACCTGTTCTACTCCTGATCTTATTTTTGTTATAAAATGCATGTAAGTGTTCTTCTTGGCTCTTCTCCTCCTATCCCTCCCCTCCCCCTTCCTTGACTATTATCATATTGATCAGATACAAGCCAGTATAGCTCAAACACGTTTACAACAACGACCAAGTGAGAAGAATGCCTCTCAGAGAGTCTTTAATATAGGAGATGGAGCTAATGGTAGTAGTGGTCGTCATCATCGCCATAATGAGAAGAAAGAGGAGCAGTCCTATGAGGTAGAGAAGGAACAAAGTCGATCTGAAGAAGGACGATTTCAGAATTTCTGGAAAGGAATTCGTCATGGTGTTGAATCTTCTAATAAAGTCAGTGCTCAATATTCTGTATTAGATGGGACTAAAGCCACGAAGATTGATGTTCGACAGGTAAGACGACAACTGTGTGTGTGTGTGTGTGTGTGTGTGTGTGTGTGTGTGTGTGTGTGTGTGTGTGTGTGTGTGTGTGTGTGTGTGTGTGAGTGTGTGTGTGTGTGTGTGTGTGTGTGTGTGTGTGTGTGTGTGTGTGTGTGTGTGTGTGTGTGTGTGTGTGTGTGTGAGTGTG
>VKHL01000023.1:70406-83526 GCA_015146655.1 Ochromonas danica
GTGTGTGTGTGTGTGTGTGTGTGTGTGTGTGTGTGTGTGTGTGTGTGTGTGTGTGTGTGTGTGTGTGTGTGAGTGTGAGTGTGAGTGTGTGTGAGTATGAGTGTGTGTGTGTGTGTGTGTATGTGTGTATGTATGCATGTATGTAGGTGTAGGTGTAGGTGTAGGTGTATGTCATGAGGGATAGTATTAGATGGTAGACCGCGGACTGGGCGGCTAAGCCCGTTCTTCCCCTCTCCCTCTCCCTCTCCCTCTCCCTCCTCCTATGTAGCATCGACCTAACTGAGAATCATTGTATTATGTGCATTAGATGAAGCTTCGTTGGATCTTTCATCCTGATTATCCTTTCAAGATCACTTGGGAGATCTTCCTCTCTATCTTAGTCTTCTATTCAGTCATTATTATTCCTTATCATATTGGCTTTCAAGTACCTTTAACTTCTGAAGAAGATGCAATTAATATCTTTATCACTGTCTGCTTTGGTATGGATATCTTAGTCAATTTCAATACAGCTATTCTAGATGAACAAAAGGAAAGATTAATTTATCGACGTCGTGTTATTGCTAAGAAGTATCTTCACTTTTGGTTTTGGATAGATTTAATAGCAACTATTCCTTTTGATTTAGTTTTATCAGCTGTATTAGTAGGTAGGAATAGTATATCGTTAGTACGTCTAGCACGTATATTACGGTTAGTGCGATTAGTTAAACTTTATCGTATTTTCCGTGGAGGAAATGCTTTAACTTCATTCTTACATCCTGGTCTAGTGAGTATGTCCACGTTATTATTACAGTTATTCTTACTTGCTCATATCTTTGCATGCTTTTGGCATTATTTAGCCATCTCTGATTTAGCTAAAGATTATCCAACGAATTGGATTGATTATGGACAATTTACAAATCAATCTTCTGCAGAAAGATATGTAGCATCTTATTATTATACTATTGTCACTATGTTAACAATAGGATATGGAGATATACATGGTACAAATCAACCAGAACGTATCTATGCTATAGTGATGATGTTAATAGGTGGTATTATCTTTGGTGCATTAACTAATCAAGTTACATATCTTCTTGCTAAACGTAATCCACAAGCACAAGCTTTTAAAGAGAATATGAATGATTTTAAGACTTTTCTTGCATCAAGTGAATTACCTGTTCTTCTACAACGACGTGCTAAGGTGAGTATAATAACTATTCATACTATACTGTACTACATTGTCAAGACCAAACCATAACTAGCGGTTAGAGTCAGAAATGGGCCTTTTCAACCCACATTTGAGTACTTTAAAGTCAAACTTCTGACTAGCCAAAGTCACATGTTTGACTCTGACTTTTACTGTCAGTTGTGGTTTGGTCTAATGTATGATATTCATTGAAACATTCATCTTATTAATCATTGATGTTTATGCTGCTTGTGAACTTTAGACGGCCTTTGCCTATTATCTAACACAAAAGTCAGTCTTTGGTGAATCAGATATTTTAGATCAATTACCACCATTATTAGTAACTAATTTAGTGAAAGAGATTTATCATCATGATATTGAAGCTATAGATCTCTTTAGTCGATTTGTTGAGAAATATCCTTTATTTGTTATTCATCTAGTACGTAATTCAAGACCTTTTGAGGTATTTCCAGGTCAAGCAATATTAACAGAAGGGGATATTTGTAATGATCTCTTCTTTATTAAGAAAGGTATGGTATATTTTGAACCTTTCCAAGCACCAAAAAAACCACGTCGTCAAATACGGAAACGTCCATTAACACGATTAAGAAGATTAACAAGTCAATTTGCTGCAACATGGACACGTGCTATGGTAGGGAATTCTCCTAACAGCACTGACAATAACAACAATAATAATGGTCATCATCATAATAGCAGCAGAGGAGATGGTGGTGAGCCACATGGTGAAGAGGAAGAAAATGATTGGATAGATATGAATGATGAACAAGATGAGGATAGTTTAGATAATGATGAGGATGATAATAGTGAAGATTTCTCAATGCCAGAACATGGAACATTTCGTAATGTTTCAGGATTTATTTCACAAAGACATTATTTTGGTGATTTAGAGATGATCAAGAATACAACATCTTTAGCAACCTATCGTGCTGCTAATCATTGTCATTTATTAGCAATTAGTCATCGTGTTTTAAAAGAAGCTATGAGTGAACATGAAGAAGTATTTCAATATTTTGATGATGAAGTGAAAAAACGAATGTCAACTTTCTTTACTGTTTTACATGTTCATAAACGAGGATTAAAACATCTTCGTAATACCAATACTACTACCAACAATAAAGGCAATACTATTACAGCAATAAATGGTGAAAATGTAGTAATTCCACCTGCTGTACATGTACGATCTGGACGACGTGGTGGATTCTTACGATCAGCATCTATTTCATTAGGATTTACAAGAACTGCTAATACAATATTAGATGATTTAGATGTACGTAAACAATATTGGAAAGATGGTGAAATTGTTCATTGGAAAGATGTTCCACATTTAAATCTATTAAGTCATCATCATGGTGGAGGTGGGGGTGAATCATCATTACTTAACAATAGTAATCGATATAAGAATATTCGTGTCATTGATGATGAAGAAATTGATCATAATAATAATAGTAGTAAACGAAATAATCATCATCAAATTCAAAGAAATGCTACAAGACGATATGATGATCAAATTGTTATTTCTACACCAGCTAAACAACGTCCTTATGCTATCTTACAACAACGACTTTTAATTGATCCAACAAGTCGTAATAAATTGATTTGGGATTTCTTTATTGCTTTATTAATTTTATATTCTGTTTTAATTATTCCAGTGGAATTAGGATTTAATGATAATGCCTTTACTGGAAGTGATACCGTAGATTTAATAATATCAGGATTTTTCTTCATAGATATTCTTATCTCTTTCTCAACAGCTTATTTTTCAGAGAAAGCTGATGCTTTAGTAATCTCACGTAAACGTATTGTACGACATTATTTGAAAACATGGTTTATGATTGATCTGATTTCAACATTACCATTTGATCGTATATTTAATGCTATTTTAGATACTTCTACGAATTTAACAGGAACAAAATTATTAAAAGTTATCCGATTAATACGATTATTTAAGATTTCACGTGTCTTGAAATTTTCAAGTTATTTAGAAATTTTAGAAGAAAAACTTGGATTTTCACCAGCATTTTTTCAATTAGTCTTATTACTCTTTCAAGTCTTCTTTATTGCACATTTAATCGCTTGTTTATGGTATGGTCTAGCAGCATCATTTCCTACACCAACTTATCCTGATCAACGATGGTATGAAAATCAAGAAATGTTTACAGGAAAATTAGTCAATACACATATTGTATCACGTTATCTTGTATCAATCTATTATGCTTTTACTACTATTACGACCGTTGGTTATGGAGATATACATCCATGTTCTGTTTATGAACGTGGATTTGCTATTTTTGCAGTTTTAGTAGGTGCTTCTATTTTTGCTTATACATTAGCAAATGTCTCCGCTGCATTAAATAGTGTAAGTGGTGTGAATGCAAAAAGTAAAGAGAAATTAGTTGAAGTATTAGAATATTTGAAAGAAAAAGGATGTTCTGCTGGATTAACTAATAAAGTTTTCAGTCATATGAAACGTAAATATGATGATGAAAATGCATTTAATTTAAGTATTGTAACACGTTGTTTACCACCTAATATAACAACAGAAGTATTTTATCATCTTTATAATCGTCGTATACAAGCTATTCCAATTTTTCGTTATCTACATAAACAAAGTGTTGTTGTTTATCTATTTCATTATTTACAACCTGTCTTTTATGAAGAAAATGAATATATTGTACGTAAAGATAATCCTGTTGAAAGTATTATCTTTCTTGTTAGTGGATCAGCACAAGTTTTTCGTGAAAAAACAAATTTACGAATTCCTTCTTCTATTCATTCAAGTGAGAAACATCACGGTGGTGGTGGAGGTGTTGGTCCAGGTAGTAACAATAATGGTAGTGGTAAGATGAGTAGTAATAGTAGTTCGATACCAGTAGTCAAGAATTCCCTTGGTATTGGAGAGACTTTCCATAGTCGAGATGATGTACATGTTAGTGTACGAAGATTTTTATCTACTACACCAGGTGGTACTTTCCGTAGATCTAATTCTCTTCCTATACCTGTACCACCAGCACCACCAGCAGTGCCATCCCCATCTAGTCCACAACTCTCTAGAAGAGGGAAGCAGAAGTCAGTTGGAGCAGAAGATCATCTACGTGGAATCCATGGAATCCACGGTCCATCTAGTACTACTCTTCTTTCCTCTACTACCATGGGTGGTGGTAGTGGTAGTGGTAGTGGTGGTAATAATGATGGAAATCCTACTCCTGATATCTCTCTAAAGAAACGTCGTTCATCTTCAACTTTCTTTCTTGGTGGAATTAAATCAGATGATGATAAACTATTTGAACAATCTGATATACCATTTCATCTAATGACAGATAATGATTATGAAAAAATTAATTTAGAATTATTAGCAACAATTGGAACAGGTGATTTTATTGGTCATGCTGATTTTATGTATAGTCGATCAAGTTATCGTTATTATGCTAAAACAACATCACCTTGTACAGTGTATATCTTAACAAAAGTGGAAATGAATCGATTAATGAGATTAGATCCTATTATAGCTTATCAATTACAAACTGCTTTAGTACGTGCTATACGACGTCAAAGTGATTTATTTAGTAAGAAGTTAAGAAGGAAAATGAGAGGAAATTTCATTTCAAAAGAAATTCGTGGAGCACATGTGGATGGTATGAATTCATCTAGTAAATCACATTATGGTGGTGGAGGTGGTGGAGGTGGAGGAGGACAACAACAAGAAGGACGATTCCCAGCAACTCCTGTTACACCTGTAACACCTGTGACACCACCTCAACCAATAACAACAACCACAGTGATGAATGAAAATGGTGAATCAGTAGTTGTTGCTGGTAGTAGGTCATCTACACCATCTGTTGTTAATAACAACAATAATAATAATAGCAATAATAGTATCATACCTATCCCTATGTCTATACCTATTACACCACCTAGTAGTCGACGATATGGTATTTTGTTATCATCTATGACATCTCGTGCATCTTCTATGTTTACATCAGATGTAGTACAAAAGAATAATAATAATATGACTACCTTAGATACTACAACTACTACTAATAACCATCATCATCATCATCCCTACAGTCTAATAGGAGGAGGAGAAGAGGGAGAGATAGTAGCACAGGTTGACAATAACAATACTACTAGTAGTAGTAATAGTCATAAAGTAGTTACTACTACCCAACCAATATTACCATTACCACCTCATCGTGTTGTGTTTAAACGAAAATCTGTGACAAGATTATTAAAAGATAAAAATATTTATTATGATTCAGATGAAGATGATGAGAAACAAGACTATTATGATAATAACAACAATAATAACAATAGTATTAGTAATAGAGAAGTGAATCATCATCATCATCATAATGTACAGAAGATGATGTTATTACCTCCTCTATTCAAAGCATTAACTAACAATAACAATAGTACTAGTACTAGCCAGATGATGTCAACACTATCAACAACACATCATTATCGTATTAATCCTGCTAAATTACCAAGACCAGCAACTTTTAATAAAGATGATGAACCTTTACATTTGAAAGAGATTCAACGACTAGCTGAACGATTAGCTTTTGCTTCAACAGATGATGGTGATGGTAATGATGGTCGTATTCATTCCTATACATTGTCATCCATGGATTGCTTTCGTTGGCGTGCTGCTACTACTACTCTTGACAACAACAATCATCACAAAGATGATGATAATGATGGTGAGGATGGTACTATCCAGATGGTTGATACTAGACGACGTGCAATTAGTCAACTTCATCATGAAGAAGGAGATCATCATCAACCAGTCAATAATCGCAATAATGACATAGAGAACAAGAAGAAAGAGACAACTAAAGGATGTCGGAGATCCTCTTTATCTTGTCTTCTTGATGTTAGAAATCATGTTCTTCTTCTACCTTTCTGTAAAGACAAGTCATCATTATCATCTTCTATTGAAAAGAAACAACAACAAGAACAAGATAGAATGACAATGATGATTCGTGGAAGATCTTGTTCTTGTAGTGACTTAGAGATTGATTGGTCACATTCATTAGAATATTTACAAACAAGTGAAGAAATGAGAAGAAAGAGAAGAAGAAGAAGACATTCTTTCCCTTCCACTGATTATGATGTTTGGAAGAAGAATATGATGAAGAATACCTTGTAGTAATATTATAATAGTAATTGTAATTGTAGGACTAGGACTGGGACTAGTCTAGGTCTGTAGAGTCTACGCTAACTGACAACTCTACTATCATGATGATGATGGTGGTGGTAGTAGTAGAGGGTGTTCGAGGGATTGATTGATTGCTATTGCTTCTTGGCTACTTGTGGGTGGTCTTAGTCGTAGTGGTAGTGGTAGAAGTCATGGTAATAATGTGGTGTAGTCGAGAGTGAGTGTTAGAGTGTGTATTATCCTGGGAGTAGTACATTGGAATATACAACGTTGTTTTAGTTTTCTTTTTTTTAATGAGTTATGGTATGTTGAGGAGAGTAGCTTGTTGCTTTGTTCTTACCTCTAGATATCTATGTGTATATATACATGTATATGCTATGCATACGTGATGATGTTTTGTTATTGTCTACACAGTGTGTTACTGTAGAGAGGACTGCTGCGAATAAGACGGAATATTAATGTAAATCCTCTGAATAATGTGCTTCTCATCAAATGCATCAATATCTGGGGATATATAACTACCTCAAGAAATCATGATACGGGAATAGCTGCAACTCCTCTATATACGAACATCACATACACCTGTGTTAGTGTGTATTCGTATTGAATCAGTTTTGCTGTTTGATTGATTCAGATTAACTTAATAAGTCCGCGCATGTCTTACTGGTAAAAATGGGTAAAAATCAGTTTTACCATACAGCAAAATGTGCCCTAATCATAACAGCTGCGGTATCTGCAATTGGAATGTTATCTCTAAAAATAATATCACAAATGAAGTGATTTCCTAAAATGGAAAAGAAAAGAAATCGCTTTCAAGGCAATTGTTAAACAAAGTACTAGTAGTAAATTAACAAGTAACTAAATTACTGCTATAACAAAACTTAATAGACCTGTAGTATAAATCTAATAGTAAACCCAAGAACATGTTCTTGAAAACATCAAAATGATTAAACAGAATACGCTCTAAGCATATCACCCACACGATATCTGGAATTGGCACATCATCATCACTGAGCCATCTTAGGTGTTATCAGCCTACTCTAAATTGATCATGCGATAAAAGAACTTCAACGCATTTGCATATGAGATCGACATATCATGAATAGGGACTTTACATTTGTCTCTGCCGAATTTGCAGATCTTTATGTAAACTTTAGCTCCACCCACACATTTTGCCATACTTGGACTGTCACAGCCATTACTGTCCATGAAAGCAAAACAATCTGCTAACATCCCTGGCTTTGGGCCATGGAAATGCAGAATAGCAGTCTTGCTGGAATTCCCCCAATAGGGCTTCCAATTGTAAGTTGCAGGGAGAAGTTCTGCCACGTGAAGCTTGTGTTTGAAATAAGAAAGTATATAGCCTTGATCATATGCATCGAATTTGAAGTTAGCCTTCTTCCCATGTTTGATGAAACCAGCCATATGCTTTCTCATGGCCTTGATGTTCATGTAAAGTACGCCAGAATTAGCAATATCCACTTTCGTCATCTCTCCTCCTAATGAGATCACTTTGGGCTTTGGTAACTGATTCAAGTTGAAGGAGGGGTAGAATAAGACGTCACAATCTGTGTAAAGAGCATAGTCGAAGTTGATCGTGGACCTCAGAGAATGAGAAAGTGTCTTATTTGCCAACTCGGGCACTATAGTAGGAATATCCAAACGAAGGAAAGCAGGATGATTGAGAATGGGATACTTCTGAATGACATCTTGATCTACAAATGTCAAGTTACGATGGAGAATGAGGATCTTGTCAGATTTGGCTATTTTGGTCAGCCAATCGGGTAGAGTCGCAGTTTGACTGCCTCCACTCAAGATAAGCACAGGGTAGAGTTGATCAGAATGCAGCAGCAACACAGAGTTTAGTGCAGCTTTGATGAAAGAAAGGTATGAAGTATGAGTAGTTTCTGTGGCCATAAACCACAGAGTCTTTTTCCCAACACACTCTACCACAAGATCAAGAATCAAAACAAAGAGCAAAGCCAATTTCATCTCAACAATAATGATGTCCAGACAGAGGTGTGTGTATCAATGTCAATCCTCTGTTGTTGGTGGGGGTTGGAGTCACAGTCAGAGTGCCAAATATCCAAATAACTAGTCTGGGTCCCACCAAGCAGCAATGTTGCGGGAAGGGTCAGAGGTGCTGAGAATTGAATGACCTCTTCTTTCTTTGGTCAACTGATCAAATATAGTCTATTATTATTATTGATTTGTTGAATTAGGCTACCACTGCCACTATACTATTCAACAGTCCTTTCTATCTACGTCAAGTCATTTGAAGAGATTTTTGACAACTGTTCTAATTTATAATTATTCTGTTCCAATTCCTCCTATTCAGATAATTCTCAGAAGAGATGCCACCTAAAGGTAATAAAGGTAAGAAAAACCAACATGGTAATAACAGTGGAGAGATGGGGAAGAAATCCTCCACTCCCTCTACTTCCCAGCCAGCGCCTCCTCAAAAACAGACAAACTCCTCCTCTACACCAATTGAACAACAAGTTGAGCCAGAACTCTCCATTCCCGTCAAGCAAAGTGAGCATCAAGATCCCTCACCTTCTGTAATGGAAGTGCAAGAGCAATTACCAGTAGCACCAGCAGCAGCACAGCAGCAAAAGCAACAACAGGAAGAAGAACAACAAGAAGTGGAGCTACCCCTCTCTGTCCCCAAGGAGGAAGAACCAAAGAAGACAGAGGAAGAAGAAACAGAAAAAGTGGTAGTGTCTGATCCTGTGCCAACCGTGTTGAAAGCAGAGGACCAGGTAGAACAACAGCCTGAGAATACCTCTCAACAGCAGCCAGAGCAGCCTACCTCTGCTGCAAAGGTCAGCACTCCCTCTTCTACCTCCGGGGTGAAAGCATTCACTGAGACTATTTCAATGACTGAGATTACCTTCCATCCTTCTTCTCAATATCAAGTACCGCAACAGCATATTGAAGGACATCATCATCTATCATCTTCTTCTCTTCCTATTGCCAAATCTTCTTCTTTAGAAGATGACTCCCTGATATGGAAGATTGTTACTGATGCGAACCCTTTAGAAGAAGATAGTGTCGCAGTATTGGATCATCTTATTCATGCAGAGAAGTCTCATGATCAAGGTGGGATGGAAGGTCTCGTGGACATGATAGAGTTCCAGATCATTACTTTCTCACATCAATTGCATGCCTTCACTCCAATTGTCTTGGAGATTGATGCTATCTCACAATTTCTCAAGAGATGGTTGGCTACTCATACTACTCTTCCATCCTTAGCATTGACATTGGGTGGTTTATTGTTTCTCGTGTGGGGATTCAGTTGGCAAGTTGGCTTTGCATTAACTTGGCAATGTCTTCGTCTCTATTTCTTGTTGTTCTTCCTTTGGCCTGTTCGTTTATTCTTTGCTGTAGTTCGAAGACTTGGACTTATTGCAATGCATGCTGTCGATGTGACGTTGGGTGAGCAGAATCTTCAGATCAATTTAACTCCTCTTTCAGCAGAGACCCCCCTCTCCACCTCTCAGGACAGCACCCAGAGGAAGACCTCTTTTCCTTTCTGATTTTACAATTTTGTAGTGTTGATTCGATCTTGTGTGCTTGCGTCAACTACTGACTTCCCTGCCTGCCGTTGCTTTGAGAGCGAGGATAGTGACGTGACTGTAGTAGCTGAATGACTTTGATTCTGCTATCCTTCCTTAAGTTGGTTTATCCTCTCTCCTTCAATCTGTAGCATTACTTAATGCGTCTGTTATACATTCACAAGTGGAAGAAATAATTCCCGGAAAGGGATAGTGGTGGTGATTAGATGGGAGATAGTTGTTTAGGTTGTACTAGTCGACCGTCCAGCCAGGACATACAGAGCTAGCTTAGGTACAGAGAAAGAGCGCACGAGAGAATTAGCTTATTTCTTCTCAACCACAGGGGGAGCCAAAGCCAGAATGATGAAGGCAATGAGGAGAAGAGAGCCAGCAGGACCAGCATAGCCACCAAAGTCAGAGTCCTTGGCGATGAGCTGGGTGGTGGTGAAGACATTGGACATCTCGGTGGCAACCTCAACAGGGCTCAAAGCAACCTGAGAAGAAGAGGTCAGAGAAGAGTCAACGAGATGAACTAGATAAGAGGGAATGAATCAGGAGTGTTTTGTTACTTACGGGCTGCATGGCTCTGGAAGCAACTATTATTCCATATCAAATCAAAGCAACAAGAACACAAGACAAAAATTACAAAAGTTAGACTTTATTGATAATGCAAAAATATTGAAGGCAAAAAAAGAAGAAGTAGATGGATGGCACAATGCAGTAGTGAGATAAGACATGTTGTGCTTTGCTTTTGTTGTTGCAAAGGAGAAAATAAATGAAAAAATAATTCATCTGCTCTTACCTCTTCCCAAACGAACAGGCTGGAAAGCCATAGCAACAGCCATGAAGGCAAAGAAAAGAGTAACGATAAGACGAGACATGATGATTGATGTGGATAATGGGTAAATAACTGCTTGAGGGAGGAAGTAACAAGGTCACTCTGGTGAGGCGAGATGAGATGATACTCCTTCAATCATCAGAGACTTGCTCGGAGAATCGAAGTTTCGTATTATTGTAATTTGGAAGTTTTGGTTTTCAGAAAACTCGGCAAAACCGCTTTTGCAAAACCACTAATACTCAAAACCGCATTATTTGATTTCAAACTGAAGTTTTTGAGGTGGAAGTGTGGGAAATGGGTGTTTTTCGGTCAAAAAGGGGAATAAACCCGTTCTTTTGCAGGGGAAATGGTGGATGGGGTGTTCCAAGCCACACGCCATCTAGGCCACGCCGCCATCTGTCCTATGCCATGTCCTGGAAATGGGCCATTGGTCCAAGGCCATGTTCCAAAGCTTTTATAGTTGAAACCCTGTATTGTCGACTTCGATCTTTCAAAAGTCGCATATTTGGCAGGCCATTTCGGGCCTATGGCCTGATACGTGGCCTCGGCCATGGCGGCCACGTGGCCTTAAATGAGTGAGATTTGGCCTGAAAGTCCCAAGACCAGGCGGATGGCGCCACGGCCATGGACCACCCTACTTCGGACGCAAGTTCCACATAAAAACTGGTTTGAAAGACATGAAGTCATCTATTTTGGATATATGACTTCATGTCTTTCAAACCAGTTTTTATGTAGATTATATCGACCGATGATACCTCATTTAGTCCCTTCCCACAAAGGGACATCATCCCGCGAAGTATCGGCTTCTCTGCATAACCACTCCTTCTCCTCGGGTGACACGTGGCACATATCCCTTTGGTATGGGATCGAAATACAAACCAGTTCTAGTTTGAGCAACCGGTCTGAAGATAGTAGGGATGCTATTATTTTCCATTTTTTCCCTTTTTCATCAAGGTCAGTTTGGAGAGGATTCGACTCCCAGCCCCCGCAGTGCCCCACAGTTCTGTACACGCTTCACACTTCTGTAGTCTATACCTATGACGATATATCTTGATCTATCTGTTTTGTTCCTGCCAAACAATAGTTTGTTTTGTTCCTGTTACACAACCTCCCAAACAATAGTCTACATCCAAAGTGCAGATATTTCTATTATGTACATAATACATAAACAATATTAACTCTACAGAGTATTTCTCACCCAATCTACAACAGAATTATTAAAGTCATTAGAATTATCCATGTATAAATGATGACCAGCATTGTGGATTATCTTCAACTCTGCTCGACCACCTGACTTGTTCCACAGATCAATACTGTCAGAAGCAGTCGGGTAATAGAGCCAATCGTCATCACCGTACATTAACAAAATAGGCATGCGCAAAGAACTTAACTCTTGCTCCAGGGGCTCTCGGGCATAGACTCCACTAGAGTAACCTCTACGCTTTCTCCTTTCTCTCCTACTCGATGATGGAGAATTACTTGAATTTGCTTCAGATACCTCAGACTCAGGCTCGGGTTTGGTAAAGATTGGTTGTAACAACGTATTTAAAGCATATTCTCCACTAGCTGGTAGTGCAGTGATATGATACAAATAGTCTGACAATACTTGCAATTCTTCTGATTGAAACTGTTTGGAAAAACGACGATCAATCGCATTCTTCACTAGTTCAGGTCCACGAGATCCTGCTATACGAACAACTGATTGTGGTGTGAAATTCATCTCCCATAAGTTCTTAATAAGACGAATTCTCCAATCTAATTGTCCAGGTTCAGCATGTTGTTCGACAGGTGGAGGGTTAGGAACACCCACAGGGGATATCAACACTAATCCTTTAATATGTTTTGGATATTTTAAAGCATATTTGGCAGAAAGAAATCCACCAAGAGAATGTCCTGCCAAGACAAAGTCAGTCAATCCCTCTTGTACACGAAGTTCTTCTAGACTGTCTACAAACTCTTCTGTGACTTGATGAGCTAACGCCTTCTCATAGGCTTCTCGACTGGTAGTATTAAACCATCTCATAGGTGCACTACATAACCAACTGATTTTCTTCATTTCTAGAGTATCTCTTGCACTACAACCCATACCAGGCCAATCCACAGCAATTACACGATCAAAATTATGAGCTAGATGGTCATAGTTATCTAATCAAACACATCATATCATTATCATTATCATCAGCATTAACATCAAAAAAGGTTAGAGAAGATCAGTGACACTTACCATAGAAGAATCCTAATCCTAGGCCATAACCATGAAGTAAAACCAAGGTAGGCTTTTTGTTCTTTTTATCCACTACAACTTGATGTTGTTGTTGTTGTTGTTGTTGTTGTTGTTGTTGTTGTTGTTGTTGTTGTTGTTGTTGTTGTTGTTGTTGTTGTTG
>VKHL01000023.1:83536-104217 GCA_015146655.1 Ochromonas danica
TGTTGTTGTTGTTGTTGTTGTTGTTGTTGTTGTTGTTGTTGTTGTTGTTGTTGTTGTTGTTGTTGTTGTTGTTGTTGGTTGTCTTTAGAACGAATCTGGACATAGTTTACACCATATTTATAGGTTGTATGCTTTTCGAAGATACTTCGTTTAAGAAAGCATTGTAAAAGTCGTTCTTGTGCCATAAAGGCCATTGCAGGAGAGACAGAAGTAAACATGGTTTTAATGTAGACCGGTCTAGTAGATAGTAGTATTAGTAGTAGTAGACTAGTGTTGTATAATAAAATGGAATGAATTGTGTGAAAGACAGTAGATAACACAAGGCAATAACTTCTTGCTCTCTAGACTACCTTCTCTATCACATCGCAGCAAACACTGCCTTGTAGAACATTCGATATCTCAGCCAGCCCTGTACTGTTCCAGTGGAGACCAACTCGAACTTCTTCCTTGTTGCGATGCGAAATGGGAGGAGGAGCAGACAGCAACAATAAACTGGTTTATCAAATCCAACACGTTTCTGTGGATGAGGAAACACTCCATCTGTTGAGAGATAAATGGCAATCAGTCCATCAATGAAGGTTGTTGTAATTTACGATTAGGATTACAACCCCTATTCGAAGACTTAATTCAGTAAACTCTATAGTCTACAACCGAATAGTCATAAAAGTGACAAGAAGACTGAGAAGCCAGTCATCATACTGAGAGGCGAAAGTCCAAAAACATGGGTTTCAACTCTCAACCGTGGCTCCCACAACTAGAGCAAGTCAACGGCACCACCCCTGCCACAGCAGATGATCTGCTCTGGGAGAAGTGATTGACTGATTGGTCCATGAGAAGCAGACGAGACTAGTTATTAGCCAAGTAGTAGTACTTCTCAATCCTATTCAACATGTTAGACAAACAAGACGAAGAAGAAAAGCAGCATCTTGATGAGAAGAGTTGTAATAGCAGCAGCACAACAAGTTTCACTCCATTTCATCATACCATCTCGATGAATGAATATGATGATGACCACCACGATCATCCTCACCATCATCATAATCATAATCAGCATCCTGGTATTATGATAGACTGGAAAAGTCAACCAAGGAAAGAATCCTTTCTTTCTTCATCTCTTACTGATGAAGATGATGAAAATCACCACTTAGATAATGGTGATGATATGAAGCACAAGAAGAGGAAATCATTTCTCCCTGTATCCTTCCTCTATAGCTATTATAGTATTGTCTTCACTATGATGATTCCTGCTCTCCCTGCCTTAACACTTCATTTAACACATGATAACTCTTCACATGCTGCATATCTCTATGGTATTGCTAACTTTGTACGATATATCATGGAATTCTTTGCTTCACCTATTATGGGATCATTAGCTGATTCATTTGGAAGGAAACCAATGTTAATTCTATCTTATATCATATGTGGTATAGAGTTTATCTTACTATGCTTTTTCCCATCCATTGGTATGTTATTTTTCACACGAGCATTAGCAGGTTTAGGAGATTGTGCTCAAGCTACCTGTTATACTATTGCTACTGATATTGCTCTCTATAATAAACAAGGTGTAACCACACTGTATGGTCTATTGGCAGGTGTCTTTGGGATAGGTTATGTTATAGGACCTTTATTAGGAGGGTTACTAGTAGAACATTTAAGTATACGCATTTGTCTCTTAGTTGCAGCAATTATATGTGGTGTTGGAGGATTGATTAGTTGCTTTATCTTGGAAGAAAGTTTACATTATGTTAACATCAAGAAGAAGAACAGCAACAACAATGACAACGATGACGACAACAGGGAGAATGTTAGAAGTGAAGAGGATGATGTGACCTCTCAGAAAAGGAATTTAAATCCATTTACTCCAATTATCATTCATTTCACCAATCCCGTGATTAGGAAGTTATCTTATCCATTAGTATTGAGTTCATTAACACAAGGTTTAGGTTTCATTTGGTATATCTATATGGAAGGGAGATACCATTCTAGTACAACCTTGATTAGTGTCTACCTTGCCTTCTTTGGAGTAGTTTCTCTTGTTGTCCAAGGCTTCCTAATCAAACGACTTATACCTCATCCATGGAATGAAAAGAAAGCAGCAATGATTGGATACTTCTTACAGGGTTTACAATATGTTGGATATGGTGTAGTACCACGTGTTTGGGGATTATTTGTAATGGCATTGATCTTTGCTGTTGGATTAATAGCAGATCCTGCTCTCAAGGCTTTAATTGTCAAAGCAAGTCTCTCTCATCAACCAGAGCGGAGTAAAGAGATTCAAGGTAACCTTCAGGGAGCATTAAGTGGATTACGTACTATCTGTACAGCCTTAGGAGCGTTATTCTTTCCAGCAGTATATAGCTATTGTCTTGATACAAATGATAGCTTGATCTTCTTACCTTTTCTAATTGGAGCATTATGTTTCTTCTTTGCTGCTTTGGTTTTGTATTGTCAATCTGATCACTCTATGCCTTTCCATACACCACTCGATCATCATAATCAATCTTCTTCTTCTGTTGATTATGGGAAAGATTATGCAGCTGTTGATATTGAAGAATCATTGTTAGGAGTAGATCGACTAGATGATCCTCCTGATTATGAGGAAAGTGATGCTTTAGATAAAGTGGTACTGTTAGATCCTACTGGGCAAGTACCCACGATCTATTAATTAGTGTTACCTTGTGGTTATTGTTATTGTTGGTTACGATCTGTGGACCCATAAATAGATGATTACGAGATTGCTTGATCTTGACCTTGTTGTTGTTGTTAGATGTACGGATCAGAAAAGTCCACCTTTCTTCTTATTCGTCAAACTAAATGACAACTTACTGGAGGATTTACTACTAACAAACATTATTATTAACATGACAATACATGATAAACACCCAAGAAGGATACAAAAAAAGAAAACTAAAACTTGTGAATACTCATTACCTTGTAGTAGTTGTAGTATGACCTTGAAGTTGAAGTTGTTGTTGTTGTTCTTCTTCTTTGTCATGTGCAAGTTGTCTAATGCGCTCTTCTTCTGCTGCTGCTGCCGCTGCTTCTTGTTGTGCTTTCAATTCTTGTGCTATTCTAGCTGCTGCTTTACGTTCAATTTCAACTAATCGTTCAGCATCTGCTTGTAACTTTTCTTGATATTTTTGACGTTGATATTCTTCCATCTTGAGTTTATTAAGTAATGGAATACGTTCTATTTCAATCTGTTGATTAATTTCAATTTGCATTTTTATTCTTTCAGCTTGAAGTAATGCTGCTTTCTCTTTAGCAATCTCATGACTTACTTCATCTAATAGACGTTGACGTTCACGACGTTTAAGATCTTCTAAGAAGACTTTATAATCTTCAGAGGAAAGATAACGTTTAACTTCTTCTTTTGCATGATATTCAATTATTAATGCAGTATGTAATGCAATTTCATTCAAATGTTCATTTACGATTTGCTTTTCATTGATTAGAACATTTTCTCGAGTGATTGTCTTAGGTGGTGAAGGTGACTGTGACTGATCTGTTCTTATTCTTGTTTCTTGTGAACTAGAAGGATGATGAGGTGGTATAGGATGGTGAAGGGGTGGTGGGGAGTCTAGCAGGGAATGTGATTGTGATGGTGGTGGCCTCGAGCAACTACTTCTACCTCGATGATGATGATGATGATGATGGTCATCATTATGTCGATAATAACGATCTTTGGACCGACTTCGTGAAGAATGAGAGTGTCTATTAGTCAAGACAATTAGCAGGCAGACATTCTAAGTTAAGTAAGACAAAGGAGAAGTAGAAGATAAATTAGATTGACGTTTATTACCTTTCAATAGATTTATAATGACGTCTATCTTGACTTCTACTAGAGTCTCTTCTCTTTCTTCTATTACGATCAAAACTCCTTGACCTCGATCTTGATCTTGATCGCAATTGATTTGACTCCATCCTCGTCATGCTTTCGTTTTGTGTTGAGGAGATTATCTCACGGCACCACAAAAGCAGTAACTTAGCCTTAATAAAGTATGATTTTAGTCTTTATAACCCCACTGTTCCTACCATCTTGTCGCCCCAATTAAAACGATAAAATCGCAACCATTCCCACTGTAAGAAATAAGAATGGAAGTGCTTCGAGGTTCCACAATTATTAATGGAGGATTGAATCATGAAGATGCTCTACAATGGATGATGGAGAATGGTGAGTTATAATATAGATTGTTGTATTTTATGTTTTTGTTTTGTTTTGATTTGATTTGACATGATGATGACACAATGTGATCAATGTGATATAATGTGGACTGATGTATTGATTTGATATGATGCGATTGATATGACTTGATATGATATAATGTGATGTGTTTTGATTTGATTTGATTTGATGTTTTGTTTTGTCTACCGCGGCTGTAGTTGAGACAGGGTCCCAGCAGGGGTCTGTGCTTTCCCAGGATAGAACCAGTAACTCTACTAACTCTTACTCACAAGACCTTCTTCATGTACCACCTCCTCCTACCCCTCTTCCTTCTCATTCACTATACCAACCAATTCATTGTTTGTGTGTAATTCAACAGGTTTCTACGACAACCAATACAACACGTAAGAAACGTAAAACACGTGAAGGTGTTGATATTGAATTAACAAAACGAGTTGAACAAATTAATGAAATCAGAAAGATACTCTATCAACCAAGTGATATTGATGAACTACTTGGTATTGATTTACAACCACGTGCTATTCCTAATAGAGCATGGAGACGATTAACAATGTTTCCTCGTATTCCTAAAAATGATTTTCGTCGTAATTATCCAACACTATTTGTTAATATCTCTAATAGTCATGATTTCCATGCTTTTGGATCATTTCTACGTAGTACTTCAATTCCTAATTGTCATATGCTTCACTATAATAAACAACAAGGATTAGTCTATGAATTATTTGATATTGAAGCTATGATTAATATGTTTATTGAACGTATGAGTATTTCTCCAGATACTTGTATTGTTTTGAAAAATGCTCAAATTAAACAACATCTTGATCGTGGTGGTAGTGAAGTTATGTTTCAAATACAAGTCATGGCAACTACTGTAAGAGATGTCCTTATTCAAGTTAGAGATGAGAAGAGTCAGGCTTATACTGTTCCAACTCGTGCCTATTCTGCTTTATTAGAAGAACGAAGAGTACTTGCTCGAACAACACCTCTTTCTCAATCTCTTCCTTCAATTTCATTACAGAATTGGGAACTTGACCTTCATCCAACAGGATGTAATTTCAAAGGATCGTTTATATGTTATTTGGATAATAATAACCGTTTGTATAAGATGGAGATGTACCATAATTAATTGTTATTATTGCCGCCACCATTGGCTTTCTCCTCTCATTGTTATGTCCGATTTTTGTTTTTGTTTTTCATGAGCAATCATCTGTTCATGTCTTAAAGTTTAGCCTGATGATGACTTCTTCGCATCTGTACTATCCATTGGAAGTAGAAAGTGAATGCTGTTCTTACACTAACTGACTAACTAACTAGCTACTGTACCTAGATTAGACTCTATTTGTATTTCTCATACCCAGCCTATAGTGACATCATCAACAAGAGGCTTAGGGAATGTACTGTAGAGATGTACTGTACTATACAACTGCTGACCTGATTAATGACAGCAAGTAGGTCCATGTCTCGATAAGCTTCATTGAAATCCATACCATAGCCAACGAGAAATCTACTTGACCATTACAAACAACAGCAGATAGAATCATTGGGAGGTATAGTATTATGTGACAATGTCCAGCAGGCAATGGGGACAATGACACACTCACAAGTCTGGGATAGAAAATCCTACATAGTCTGCAAGATAGCGACTAGGTCGACCTGTTCTCTTCTCAAGCAAAGATACGACCCTATTAATAACAAGAATAGCGGTGCACAAGGTTGATAAGGTTATACCAGCAGCTGGTGTGATGTAAAGACTGGATGACAACAGAACCTGATTGATGCTGGTTGTCCTTCTCTCTGGAGCTTATTGACCAATCTGACATCATAATATACCACAAGTCATTCTATTATATTCTATAATAGTTTGTTCTATCTGTTGCTTACCTTTCCATAGTAAGGCCAGTGTCAATAATATCCTCAACAATCACGACATCTTTCCCAGCAAGTTGTTGAGAAAGATTTTCCATTCCTTCAATACGAACATCACCTGTACTATTAAAACCAACATAGGACTTGACTCGAATATAATCATATTGCATTGGTAAGATCTTCTCTATAGTATCAACAACACAAATCATACAGTAGGTAACATGTTAGTCTATACAGTGTTAGTGTTATTAAAGGCAGAATCAACAAGTTTCACTAGGCAGGAGATGAATATGAAGGTAAAGGGTAGATAGTTGGCAGGGTTGGGTAGAGATGATGATAGTGATAGTGACAGTGATAGTGCTTACCATGCTGTAACTCCATCCATCGTGCTAGTAGATCCGCAAAGAATACTGCCCCACCCTTAAGAACACATAACATATGCACAGGTCGACCTTCATAGTCTATAGCTAATTGATTAGCAATCTCATGAACACGAGAACGAATCACTTGGTTAGGGAATAGAATATAGTCAAGATAAGGTTGATAATGTATTGCCACGGGATAGTCCATCAAGTTAATACGAGATGGTTCATCTGGAGTATAAACACCAGGTAGGATCTGTTTCTTGACTATCTGTTCTCTAAGATCACCTTCTAGGCTTACGTCTGCATGGGCTGCTGGACTGGTTGGACTTGTTGCTGTGTTGGGTGAAGAGGTGGAAGTAGTAGTAAATGTTGTCAAAGATGCTAAACAAGAAGTAGTTGCTCTTGCAGCAGAGAAAGCAGTATTGAGTCGAATACAATGACAGCTGAAAGCTGCAATGACTACTGTAAAGGACTTTCCCCACTTCATTCTCTCTGTTGTCTGTCTAGTCTTCTCTGTTTTGTCTTATGCTGGCGTGGAGGAAGTAGTATATTACGTAATTTATTACGTAAATACACTACAATTTCGCAACAACCATAGAGTTTCAACTCTAATTATTGAAGTTTCAACTTCACTTTTCATGAGAGAAAAGTCGTCATTTCGAAAAAATGCCATCCAACAACAAAACCACGTCGTGATTTGCATCAAATTGGAATTGTTTTGATTTGTGCTATATACACTTTTCAAGTGACATGACTATGTCTTCTCTATCTTCTCTCCTATCCACACTTGACACTACTGCTACTACTACAGGAGGAGCTATAGGAAGAGAAGGATCAATTGACATGATTACCACCACTACTACCACTACTACTGCTGCCATTGCAACGACTAATTGGAAAGCAGGTCTACTAGCTGCCTTATATCTTTTCCAAGTGACTCCTAAAGGTTATCTCAATTATTTACCAATTCTCTTAAGAGAACAAAAGACTTCTTTGAAGTCATTAGCAAGTCTTTCTTTATTTACTTTACCTGAACTACTCAAACCAATTATTGCTATTTTATTAGATTTTTCAATTTTCTATACTCCTTCAATGAAAAAGTCTTTCTTATTAATGATTGAAAGTAGTCTCATTCTAGTCTATCTCTTCTATATGAGATTATCAACTACTACTAGTAGTAATAGTAAAATTGAATTAAATCATATTAAAATGTTATTCTTATTGACTAGTTTTTTAACAGCTTTACATGATACTGTAGTAGATGGTTTAGCTGTACAAATCTTACAACCTTCTGAACATGCTGTAGGTGCATTAGGACAATATTTTGGATATAAGATAGGGTCTTTATTAACAAATGGTATCTTACCTGTCTGGTTAGGAGATCATCATCATCAACAATATTGTACTGCTATTATTGTTATTATGATAGTCATGTGGGGTCTTGTAGGATGGACTAATTTTACTACCTTGATACCTATATCATATACTAACGATAGTACTAGTAGTAATGAAGAGAAAGGAAAGGTATCATCATCAACAACATCATCATCATCATCATCATTAGAGGAGAGAACCATTTCAATCAAAAGCTATCTAAAGAATATTCTTCGTTTAGGTAAAACCTATCTTTGGTGTAGTCATGGAATCATCCTAACTTGTTTCTTACTATCCTATAAACTCTTTGAATATGCATTGGATTATCTATGGACCTCTATCTTAGTTGATAATGGGATAAATCGTAAAGTCATTGCTCAGACACAATTTCTTTATGGTTCAATTGCAGCCTTAATGGGAGCCTATCTTGGTAAAGAATTAACGAATTATATTCAAAATCATTGTCATTTACATCCTTTAATCGCAGTGGCAATCTGTTCTTTATGGAGATTACTAGCTGAGATAATGCAGATATTCTTTGTGTATGTAACTCAGAAAGAAGACAATAGCAACATGATGGTAATGAACATTGTAAACAAAGAAGACTTAGGAGGGAAATGGAAGTCTTTCTTGATTGTTCATTCTCTATTGGAGAATATGTCAGGATCAGCACTTACCTCTGTTATGTTCTCTGTATTGCTTACACTATCAGATCCTTCATTACCAACTCTATCTTATGCATATTTAAATGTCATAGTATTAATAGGGATGCAGTTAGGGAAGTATCTTACGACATTTGCATCAGTAATTGGATATCTACCATTCTGTTGGACATGTTGGGTAGGCAATCTTGTCTTTGCATTTTTAGCATTTATTTTGCCATACTCATCAGTCTCACAGAGAAATAGAAATAATATAGACAAACAAGGTTCTAGGAGTTTGTTTTAGGATAGACTATATATCCTGTCATTAGAAGAAGACAGAGCAAGTGGAATTGTTTTGATTGGAAAAGAAGCTGTGCTATATACACTTTATAAGTGACATGACTATGTCTTCTCTATCTTCTCTCCTATCCACACTTGACACTACTGCTACTACTACAGAAGGAGCTACAGGAAGAGAAGGAACTGGCCACTACCGCAGTTAATATAGAGACATTGTGACCCAATAATAGTAGATGTCAATATCACTGTGCCCAGCAGCAGAGTCACGAAATATGATCAATGAACAGGACCTGTCGCTGACCCTGACCCTAGCCTAGCCTTGGTCAGCTCTCTCATTGGGTCAAATACCTGGCCATACAACAAGCAGATCTGAACCATCAATAAGCATTCTTTACAGTGAATTAGTCACATGTATGTGACTTCATGCTCCTCTTCAACATTCCCAGCACATTTGCCATCGGAAGATGGGCAAGAAGAAGGCTTGACAGAGATCTCAATCTCTTTCATACTGAAACTATTTGATTACAAGCTCTATATCACACACTGTTGTATGTCACCTCACTGCGAATTTCCAACTTTGGCCATCTGAGGTTTATATTCGTGGAATTACAGCAGGAATTAAAGTCACCATATGATTTCAGTAGACTTGAGGATTTCCTTGTTTTCTGTCTCTTCTTTCCCAAGGACCACGAGCAAACAACTCATGAAGGACGATACCGCTTGCTGTTCTAGACGATGCGAGCTTTTCTTCCGTCAGGTGGTATATGAGATGATGCTATCAATATACATGAACCTCAGTATTGCCCAACACCAAGTAGCCACAGTTGGCACAACGACACCGATCGAAACGAAGATGTGGAACCAGCCATGAGTAGGGATGGCCTCACCGTTGGGCAGAGAGTCGAAGGTAGATTATACTGTTTATTGGACATTGGACACGGATGTAATCGATGACAACCAGCTGAGGGCAGCCATGCCGTCGCAAACCTTGAAAACAGTTTATAACAACACAAGAAGGCATGCAATATCAGTATACATTGTCGGCAAAAACCAGCGCGCAAACGATCAAAATCGTCGTCTCTGTATTGTTTCAAAATAATAGCATTGATTTGAAATAGAATTTTAAATTCTTTTTCTGAATCTGTGTTCGCAGCTAGTTGAATAGCAAAGATCGAAGAGATATCCCTTGTCAAAGCCTTTTATGGTAAATGATGTAAAACATTGCTCGATCTATGAAGAAGAAGTTGACAACGGAATATTGCTTCCTCTCACTTCTGTTGGTGACCCTGTAGTTTGCTATTATTGGATTACAACTAACAACAACGAAAGCACTCGCTTCCTCTGCATCATCTACTCTTCACTCCACACACTGTCTAACCAACTGGTCGTCTTCTCTCTCAGGGGACATACAGTGCTTTACCTCTTCTCAGACTTCTCTATCTCTTGCTCTTCTACTGCTTTCTCTTCTTCCCTAACTTATCATAATAATATCCACGACAAGCAGTTGCTGTTCTTCCCGATGGCATTTGTTTTGCAATCCGCTTCCAGTCACCATCTTCACTCTCATTTACCAGCTTCACCAATAATGCAATCTCTTCCTTTGTCCATCGCTTGTATGGTCTTGCTCCCACTCCTAGCTCTTTACATCGCTTAGCTATAGCATCATAAGTTCTGGTCTTCAAGTTAGAGAATAATTGGTCATAATTAAGCCCTTTACTACGCAAGGAAATAAGAAGATCATCTTCTTCCTTTGTCCAAGGAGAAGTATTCAATAGTCGACTCAACTCTCTCTCCCATCTTGTATCATATCACACACATACATACACAAACAGACCAACAACAATCAATATCCACATTATTGCATGACTCTCAGTAACAATAAACTCACCTCACTTTGCATTCCATCGCTGTCCGAGAAGAAGACAGACAAGATGCTACAGCATTCCATTTCCCACTATCCCCAAACTGTCTCACTGCTTTCAACAACTCTGCATCTTCCTCTTCAGTCCATAGACTCTCAGCTACTGCGCGATACTTACTAATACGATAATATCTGTGCATGCATTGTCTTCTAGTATACTGTGGTATATAATTAACAATCAAATTCCAATCCCTTGTCCCATGTTGCTTTACTGCCTCCAACAACTTGGCATCATCTTCCTTTGTCCATCGTGCCTTCTTTGCCGGAAAAACTTTCTTTTTCAAAGATTGGTAGCGACGCTTCAACGTATGATAACATCGCTTAGTTGGCAACAAAGAAAGAAGAGATTGCCAATGCGATCGAACGTGCTTTTGATCCATATCCTCCATGATGACCTTCTTGATGATCTCATCTTCTTCTGCCTTCCACTCTGATCGATCAACGGAAGGATCCAAAATACTTCTCCATCTACCTCACACCATAGACACATCTACACATGACATGGAGAAGTCTACATACAGAAGAGGAGGTCTATCTCATACCTTTGTTGGCAACTAACACCAGTTCGACCATCCATGTGAGGAGCTACCTTGGGCCAAGAAGATTCGCCATACTGCTTCACCAACTCCAACAACTTCGCATCCTCCTACAGAAACAACAACAAACACATGTCACTTACTAGTCTACACCAGACACACATCACACAATAGACTGCTGTACTAGGCACTGCTCAAACAGCTCTCATCCTCATCATACAATAGTCCAACTACTCTACCTCTGCACTCCATGCACCTGACTTGATATCTGGTCGAAGAGCACTATTCCATCGACTACCCACATCCCTATTAGACCTGTGAGGAAAATATCGTCTGGAAATCTCAGACCATTTCTTTCCCAACTCTTCTACCCCTTTCCTCAGTAACGTGTCTTCTTCTGCTGTCCACCTTCTTTTACCTTCTCTAGCTCCACCTTCATTCTGCTCCTTCTTTAACAACCCATCACCTGAAGATGAAGAGAAAGGATTTGTTTCCATTTCCTTCATGCTCATCTCTAAGGAGAATGACAGCAGACGAGCAGTCCCACCAGACCATCCTCCTGCCAACACCCTCCTGGGTCCATTCACACAATAGCCATAATGAGGAGGAGGAAGAGGATGCTTATAACTCCTATTCACACATCGCGTCAATGGCAAGCCTGGTGGCAAGAAGGAGAAGGAGCTCACTCCATTGTGAGTGCAGACCAAGAAGATGTAGAAGATGAAGAAGTAGAAGAGGAAGTGGTTGTAAGAGATTGAGCAGAAAGAAGAGAAGGTTTGTGCCATCATCTTGTTTGTGGTCTGTCTGTTCTTGGTTGTTCTCAGGAAGTCTACTATTCTATTGATGCTCTGATAAGTTCTGATCAATTCTTTTCTGCAGAAATGACTGCCTAACGTTATTGCTAGTTTCTATATATATATAGTATATAGTAGTATATGGAGTCTAAAGCTGTAGTTCCTAGTGTGTTTAGTGAGTGATTGGATGTTGTTTTGTTGAATGGAATGGGAAGGAACAGATGGGATCGTGTTCTGCAGAAGTGAGAAATGTGGACTTTTTCAACAACAACATGGGACTTTGTGGTGCATGCCACACACACCCAAAATGTGAGAAAATGACGAAAAGTTGTTGGAATGTGGAGAACACTTTATATTTTAGACTATATAGTCTTTTTGGTTGATATCAACATCTGATGGAGGTAACTAGGCTAGCGAGGCCATGTAGTAATGCTATTGCTTCACTATATTGCAGGTGATGATCTGCCAACAAATATCGCAAACGATCAAAACATTGGGTTTTCGCTTTTTTCTCGTCGTCTCTGTATTGTTTCAAAATAATAGCATTGATTTGAAATAGAATTTTAAATTCTCTTTCTGAATCTGTGTTCGCAGCTAGTTGAATCGCAAAGATCGAACAGATATCCCTTGTCAAAGACTTTTATGGTAAATGATCTAAAAGCATTGCTCGATCTTTGAACAGGAAGTTGACAACCAAATGTTGCTTCCTCTCACTTCTGTTGGTGACCCTGTAGTTTGCTATTACCACTAACAACAACTAAAGCACTCACTTCCTCTACATCATCTACTCTTCACTCCAAAAACTATATAACCAACTGGTCGTCTTCTCTCTCAGAGGACATACAGTGCTTTACCTCTTCTCAGACTTCTCTATCTCTTGCTCTTCTACTGCTTTCTCTTCTTTGCTCTCC
Organism: Ochromonas danica; assembly: GCA_015146655.1. Taxonomy (NCBI): domain Eukaryota; class Chrysophyceae; order Chromulinales; family Chromulinaceae; genus Ochromonas; species Ochromonas danica. The sequence goes on from VKHL01000023.1 coordinate 96,434, forward strand.
TTATCTACATAATACTTCTTATAATACATAAGACAAGCACCTGCTGTTCTTTCCGATGGCATTTGTTTTGCAATCCAATTCCAATTAACTCGACCAACAACTTCTTTACTCTCATTTACCAGCTTCACCAATAATGTAATCTCTTCCTTTGTCCATCGCTTCCATGGCCTTGCTCCCACTCCTAGCTCTTCATATCGCTTAACTATAGCATCATAAGTTCTGGTCTTCAAGTTAGAAAATAATAGGTCATTATATTTAAGCCCTTTACTGCACAAGGAGATAAGAAGATCATCTTCTTCCTTTGTCCAAGGAGAAGTATTCAATAGTCGACTCAACTCTCTCTCCCATCTAGTATCATATCACACACATACATACACAAACAGACCAACAACAATCAATATCCACATTATTGCATGACTCTCAGTAACAATAAACTCACCTCACTTTGCATTCCATCGCTGTCCGAGAAGAAGACAGACAAGATGCTACAGCATTCCATTTCCCACTATCCCCAAACTGTCTCACTGCTTTCAACAACTCTGCATCTTCCTCTTCAGTCCATAAACTCTCAGCTACTGCGCTTCCACTATGATACTTACTAATACGATAATATCTGTTCATACATTTTACTCTATTATACTGTGGAAGATAACTAGCAATCAAATTCCAATCCCTTGCCCCGTGTTGCTTTACTAATTCTAACAACTTGGCGTCATCTTCCTTCGTCCATCGTGCCCACTTTACAGGAAATAATTGATTCTTCAAAAGCCGGTAGCGATTTCGTAAAGCATGATCAGTTCGCTTTGTAGGCAACAAAGAAAGAGGAGATTGCCAATCTGATCGAACATACTTCTGATCCATATCCTCCATTATGACCTTCTTGATGATCTCATCTTCTTCTGCCTTCCACTCTGATCGATCAACGGAAGGATCCAATGCAAGTCTCCATCTACCTCACATCATAGACACATCTACACATGACATGGAGAAGTCTACATACAGAAGAGGAGGTCTATCTCATACCTTACAGAGCATCTAGAACCTGGTCGACCATCCATGTGAGGAGCTATCTTGGACCAAGAAGATTCGCCATACTGCTTCACCAACTCCAACAACTTCGCATCCTCCTACACAAACAACAACAAACACATGTCACTTACTAGTCTACACCAGACACACATCACACAATAGACTGCTGCACTAGACACTGCTCAAACAGCTCTCATCCTCATCATACAATAGTCCAACTACTCTACCTCTGCACTCCATGGACCTATCTTGATATCTGGTCGAAGAGCATTATTCCATCGAATACGCACATCATTGTTAGACTTGTGAGGAAGATATCGTCTGGAAATCTCAGTCCATTTCTCTCCCAACTCTTCTATACCTTTCCTCAGTAACGTGTCTTCTTCTGCTGTCCACTTTCTTCTGCCTGCTCTAACTCCACCTTTATTCTGCTCCTCCTTCAACAACCCATCACCTGAAGATGAAGAAAAAGGGTATGTTTCCATTTCCTTCACGCTCATCTCTAAGGAGAATGACAGCAGACGAGCAGTCCCACCAGACCATCCTACTGCCAACACCATCATGGGTCCATTCACATGATAATTATAACGAAGAGGAGGAGGAAGATGATGCTTATATCTCCTATTAGCACATAGTGTCAATGGCAAGCCTCGTGGCAAGAAGGAGAAGGAGCTCACTCCATTGTGAGTGCAGACCAAGAAGATGTAGAAGATGAAGAAGTAGAAGAGGAAGTGGTTGTAAGAGATTGAGCAGAAAGAAGAGAAGGTTTGTGCCATCATCTTGTTTGTGGTCTGTCTGTTCTTGGTTGTTCTCAGGAAGTCTACTATTCTATTGATGCTCTGATAAGTTCTGATCAATTCTTTTCTGCAGAAATGACTGCCTAACGTTATTGCTAGTTTCTATATATATATAGTATATAGTAGTATATGGAGTCTAAAGCTGTAGTTCCTAGTGTGTTTAGTGAGTGATTGGATGTTGTTTTGTTGAATGGAATGGGAAGGAACAGATGGGATCGTGTTCTGCAGAAGTGAGAAATGTGGACTTTTTCAACAACAACATGGGACTTTGTGGTGCATGCCACACACACCCAAAATGTGAGAAAATGACGAAAAGTTGTTGGAATGTGGAGAACACTTTATATTTTAGACTATATAGTCTTTTTGGTTGATATCAACATCTGATTTGATTTTAATTATTGGATTTAAGTAATGAAAGTTACAACTGATCTTTTAAACATTCGTTAATGTATTTTGAGTGTGAAATCCAAGATCTATCGTCATGGAAATAGACCGATGATATATTTTAGACATAACAAAACACGAATGCGGTTGATGCAAAAGGAACAGCAAACAATTAAAAGCGCGAAAACTCCTTAATTGATTCTAAGGCTCTAAAGCTGAGTGATCTAAATTATGAGGGAGCATATCATTGCTTAGACAAGATCTTTGCATTGGCGTTGTCTCCTAGTTAGTATAAGTTTGTGTTTTTCTCTTGTCATGAGGCGAATGAAAGAACATTGCTTGGAATTAAATTAACCACATTTTAAAATCGACACTATACATTATTATTCTCCTGCGTTGAACTAATTGATTCGAAGACAACAGCTTTACATCCTCTTTGGATAGTTCACAGAGCTGCTATCCTTCCGCGGCCATATTTATTGATACAACCGCACCTTATAATGCTCTGTTGCCTATTAGACTGTACTTTCTAGGAAATGTATGCTCAGTCTCCAAGGTAAATAAAAAGGTCAACAGCAAGCTTCTAGCAGTTAGTTTTAGGATATATCACTGAAAGCTTATAAATCCTATCACATCACTATTGCATATTGTATGACAGAACAAGTAGCACAGACCAGTTTATATACAGACATTGTGGCAGCAGCCATATTGTTCATCATATTACCCAGAACATGTTTGTATTACTCATCCTTCTTCACTTGTACATCAACACGTTTCTTTGCAAAGAGGTTGAATATTTGTTGTATGATAAAGATGAGCAAGCATCCTACTCCTCCCAACAGGCCAATGCCAATTACATGAGATATCAACACCACTGTGCCAAGCAGCAAGGCGACCAACGTGGCTATGACAGGATTAGGCGGACCATCTGGAAAAGGACGTTCAGGCGAAGCGTTCTTCTCTAATATTAAACGATTCGTAGCCTCTTGAATGCGTTGGCTGAAGTGTTCTGGACTCTCATCTGCAGCTAAAACAATTGGTGCTCCAAGATAAGTGTCAAGCTTAATGACTCTTGGACATAAGGAGTTTCCAAAGCAAAGCAAGAGCCAAAGCAATACAAGAGGAAGATAGAGAATATTCTTAGTCAATCGGAACTGTCTCATGAAATGTGCTGCTTGTTTAGCAGAGTAGTTATACCATGATGGTGTCGTGAGAAAGATATCCTCACAATGCTTGGTATAGAATGGAATTACTGATGTTTGTTGACCTAGAGCTTTCTGTTTACATATAGATCTAACAAATCCTGGTACTTCTTTCCATTTTAATTGATACATTTCATCATATTGTTTATGACATTCTTCTTCTCCACCCGGTAGGAGAAGTAGTGGATGGTCGATGGAAGTCAAGACATTTGCAAAATACTCACTGTTAGAGGGTTTGGTACCATTCGACTGCACAGGCCTACTTGGTAAGACTCGGAAAAGAGGTAAGGCTTGGCCTAGAATGGGTATTTTGAACAATAAATCCGTCACGATGACATGACATCGAAGAGAACAAACGAAATACATGATGTCAATCGTAGGACGAGAGTGATAGCCTATAAGAAGAGTGTTAGGTTTATCTAATAATGGTGAGACAGAATGTTCATCGTGAATTTCATATCCATGCCAATAATCTGCAAATTGTTTGACTCGATCAATGAAGATGATATGAACGAAAGAGGCAAAAGCATCTTGAAGAAATTCCATTATTTGAGACCATGTCATCATCATTGTCATCACAGCAAGGATAGCAGGGATAGGCAATAATAGTAAGAGTAATGATAGCAACAACAGCAAAGCAGTCATTCCCATTCTCATTCTCTCGTCGGATTAGAATTCGCTCAGAAAATGATCCGCCAGAACACGGCAGTTTGGCCCGGCAAGTAACCCCTGTACTTGTACCAGGGCCTTGTATCGGTCGGTTTTTTGGGGTCGATCGAAAAAAGCCGAGATTCGATACGATACTTCTTAAGTTAACGTCTACAAAGTCAAATGTAATTATCAAGATTTAGGTGGACTCAAGCATTAATTAATCTCAACAATAGGAGATTCGTTCTCTTCCGCACGAGATCCTTTCAAAATCCTAGAACGCAGAGGATAGTGAACATCGGCTGACACCTAAATAGCACGGAGATAGATCAAATTTCTTGCCAAGCTACTACCAAGAGTGCTCCTTTCGTCAGTAATTGTTCTTCCAGCCAAGGAAAACAATCTCTCCGATGAAGCAGAAGTTGCAGGAATGCACAATACTTACGAGCAATCATACTCAGACACAGTATTTGTGAGCATTCTCTCCCCACCACAATAGTGGTTCCTGCTCATACAACTGCGTAGTAGGCAGCTTAGGAATAGACAAATAGCGAGACGCTTCATCTATAACTTCCAGCAGCTCTGAGTGGCGTGAGAAGACGAAGACGGACACATTTTCTGAGATTTTCTGGAGTTTTGGATTTTTCTGGATTTGGGGGACTTCAATCGTTGAATCCAACACAAAATGCGATTGCCGGAATAAATTAGAATGCTCAGTGGAAGTGAGAGGAGGCTTGAGGTTCTAGTTAAAAGTTACCTCCCTTGTCAGCCATAGCCAGCGATTGATCATAATCTAGCTAATTAATTGATTAACAGCCTGTTGATTGGAGAAGTCTCATATACTGTCTAACCAACTGGTCGTCTTTCTCAGACGAAATAGCGTGCTTAACCTCTTCTCAGACTTCTCTACTGTAAGCCATACGACAAGCATTTGCTGTTCTGACTGATTTCATTTCTTTTGTTCCGCACAAGGAGAGGGACGCACCCCCGCACAATAATATGCTGGCTAATTCCTGGAATTAATACATGCAGTAATGCTTTGATATTCTTGTGGAACAAGACTTTGCAACAGCCTTTGCCTGCAATTTGCAAAATTGTAAAGCTTTCTATGTGTTCTTTTTTAAGCCATGTGTTCACAGTGAGTTTAAAGAATAATATCATGGAAGTTGACAGATGACATCAGTTAGATGTTACAAAAATCAATGTAATTGATGAAAGAAGGAAAATCAAACAATATAAAGCATGAAAATTTCATATATATCATTCAAAAACCCAATGATCATCGTTGATCGACGATCCAAGACACGACGGAGCCTGTCGTCGCCTAGAACTGATATTTAAGAAGAAAACGAGAAGACTGGTTGCTGAGTGATCAACTCCTGCACCACCAGACCCAGCACCCCCACCATGGCCAACCGACCATTGTTCAACTCCTTTGTCTTCAAGTCGGCATAGGCTGCAGGACTCTTGGGTCTCAGACCCAGAGGATCGAAGCCAAGGTTTCCAGGCTCATAGTCAGAGCGCAGCTTCGCTCCGAGGCTGGGACCATTCTTGAAGGTCTCTTCGGGAGACTCCCAACCCTCAGCGATGGTTCGACCCTCCACGGCACTCACCAAGACGAGTGCAGGGATCCAGAAGTTGTGGAAGATGGCCTCTGCCTTCTGGAACTCAAAGATGGCTGGTCCCGAGACTTCCCCATGGAAGAGAGGGTGGAAAGCCTCTCCGAAGAAGAAGCCCAGTGCTGCGAGCATGGCCACTCGACCATGCTTGATCTCGGATTCTTGGTAGCGCTTGTAGAGAGACTCGCTGATGCCGTTGCTGAATCCCAGAGGATCGAAGAAGCCCAGAGGAGCAGAGCTGCCCACCTGTTTCTTGGGATCGAAGACTTGGCCCTCAGAAGTGGCTTGTAGAGCAGATGGAAGGTTCGAGCGGCCTTTGAGAGGAGAGAGGCGGAAAGCCTGTAAGAGAGCAGGGAAGAGGAAGAGCACGAGGAAAAGAGTCTGAGCAAGCATGATATCAAAGTGAAGAGATCTTGTAAAGGAGTTCGAGAACTTCTTTTGGTTTGATTGTGATTGTGACTGAGAGGGTGCAGACGAAGTTAGAAGTGAAGTCCATGCTGACACAGCAGAACAGAAGGAGAAGGGAATTCCGAAGAAGAATTCATTGGACTGAAGAACAATGAATGACTCACCGGCACTTTCGTGCCACGCACGCTGAACCAACCCACAAACCAAACCCACAAACCAAACCCACAAACCAAACCCGCAAACCCAAGTCTTGGACCAACTTCAGGACCAACTGTCACTTCCTGCTTTGCAAGTTATAAGATAAATAGTGGATGGTTTATGATGATATTACTCTCTAAATCTGCTTCAAAACAAGAGTATCTTTATCTATTCCTGCAAACCATTCTTTACTTTATGATTATTCTAACTTGTCTGCGAAGCTTTCTTCAACGAAGTGTCTATCATGATTCTTATCATCTTGTGGGAGGGTTTTCACATACTGGCTATGACTTAGTCTTTCCTGTACTCCTACTCTACTTCTTCCTTGTAGAAATGAGTGGATGGGTTAATGAGTGGATATTTCTGCTGGATATTGCAGCAATCGTCTCCGTGTTTTTGGTGGTGGCGGTTGGTGGAAATGATTTTGGCACACACCATTCCCTGGGTAGACACCTCAGCCTCTCAGTAGGGGCCGTGACATTCCCTACTATAGTGCTTACGTTGACTCTCTTCGAGTCAGTAGCTTTCTTGGGTTCTGTCGTGGGCCTACATGAAAGTTCTGTATCTGACGATGAAGACAGTGGCCGTCAAGACAACAACCTCCCTATGACAATACAAACGAACACTTCCAACACTGAGAAAGAAGCTAAAGAAACTCCTCCCTCACTTGATGTAACAGTTGACAGCAGTATAGATGATAGTAATCTGGTCGATAGAACAACTCCCTGGCCAACGGACGCGGTCATACTAAATCCCTCTACAGTGATTCGTAGTCATCGTGATGGTCTTACTAGTTGTGAGACTGATGATGATGGTGGTGGTGAAGATGATGATATCACTGTTCTGGATGCCCCTGGTTGTGGTCGATATGAACTTCCTGGGGACACACTGCTGCTCTCTGAAGATGAAGAAATAGGGAACGATAGCTTATGCCCCAACTCGGAAGTATCTAGCGATATTTCCGAAGGTGCGTCTATATTAAGTTTGTCTTTTTCGTTTTCATTATCACAAGATGTGGATGAAGGCAGAATCAACGAAGACAGGTCCTTCAACATTCAACGACAGAAAGACACCTGCACTGAAGATGACGTAATATCGATAGCATCAAATCAGAACGCCATTCCCGATAACAGCAATGAAAAAGATATTACAGAAGCATTTGCATTGCAAAGAGAAAAAGAAGATGATAAAGTGTTGTCGGAGGTGGCGCCGGTGTCTGAGGAAGTGTTGTCGGGTGTGCCTTCCGATGTGGAGGGTGCAGGTGATGCAAGCGGAGAGTTGTTGTTGGCGTCGGTGAAGAAGGATGCTGGCGTGCAATCGATGTTGCCTGTGGAGGATGAAGAGCGGGACGTGGACGGAGATGAGGAAGAGGTTGATGTGGATGTTGATGTGGGGGAGGAAGTGTTGTCGGAGGTGGCGCCGGTGTCTGAGGAAGTGTTGTCGGGTGTGCCTTCCGATGTGGAGGGTGCAGGTGATGCAAGCGGAGAGTTGTTGTTGGC
>VKHL01000023.1:104227-245605 GCA_015146655.1 Ochromonas danica
GTGTCTGAGGAAGTGTTGTCGGGTGTGCCTTCCGATGTGGAGGGTGCAGGTGATGCAAGCGGAGAGTTGTTGTTGGCATCGGTGAAGAAGGATGCTGGCGTGCAATCGATGTTGCCTGTGGAGGATGAAGAGCGGGACGTGGACGGAGATGAGGAAGAGGTTGATGTGGATGTTGATGTGGGGGAGGAAGTGTTGTCGGAGGTGGCGCCGGTGTCTGAGGAAGTGTTGTCGGGTGTGCCTTCCGATGTGGAGGGTGCAGGTGATGCAAGCGGAGAGTTGTTGTTGGCATCGGTGAAGAAGGATGCTGGCGTGCAATCGATGTTGCCTGTGGAGGATGAAGAGCGGTTTGGTGTTGAATTTGATGTTCGTAGACGTTTATTTTTTAGAGACTCTCATTTAGTAACTGCTCGTACTCACTCAGTAAATGGAGACTGTACTCCTGATTCTGAGGGCGTGAAGGGTTCATCTCGGGGTTACAAGAAGGAGCCATGGAGGAATGTATGGGCTTCTTCGGTAGAGAAGATCAATAATACTATTGGAATCAACCATGACAGACATTCATTATTAACAGATGACATGCTCTATTCCCATGGACATGATATTGTAGTAGTTAATTTGGTTTCTATATTATCTTCCATGTTATCAGTTTGTGAACAAGACACTATCTATGGTGATGGTCATGGTCATAGTGATAGTCATAATAGTCAACAACAGCACCAGGATAGACTCATTTTGAAGAAGATTATAGATCAAGTGCATAATGTTCTCATACCTATGTTAGCAACATGTCTACTGACAATTGCTAAAGCTTATATAGAGAACAATACAGAAGAATATCCATGTCTTGCTATTGCTGTGATACATCTTCAAGAAGGTTCAAAACGTACTACTACATGTACCCTATCATCTCCTATTATCTCATGGTTGAGTTATGATCCGCCACATGTCAAAGCATCTATACCAGGTGTTGTCTTTCTTGCTAATCGACTTTCTTCTGGTAGTAGTAGTGGTAGTAGTATTGTGATTCTTCATGAAGCACTGAAAACATCTTTGTTCATGATAGCTGAACAAACAATGAATTTACTATTCCGTGTTCGTTATATTCAACAGGAAGTGTTTCAAGCTTATGATACGATTGAATGGGCTGCAGAGGTATGTACTGTATAGTCGTCATCATTATCATCTACTCATAGTTGTCTAACGGATCTATTTGTGCTATTACTGTAGATGGTGTGTCAGAGATGTAGTGTGTGTCAAAACCTCACGATTCTCTCTCAAGGAGAGAGTTGGCCATTCCAGCAACAACAGCAAGCTACCAACACTACCAACACCTCCACCACCTCCTCCTACTACTCGGTAGCGTGGAGGAAAGCAGCAGTGTCTCATTCATCATCACATCAGCGTTATCAAAGCCCACCTAGCAGTCATCCTTCAGTACCACAACTTGCCAGAAGAACTCCTCCCAGACAACTGCAGCCACAGTCACAGCATGTTGACAACAACAACTACTACTACCACTCTCATAGTCATAGTTACAGTCATAGTCATCCTCATAGTAGTCATCCTCAGCTTTCAAGACAAAGCAGCTATCTCTCTCCTGGTCTTAACAGAAGTCATCCTCCTCACTACCTCAATAATAATATTCATAATTATAATATTAATGATAACAATAACAATTATCATCATCATCGCCATCGTCGTCATCCTAACACTAACAATAACACTAATATGAGATGTAGTGATGATGATGATGGTGGTGATGATCTACTAGATGAGCGATGGAAGAGATTTCGAAGTCAACATGGACAAGTTAACTTCCACTTCATAGCCATTGACTTGAAATAAACAATGCTACCTACTACTATCTACTAGACTATACTATGATTGATATACTATGATAGTACTATACTATACTATACTATACTATACTATACTATACTATACTATACCATTATGATATACTGTACTATGATAGTACTGTAGTATACTATACTATACCATTATGATATACTATACTATGATAGTACTATAGTATACTGTGCTGTACTATGATAGTACTATACCATTATGATATACTATGATATACTGTACTATGATAGTACTGTAGTATAGTATGTAGTGCTATAGTGTGTCTTCTTACTTGATTATGATTCTTCTTTCATTCTAGTTCTCTTTATATCTCTTTGATCATCATGCTATGCTATGCTATGCTATGCTATTGTTGTTATTACAAGTAGTTAATTAAGAATTACCTTAATTAACTAAGTAATTCCTTAATACTAATAATCATTACCTTTTGCTTCATTATCCCCTTTGAGATAACCTCCAGTAGTCAGATGCAATAACGTTTTAACACTATCCCATTGTAGACTAGACCTTGGTCAACAATGGATGTGATGTCCAATCTTAACTTAAGAAGAATGTTAGTGAATTCCCTAATTAATTTGAATTAGTGTATTTCCTTAACGTCTCTGTCTGTCTCCTTCACTGTTAGTTAATAAGAATGACATCAGGTAAGGAGAGAGACTGGGTCTGTGAGATCTGCACATTGATCAATCCTGCCCTAGAAGATGACTGCCTAGCATGTGGTGGTAGTCGAGGGTCTGATGGCTTCCTTCTACCTCAACCTTCGTCATCATCAGCTAGCAGAGGAAGAAGAAGAAGAAGTCGAAGTTGGAGCAGTCAGCGCAGCAAGACTGACGCCATCGACTCCATGGATGATGAAGAAGCCTATGTACAAGGTATTGAGACCTTGGAGCAGGAGGAGGAGGAGGAGGAGGAGGTGGTGCAGGAGGAGGAGGAGGAGGTAGTGGTAGAGGTGGTAGCAGGCGAAGAGTCTATCTCCTCTACCCTCACACTCGAAGAAGAAGAAGAAGAAGAAGAAGAAGAAGGCATACTGCATGATATAGTAGATGACAAGGAGGAGGTGGTGGAGGAGGAGGAGGAGGAGGAGGAGGGGGGTAGTGACTATCAGTTAGCTCTGCAGCTAGCCATAGAAGACTACCAGACAACAGTACTACCCTCCTCCTCCTCCTCCTCCTCTAGGGACAGAGTTAACACAGCTTCTAGTCTACCTACTGAAGCAGTAGGAGGAGGAGGAGGAGGGTACCCTCGTCGTCGTCGTGGACTTCTCTCTCAGTTAGCCTTCCAACCTCACACTACCTCTACTAACACTACCTCGAACACTACCTCGAATAACACTACCTCTACCATGAAGAAGAGGAGGAGAGGTAGTGCTGGACTAGAGAAGACAGTCGATGCTAACAATGACAATGAAGAAGAGGTAGAGATAGCAGGAGGTGGTGGTGGAGGAGGAGGAGGAGTGGTAGTAGTGGATGTCAGTGAGCAGGAAATGAAAATGTTGAGATTGAGAAAACTCTTGAAGAGAACAGACACGTACTACCTCTCACACACACACAACACACACAATAGTGGTAACAGAGGTGGTAGTAGTAGTAACACGCAGCACACACTACCACAGACACTACTACCCAATGAGGAGCAGGAGGAGGAGGAGGGCAGGGTAGACAAGTCGTCATCGTTACCATCGTTACCACTATTGACTAGTCTTCGCACACATCAATCAGAAGGGGTAGCATGGTTACACTCTGTGCACCGTCACAGTCACGGTAACGCCATACTAGCCGACGAGATGGGCCTGGGCAAGACTCTGCAGGTGCTAGCCTTCCTCGCTACCCTCTCTACCGAGGGGGTGTGGGGGCCTCACCTGGTAGTGCTACCTCTCTCTGTGCTACCCTCCTGGCAGAGTGACGTCAGCACACACTTCCTACCCGCTACCTTCGACCTCTACCTGCACTATGGCCCTCCTGAAGACAGACAACGAGGAATGAAAGCCTTCCTAGCACGAATTAAGAAGAGAAAGAGACTAGAGCAGCAGCAGCAGGAGGAGGAGGAGCAGCAGGAGGAGGAGGTGGGGTGGAGGAGGAGGAGGAGGAGGGGTGGTCCTATCGCATTGTGTTTGACTACCTATGACCTCATCATACGTGATCATCTTCTCTTTGAAGCCTTTAGCAAACACTCTACTAGTCGACGAGGTAGTAGTAGCAGGAGGAGGAGGAGGAAGAAGGAGCAGGAGGAGGAGGAGGGTATCGAGTACCTCGTCGTAGATGAAGCCCATCGCTTGAAGAACAAAAGCGCTAGATTGGTCTCTGTCTTGCGAGGACTACCCTGTCGCCACCGCCTGCTGCTAACGGGTACCCCTCTACAGAACTCTCTACCGGAACTGTGGGCACTGCTAACCTTCCTGCTACCCGACCTCTTCCACCACGAAGACGACCTGCTCACTTGGTTCAACCGTCCCTTTGAGTCAGACGATGAGGATAGTGAGGAGGAGGAGGAGGAGCAGCAGCAGGAGGAGGAGGAGGAGGGTAGTAAGAAGAGAAGGCTACTACTACCCTCCACTAATAACAACAGCAACAAGAAGAAGAGAAAGAAGAAGAAAAGACCTGGTATATTATATCGACTAGAAAATACAGTAGCAGGAGGAGGAGGAGGTAGTGGTGGTGGTGGAGGAGGAGGAGGAGGGTATGTCTCTACCTTGCTCTCCTCTGAAGAGCGAGAAGTCATTCTAGCCTCGTTACATCGCCTCATGAAACCTTTCCTACTGAGACGAGTGAAGGCAGAGGTAGCACGCGACCTACCTCGCAAGGTAGAGAAGGTAGTGTTCTGTCCCCTGACCCCCTGCCAGGCTACCCTCCTCCTCCACCTCAAAGCACTAGCAGAGGCACAACAAGAGGCAGAAGAGGTAGTGAGACAACAACTAGCCAAGGGATTGATTAGTCGAGAAGTGATGAGGTTACAGTTGATGAACACTACCTCGATAGCAGGAGGAGGAGGAGGTGGAAGTGGTGGTGGAGGAGGAGGAGGAGGGAAGGGTAGTAGTAGTAGTAGTAGAGAGGTGTTACTAGGAGCAGCAGGAGGAGGAGGAGGAGGGGTAGTAGGTCTGCAGGCTACCAACAACTTGTCAATGCAATTGAGAAAGCTATGCAACCACCCCCTCCTCCTCCTCCACCACCCTTCTGATGACTACCCCTACCCCCACCACCTCCTCCTACCTTCCTCTGGTAAGCTACTAGTCTTACATCAACTACTACCTCGATTGATGTCTGAGCAGCGGAGAGTGCTAGTCTTCTCTCAGATGACTACCATGCTAGACCTCGTGCACGACTACCTCGATAGTCAAGGATGGCCTACCGTACGACTTGATGGACGAATGACACGATCAGATCGAGAAGATAGCATCTCTACCTTCAACAACCACACTTCAACTTCAACTTCAACCTCCCAGCAGGAGGAGGAGCAGGAGCAGGAGGTCCCTCCTCCTCCTCCTGCTACTAGTAGTAGTGGTAGTACAGTAGCTCCCATCTTCTTGCTATCAACTCGAGCAGGAGGGCTAGGTCTCAATCTGCAGGTAGCAGACACAGTCATCTTGCTAGACAGTGACTACAACCCACAGGCTGACCTGCAGGCTATCGCTAGAGCACACAGACTACACCGCTACCACAACCACAACCTCCTCATACTCCGCCTTGTTACCACTCACACCAATCACTTCTCTACTAATAGTAGTAGTGGTAGTAGTAGTAGTAGTAGTAGTAGTAGTAGTAGTAGTAAGGGGGAGGGGGAGGAGGTGGTGGTGGAGGAGGAGGAGGAGGTGTATGGAGGTATCGAGCAGACCTTCAGTATTGAAGAACATGTCTACCGCAGAGCCTTTCGCAAGTACTTGGCTAGCAAAGAAGTGCTCAAAGATGGAGTCTTCACTTCTTCTTCTACAGGAGGAGGAGGAGGAGGAGGAGGAGGAGGTGATGACTACCTGGTAGCAGGAGGAGGAGGAGGAGACGACTCACTCAAAGACATTGCTACCCTCTTCCAAAGCTACCATGACACTAGTGGTGGTATTGGTGGTAAGGGTAATGGAGTAGCAGCAGGAGGAGGTGGGGTAGGAGGAGGAGGAGGTGGGGTAAATCTAGATAAGGTAGACTTGGCCTCCTTCGCGGTCAAGAAGTCTCTCGACCTCTTCTCTAGCCACACACTAGACATCCTCTGTGATCGAACATCTCCTCCTCCTCCTACTACTATTAGCACTACCTCTAACACTACAGTAGAGGAGGAGGAGGAGGAGAGGGTAGTGGTGGACGTGGTGATCGACAGTGAGAATCAAGAAAGCTTGCAGCTAGTCAAGTTGCACTATTACCCTCCCCCACACTCTACCTGGGCAGACTGGCAGCTAGCACTCTCCTCCTCCTCCTCCACCACCACCACCACTACCTCTGATACCACTACTGCTGATGAAGGCAGTCATTCCTACATGACCACAAGACAGAGACGAAGAAGTCTACCCTTGCCTGCAGTCATAGAGCAGCAGCAGGAGGAGGAGCAGGAGGAGGAGGAGGGGGGTAGTGCTAGCAAGAGGCGGTCCTTCCGAAGAGGTCGAGCTATGCAGGATGACGACTACATCGACGAGGTAGACAAGACAAACAGTCTGGATATTAGTGATGAGCACAGTGGTAGTGGTGAGGTAGTAGCAGGAGGAGGAGGAGGTGGTGGAGGAGGAGGAGGGCAGGTAGTCGATAGATCCTCCTCCTCTAGTAGAAAGAAGACTACCACTAGTACTAGGAGGAAGAAGACTAGCAGACAGTCCAACAAGGTAGCAGTGCACACCATCGAGGAGGAGGAGGAGGAGGATCGCTGTCTACTATGTGGACTAGAGACTTTGTCTACCTGGGACCTCCTCCACCTGCGCACTACCCTGCAGACACTCCCTCCTCCTCCTCCTACCACTACTACCTCTGGTCAAGAAGAGCACTGGCAAGGTAAGAGACGTTAACTTAACACAACAGACATGTTAACTTAACGTGTTAACTTAACAATGCTACTTGTACCCTCTGATGGTAATGGTAATGGTAATGGTAGTGCTAACAGACGAGGAGCTGAAGGATACTTTGATCTTCTGTGATGGATGTGACGGTACCTACCACCTAGCCTGTGTGGGTAAGACACTCCTCCTCCTCCTCCTATCTCTACTTAGTTGATGACTGTCTCTTAGGATGTGCTGGAGTACCTCCAGGGGACTGGTTCTGCCGATGGTGTGAGATACACTCTCAAGAGATATCCACCACTACCTCTCCTTCCTCCTCCTCCTCCTCCTCCACCACCAGAGCTAGTTAGTCACAGTTGTACAGTCCAGGTGGTGTCAAAGTCAAGGGAAGTAACTACTACTACCACAACTACCACAACTACCACTGCTACTATTACTATTACTAGCTACAGTATCTCATATTGTTACTACATCATCAAACATGTGTTAGTTTTGTTTGTTTTGCCAAGATCTCTGCCACCAATGAATAGCTAGCACTACTACCATTCCTTTGTTCTCTAAGTTAGAGTTACTATGATCTTCCTCATGACTGTTTTCTTGGATTCCATACAATTCCATGGAATATCTCCGAACAACATCATAGTCTGTCCAGTCAATATCATCATCTGCTGCTACTACTGCTGCTTTATGACGACTAAAGTAATTCCCTGCATACCCACTGAGATCTCTCAAGATAGGTCCTATCACCATCATCATCATCTCACTACTATTACTATTACTATTACTATTACTATAATAATAGTTTGAAGTGAGGAAAGCATCTTCTGAAAGTCTTACAGAACAAAGATTAGGAATAGGATTTAATACTCCACAAGGTAAGAATAACATCCGTAATGATATCCTATACAGTATACAGTATTACAGTATATTATATAATGTAGACTATATATAATAAGTAATTAGTAGCACATAACAAATAGTAGTAGTTCATAACAAATATCATTCAATATTACAGTCTAACAGGGCAGGGATGGGTTTTAACTTCAAAATTGTTAGTTTTGGGAATACCAAACACTAAAGTGAGGTTTCTAAAACTAACAATTTTGAAGTTAAAACCCACCTCTACCCTATCTAGTCTAGACAAGTACTGTACATGTAGTAGATAAGTTTACTGACACTTACCAACAAGTCTCCGCATTATTACTATTACCATAACTATTACTATTCCTTCTTAGAAAGGAATCAATAGTTCTTGTCAATAGACCTGGTCCAGAGTCTTCTATGACATGATCATGTAATGCTTGTTGTACTATGTAAACTGTCTGATTCCATGTCTCTCTTGGTAAGAAAGAAGAAACAACATCAGCAGCAGTAGCAATAGCATTAGTAGCATTAGTAGTAGTAGATGACAAGATAGATGATAGTTGCTCTTGTTGACGTGATCGTAAACTAATAGCTTGACGCATGGCAGTCATAATCTCTTTGACTAGGACATGTCCTGCACTACTACTGTGATAATAGGACAGTATAGTATCAACACCATAAGTGAGCAGGAGCAGGAGGAAGAGGAGTTAGTCATGCTTACCCAATGCAAGCATTATTAACTTCACAACATGGCACATTAGCAAAGCCACAAAAGAAAGAAGCTATCTGACCAAGACAGTCAAAAGGTCGCACTATCTCATAGTCAAGATCAAGATAGACTCCACCAAACTGCCATAGCAGTTCATAGCGAAGAATGTCACTTTTCCTACAGTATGTTACAAGACAATATGTTAACAGTATGTTACAATACAAGACAAGACAAGATAGACCTCATGAGAAACAGAACACGAACATATTATGGTAAAGCATAGCATGGAAATGCATGCTGTACAATCTAACCATAGTGTAGTATAATATAGCATGGCTTAGCTAGTGTGTGTGTGGTATACAGTCACACTGTATGACCTACTGTAATCCACTCTAGCATAGCATAGCATAGTATAGCATAATATGATATGGCATAGCGCAGACTAACAAAGCATATACTACGTAGTATAGTATAGCACAGTGTAGTATAGTATAGTATAGCATAGCACAGTATAGTGTAGCACAGTGTAGTATAGTATAGCACAGTGTAGTATAGTTTAGCACAGTGTAGTATAGTATAGCACAGTATACAGTAGCAGTGTAGCACAGTGTAGTATAGTATAGTATAGCGTATAGTGTAGCACAGTATAGTGTAGTATAGCATAGCACAGTGTAGTATAGTATAGTATAGCACAGTATACAGTAGCAGTGTAGCACAGTGTAGTATAGCATAGCATAACACGGTATAGTATAGTATAGTATAGTATAGTATAGCATAGCACAGTGTAGTATAGTATAGCATAGCACAGTGTAGTATAGTATAGCATAGCACAGTGTAGTATAGTATAGTATAGCACAGTGTAGTATAGTATAGTATAGCACAGTGTAGTATAGTATAGTATAGCACAGTGTAGTATAGCATAGCACGGTATAGTATAGTTACAGTATGACATGACTTGGCTATTGTGTGTGTGACACCATACAGTCCAGCCTAGCCTAGTATAGCATAGTATTTGACATTACAGTACATGACATTAAGTCTGTCTATCTGTCTGTCTGACTGGTTGCTTACATTCCCGGGTTAGTGACTTGATAGAAAATGTCACAATTCTCACTCTGCCAACACAGCTTAGCTACTTGATCATCATCCCAATACTTCACTTCCCAGCTTGGATGAACTACTTGAAAGCGTTGAATCACAGTTTGACTATAAGCAGGCAATGGATTTGAACCAATCCAAATGAAATGAACAATACGAGGAATAAGAGGGAGAGATGAGGAAGAAGAAGAAGAAGAAGAAGAACAAGAGCTGAGAAATGCTTCTAGTGTTCTATTATTACATGCTTGTGCATGTTGTAAAAAGTCTTCATCATTAGATACCCATCGATTAGCCTTCATCATCGAACTTGTTCTTGTCAATCAAGGTGGACTATTAATTGTGTATTTCCTTAACTCACTAGTACATTTTGCGCGGGATGCGACAACTAAGCATTTGCACTAAGCATTTCCTTTATTACATTACATTCCCCAATCGTCTGTAGTGCGGTTTGTGATGAACAGGTTAAAGTCATGACAACAGTTTTGACAAGAACAGTTTTTACAAGGTATTCAAGCAATCATCTGCAAGAGCAATTCACCGACCCACTGCCTAATCTACACAAGCTATTTATTAAGAACATCAATAATAGTGATTAGCTAGCAGTGTTTATTAAGCTAAACATATGATGATCATCATCCTATTTAGTGTGTGTGTTACAGTATGATATCAACAGTTCTAAGCTAAATTTAAGCTCCAATATGTAGACCTAAGATATCAACATGCATCCCCAGGTCCCACCCTACAATGGCACCTGTTAACACATGTGCTGCAATAGCTACACCTGTCACTTTACCAAACAGACTATGAAACTTTCTACCAGGAAATCCATCAATTCCACCAGCACTAATCTTTTGTACTAATAGACATGAAAAACTAATGAGAAATGTTGTGAAATGTGGACTTTCCAAAAGAGGTTTTTCTAAGGCAAGCATAGTACCCAATCCAGAGACTAACTCAATGAGATAGAAGAATAAGAGTACTGTCATGATCTTAGGATGAAGTTGACGGTATTGCAAGTAGTTCTCCTTAGTCACCTTCTTATTGCCAGCACGAAACTTTTCAATACGTCGACCAGTGAAGAGACCAAAACCAAACAGGCCAAGAATACCTGTACCAGCAACAAGTGGATGAATCCATTCTAAAGTCTCTTGAGAGAAAGTTTGTCTAAGATTGGCTGCAATGGCAGCTTCGATGCAAACCTCAGGAGGACAAGTTTCGCGATACTTGACCCACTCCACCAGACCATCAAAGAGACCACCATCTCTTAGAGGCTGTAAGGCAGAGGGTCGTTGACGGATAGAGGAGGAGGAAGAAGAAGAAGAAGCAGAGGTAGTGGTGGTAGTGGTGGTGATGGGGTGGAGAAAATGGATCTTACGAGATGGAAGTTGAAAAGAAGAAGTTGGTTGAAGAACAAGAAAGAGAGTCAAGAAGATAGCAAGAGATCCAGGCAACATGACAAAGAAGGTAATGGCTAGAGTGAAGTGCGGGCAAAGGCAAGGGCAATGGCAATGGCAATGGCAAGATCTCACTGGAGGTCTGGCGCTGCTCCGGTCAAGATGGCATCGACACCAAACCTCTACTCTGGCACATATTCAAGTTGCAATTGTGGACTTATAAACCACACTGTTCCAGAAGGCCCCACTGCAACACAACTGCAAAGAAAAACAACGCGCATCACTGATTTGGGAAAATGGAAGAATCGTAAATCCGAATATTCGCGTTTTCGTTCCCTCACCAATTTCAGCTCATCAATTTGTAATGAAAACAAAATCACAATCCCTCCTCCTTCACCTCCTCCTAGTTGATCAAAGTGAGTGGTGATGGAAGTTCTCTCTCATTTATTAGAAAACAATACCAATCTTCGTATTAATTGTTCTGATTTAGGTGCTGTGATAGGATTTCATCCTTATGTTGATTTGGTTGATTTGTTTTTCAAATATCTCTATCAAGACCTCATGCTTCTATTAGAAATAGATGAGACTACACTAGGAGTGACTTTACTCAGTCGAGAAGATGAAGTGGATGAGATCATTCATAAGATTGACCCTCAACGCCAAGCACTTCTTCATGACATTCTCCGAAACTCTGAAAACAAATCTCTCTTACAGACTGCCACACAAGCCAATCACTTCCTACAGCGTCTAGAAGGTCTCCTCGTGAATGAAGAGGTAATGAAGGTAGTAAGTAAGGAAGAGGTAGAGACAGTAGTGCAAGAAGTGAGTGGTCGGGTACGGAAGCGCTATGGTAGTCATTGTGAGGAAGAAGCAGTGAAGAGGTACGAGGAAGCCACAGGCTTTGAGGTGATCGAGAGGAACACTCAGACCTATTACTATGATCTAATGAGACAGGAAGAGGAGGAGGAGCAGCAGCAGGAGGGGGTAGGGGGCAGTGCCCCCCAGCTGGGAGGAGGGAAGGAGCCGTTGGTCGAGGTAGTTGATCTGACTGAGGAGGAGAGTAAAGAATGTGATGCCTTAACCAAGAGCTACCCTACCATCAACACTACTAGCAGCAGTAGCTCTGCTACCAGTGATGTAACGACTACCACTACCTCCACCTCCTTGTCCACCCCCTCGATGCTACCGCCACAGCAGCCTCTCTATAATAACAATGAGGTAGAGAAGACAGAGATAGTCACGAGGAAGATAGACCAATGGGTAGTGCGGACAGAAAACACTTCCACTTCTTTGGTCAATGAGAAAGAGGTAGAGGAGGTAGAGGTAGTAGCAGATGGTGTAGTAGGGAGAACGCGAAGAAGAGCTAGTACTAGTGCTACCACTACTGCCACTACACTGTCTTCTAAGAAAAGACCTTCAGGTCAACTAGCAGCCAGTAAGTCACTCACATTACATCTACCACCACTACTTCTACCACTACCTCTACCTCTATTGCTACTACTGTTACTGTACTGTACTACACTATTATGAAAACTAACGGCTACTACTTGTCTGCCTGTCTGTCTGTTTGTACTAGGTAGTGATAATGGTAGTAGACCTAGCACATCATCTTCATCACTAAACAAGTCAAAGTTAGGAAAGACAACAAGTCGACCAGAAGGGTCATCCACCTCCTCCTCCTCCTCCTCTTCTACCTTTGTGTTAGTGGGTAGGATAGATGGGCTATCCTATCAGTTAGACATGTCTTCAGAGAATGCGCTGCAGTGGAAGGAGTGTAAAGTCATCGTAGAGATGAAGACTCGAGTGAGACAGATTCATCGACCACCACCTCTTTACGAACAACTGCAGGTAGTGGCTTACATGAAGATGCTACATTGTGTCTATGGTGACCTCGTGCAATACATACCCACTACCTCTGACACTACTTCTACCACTACCTCTACCTCCAACACTACCACTACATCTACCTCTAATACTAATACTAGTACTAGAGGTAGAAGCGTTAGTGCTAGTACTGTTAGTGCTAATGGTAGTAGTGGTAGTAGCAGTGCTACCTCGAGTAGTGCATGTGTGGTAAGGGAAGGGTCTACTTCTTCATCCTCAGAGATGATGATGATGATAGATGATCACAAGACATTAGATCTCTTCCCTGCCTTCTCCTCCTTGTCTAACAACCACAACCACACTTCACAACTACCCCTACCACAACAACAGCAGCAGCAGGTGGAGGAGCAGCAGGAGGTGGAGGAGGAGAAGGGTAGTAGTGGTAGTGGTATAGAGGAACTCTACATTCATCGGGTATCTCTTCACGGTCCTCCCTACCATCACTCTCTTCACTGGCAGTCTGTCGTGCTACCTCGACTACATGTCTTCAGAGATAGTATTATTACGATGCGCAGGGACAGAGACCTCCGCTACACCTTCCTGCTAGCCAACCAGCAAGAGAGACGAGCACTCATAGCCTACCTCTGTCCTTACTTCCCTTGACTTTGACACCTGGACTGTACAACTGTGACTAACTACTACCTGTAGTGGAGGTGGTGGCGGAGGAGGAGGAAGGAGAGGTAGTGGTAGTGGTGGATATCTCTTGAGAGTGTATCTCACACCATCGGCAGAACCAGTCCCCTGGAGGTACTCCAGCACATCCTAAGAGACAGTCATCAAGAGATAGGAGATAGGAGGAGGAGACACAGGCATCAGAGGGTACAAGTAGCATTGTTAAGTTAACATCTCTTACCTTGCTGGTCAACAACAAGAGATGTATACTGGACCTATCTCAGTGGGTATGCAGTGGGTATCCAAAACAATGCAGAAGACAAGAAGAACAGTCAGCACTCTCTTGTTGTTAGTCATGAGGAAGATCATAGTAACTCTAACTTAGAGAACAAAGGAATGGTAGTAGTGCTAGCTATTCATTGGTGGCAGAGATCTTGGCAAAACAAACAAAACTAACACATGTTTGATGATGATTTCATTTCCTTCCTATTATAGCTAATTAGTCTAATGGAATCATCATCATCATCATCATCATCATCATCATCATTATCATCATCATCCATCATTGTTAATCTAGTAACAATATGAGATACTGTAGCTAGTAATAGTTGTGGTAGTTGTGGTAGTAGTTTGTCTATACAAGATAAATACATAGATTGCATGCTTTGATATGATATCATTTGTGAGATACACTACCATTCATAGATACTGTACCAGCTGCCTCTGGCCTTTCTAGTGACAGTGAAGCAAAGGATTGCATTGTTTGACTCAGAGCTGACTCTTCATTGAATTCATCCTTGTCTCTCTTAGGCAATGAACTAGATCATCTCAACTGGACCATGTAACACAAGTTGACCATCATGGTATCTTGTCCTTATTCTAATAGTAAGAGACGATCATTCAGAAGTGTTGCTTCACCACTCTCCCATTGTCTTATGAGATCTTCCAGAGATGAAGCATCCAATTCTTCGGCACTATTACAATCTATTCATAAGGCAGACACACACCATTAGACTACACTACTAGCACGTAACAAGAGAGTAGATCACATACCAATTTTCTCCCATTTCTCCAAGATAGTTGACAAAATGGATGCTTTAAGACGATAGTCTTGAGCAAAGTGTTTATAGGAGCATTGCAAGGAAAGCACAGTGTCAGTTAGAAGACCATCTTCTACATTCGCTTTATCCTTCCCTACCATGACAATAGGCTTTCCGACAAGTGTCAAATACAATGAAATTCTATGTGTCAAGAAGAAGGTGTAGAGCAGAGGGTGGGTGACTTTAAATCATCTCATCTCACCTCATTCGAGATCAATCCAATATTCTCATTGGTTTTTAATTGAAGATGAAGTAGTAGATCATGTAGTCGCTTTCTATGATCACAGCAAGAGAGATAAGTGATCAGATCATTATCAGCAATAAGGATGATAACGATGATGATGGAGTATGGATAACAATAGTGAATGATAACAATAACAACAACTCACAAGAACACTTTCAAAAGTTGACAAACTTTTTCCATTTCTCGTCCAACTTTCCCAATAAGTAATCCAGATAGACTAGGAAAGATATCAAAGACTTGATCTTTCCAGATTGAGTCTTTCTCTTGACTGACTCGTAGGATGGACTTGTAGAGTTTGACTTTCCTCAAGAGACTTTCTAATAAGGCTTTCATTTGTTCACTATCTTCTTTCCATCCTTGATGAATTTGTTCCATACTTTTCTTTAAGGATAGAAAGACTTGATTTCCTTTTTGCTTTCTTTGAGAGGATGACATGATTAATCAATACTTTTCAACAATCTTCATCCAATCCAATAAATAAATTGTATGGAATAGCATGGAATAGTATGGAATAGCGTGGAATGGCGAAACATGTCAAGGGTAGAAGTTAATTTGTTCTTGTTATGAAGATGTCTTGTCCACAAGACTAGAATTAGACGTCTTGGATCCTTCATCTTCGTGTCTGACCTTGTTATGACCATTAGAAAGGCTTCAAAGCTGTTAAGTAATTCCCAATTGAAATCACACCATTTTGATGTAATTGTTAAGTTAAGCATGTTGTTTTTCCAACGTTGCATCAAATCAATCAATCAATCCAGTCCGACCATTGCCTTATCTTGCCCAACGGATTGATCTATAGCAGACCAGGTCATGGTCTAATACCACCGATAGTCTAGATTGATTTCCTTTCTACACTTGAGAATGAAGTCCTTCGCTTTTCTTTTCATTTTGTTTGTTTTCTTCTTTGACTCGATTGTCTCGACTTCTTCTTCTATCATTCTTCATTGGTGTGTTCCGCCAAGTTGTAATGATCTTCACAATCATACCAATCACCATCGCGTAACAAATCATCAAGTAAATAAAGTTCGAAAGACTTTACACTATCTCACCCAATGCAGTGAGAAGAAATATCGTGTGGATCTCACCCATCACAATCTGTCTTCCTTTACCCACATTGTCTTGGACGCTGCAAGTCAACGTCGAAGACTATGTCCCACGGAGCATATTTTTCTATCCAAGACATTACATAATGAAACCATTGAAGATAAGAAACTCTTTCAACAACCAAGATATCCGCCTTTCTATTTCTCTTATGATATGTTTCTTGCTTTACTCTTCTCTCAAGAAATGATACAAGCTACTGTATCAGCATCTCCTGATAGTGGGAAACTTGTCAAAAGTGATGGTAACAAGGGTGGAATTAGTGGCGGATATTGGTTTGAGTTTGGTGTCTATCGTGGAGTGTCTCTGAATATGACTGGTATAGCAAATCGCTATTTAGATCTATCGTTAGATATCCATGGCTTTGATACTTTCACAGGACTACCTGATGAGTGGGTTGGTCATATGGGGAAAGGTGCATTTAACCTCTCAGGAATTCTCCCTCCTGTAGAACCATCTGCACATCTTCATAAAGGGCTGATAGAAGAGACCTTCCCTGCCTTCTTAACCAGCTATTCTTGTAAAGACAAGAAAGTGGTGGGAGTCAATATCGATTGCGATCTGTTTGGTTGTACTAAGCTTGCACTTTCTTCTCTTGAACCATGTCTGCATTCCGGTAGTATGTTACACTTCCATGAGTTGGTACATATTATGGATGATAAGAATCCTATGGAGGAGATGAAAGCCTTGTATGAATGGTTGCAAAGCATGGAGAAGAAGCACGAGTCAGTCAGCTTAGAGATGTTACCTGTCACAAATACAGCCTTCGAGGCGGTGGCATTTATTCTGCGCTGATTTACCAATGGCATTCATTATTCAACCAGATGACAGATTATCCGTATACGATCTTTCTCTCTCTTCGTGATCTGGAGCTATAACATGTAATCCGTGATTAAGAAATGCATTTCAAACTGTATTTCCATTCAATTTAAAATCAAAAACAACCATTGCTTTATGGGTAGATACTCAATGAATCAATCAATCAATCACAACGATCAGTGTGGAATAGTACTGTTATCACTCAATCAATAGATATTGTATTGAACAGTGTGGAATTGTGGAATAGTGTGGTGAAACGCTGTGGAATGGTGTGCTGGAATGGCTTGGAAACGCAATGGAATAGTGTGGAATGGCATACAGCAGAGTAGTGGTTGGTTTTGTTGTGGCGTTGAGACAAGATTCAAGTTGGATTCAAGTGGACCAGTCATGGTCTAATACCACCGATAGTCTAGATTGATTTCCTTTCTCCACTTGAGAATGAAGTCCTTCGCTTTTCTTTTCATTTTGTTTGTTTTCTTCTTTGACTCGATTGTCTCGACTTCTTCTTCTATCATTCTTCATTGGTGTGTTCCGCCAAGTTGTAATGATCTTCACAATCATACCAATCACCATCGCGTAACAAATCATCAAGTAAATAAAGTTCGAAAGACTTTACACTATCTCACCCAATGCAGTGAGAAGAAATATCGTGTGGATCTCACCCATCACAATCTGTCTTCCTTTACCCACATTGTCTTGGACGCTGCAAGTCAACGTCGAAGACTATGTCCCACGGAGCATATTTTTCTATCCAAGACATTACATAATGAAACCATTGAAGATAAGAAACTCTTTCAACAACCAAGATATCCGCCTTTCTATTTCTCTTATGATATGTTTCTTGCTTTACTCTTCTCTCAAGAAATGATACAAGCTACTGTATCAGCATCTCCTGATAGTGGGAAACTTGTCAAAAGTGATGGTAACAAGGGTGGAATTAGTGGCGGATATTGGTTTGAGTTTGGTGTCTATCGTGGAGTGTCTCTGAATATGACTGGTATAGCAAATCGCTATTTAGATCTATCGTTAGATATCCATGGCTTTGATACTTTCACAGGACTACCTGATGAGTGGGTTGGTCATATGGGGAAAGGTGCATTTAACCTCTCAGGAATTCTCCCTCCTGTAGAACCATCTGCACATCTTCATAAAGGGCTGATAGAAGAGACCTTCCCTGCCTTCTTAACCAGCTATTCTTGTAAAGACAAGAAAGTGGTGGGAGTCAATATCGATTGCGATCTGTTTGGTTGTACTAAGCTTGCACTTTCTTCTCTTGAACCATGTCTGCATTCCGGTAGTATGTTACACTTCCATGAGTTGGTACATATTATGGATGATAAGAATCCTATGGAGGAGATGAAAGCCTTGTATGAATGGTTGCAAAGCATGGAGAAGAAGCACGAGTCAGTCAGCTTAGAGATGTTACCTGTCACAAATACAGCCTTCGAGGCGGTGGCATTTATTCTGCGCTGATTTACCAATGGACATTCATTATTCAACCAGATGACAAACTAAACATATATACTTTATCTCCAACCACATATATGCTGGTCTCCATCCATGTTGGTCGATTACCATCACCAACATACTTGTTAATTAGGCGGGTCAGTTATTACCAATACTTCATACTACATGTAATTCATGATAACAAATGCTCTTCATGCTGTATCTCCATTTAATTTACAATCGAAACACAAGCATTACTTTACAAGACAGTGGAAAGCCACTTTATTGTCTTGAGAAAGTATGACCAAAATTTACAAGCAACATATTTAATTCATGCTTGAGAATAGCAACAACATCAGGATTGTGCTCAGAGAATAGATTAGTCCGCTTCATCCATATTGACAGTTGACCGTGAAGACGAGGCACCCGAAGGATCGCTACGAATGCTGCTTCCGCCTTCATTGGATGTAGTCGTTGCTGGTTTAGAAGGTGCGGGTGCCGATGAGGATGCTGGAGCAGCAGGATCATTTGTAGCAGTAGAAGAAGAGCCTGCATTACTATCACTAGCTCCTGGTGTGTCTGCTGCATCATTCTTTGTAGAAGCAGCAGCAGAGGCACCACCCATGTGAGCTTGCATGCGAGCCTTGATTTCGCCTAAACCTTCTTTAACATCTCGACCATTCGCTAAGAATAACTCACCCAATACAATCAAACCTTTACAACGCAACATACGAGTCTTTCCATCCACAGATTGGTCAAGTAAGACCTTCTTACAAACAGTTGCCAAAGTGGAACGAATATCCATCTCGGTAACATACCAAATAACTGTAAACATATGTCCACTTAACTTCTCCATCTTCTTCATCAAAAGAGCTTCATCTTCAGGGCTGAGGTTAATATTTTGTTCCTCTTGTTCTGAGGGACGATTTGCATCGCCATCGACTTTTCCGCTCTCAGCAGCGGCTGCAGCAGCTTTACGATGGATTTTACTCACTTCTCCAGCAGTTAAAGCAGCGGAGAGTCCCTCCTTCGCTAAAGTATATCCAGTTGACATACCACGAGCAGTCTTATTGAACTGCCTGGCAAGAGAAGCCATTGTGTCTAATTCACTGCGACCATGCTCTACATAGGCACTACCAATAGTGCGCAACAAGGTACAACCAAAGGCTGAACTAGACAATTCTTGTATCTCATCAGTCAGACTAGCAATAAAGTAATCCTTATTGCCTTCTGAGTCAATGTAAGGCTTAAGTTTCTCAGCAAGATTAATAGCACATTGAACAATACGACGTCTTTGTTTGAATGCTGATAACTTCTGATGAATATAAGATGCTTTAGTTACATCTTTTGCATCTCCTCCTTCTGTTGCCTCATCTTGCATTTGCTGTTGTTGTTGCTGTTGCATTAATTGGAATTGTGAAGTAATCTGTAATTCTCCAATGAGTGGTTCAAACTTCTCAGAGCCAAAGATCATTGCATAGAGAGTATTACTATCCAATGAGACTTGCTTTTCTACTTCTCCCATACCATTATTATCATAGTTAGCACGAAGGTTTTCATCAGATAAAATCTGATAAGCTTGACCAATCTTTTGAAAAGTCGCATGAGCTTCAGGATCACCTGGACGTCTAAACAACAACCACAACCACAACCACAACCACAACCACAACAACAACAACAACAACCACAACAGACATCATGTTATACAGTAAATGCCTTCTTCCAAAAAATGAATAGAAGTCCAACCTGTCAGGATGATGCTCACGAGCTTTAAGATAGTATGCCTTCTTAATCTCTGCAGTGGATGCTGAAGGTGAGACACCTAAGAGGTCATAGTAAGTAGTATCTGCTACTTTCTTAGCCTCTTTCACCTTGACCTCATCAAGATTGACAGCAGCATTCTCTCCATTTAATCGAGCAGCCCAAGCTGCTTCAAGTAGTTTCGTATACTCTTCATCAGTGATATGAAGGATTTCACGTGCTTCGTCAGGAAGTAAGTAGTTAATCCAACAGCGCTTTTCTTCATCCCAATACAACCCTTGGGCAGAATTAGCCATGGAGGATGGTGTATTAACTAGACCTCTTCCAATCTGATAGACACCACTAACAGTCCCTCCTACAACCATCCCTACTCCACCCAATATACCTATTGTCAACACACACACACACACACACACAAACACAAACACACACAGGGTTAGCCCTCAATCCTCCACCAGATTAACAACTGATAAGACCGTCTACCTAATCCAAGGCCTACACCAAAGCCAGCAGCAGCACCTAATACACCACCTTGTGCGCCATCATAAGCTGATTTAATAGGAGCACTGACTAACAAGGCCGCACCACCCAAAGCACCTAATCACCATCAAAGGAAAAACACATTCATCTAAATCAATCATATAGGATAGAGAGAAGAGTGATGGAAGAAACCTTTTAAGATATTGCCAACACCATTTCCTAGTCCATCACGGATGTCTTTTGGACGAGTAAAGGTGAAAACACTCTCTCCTGCATCAACATCTAACAAGGGGGAGGCAACTTGTCCACTACTGCTTCCTTCTCCTCCTGTAGAGGCAGGAGTAGTAGTAGTCCCATCGGAAGGACTGGTAGTATATTGAGAAGAGTTGTCAGGGTTCATCATCTTTGGATTCTTCTTCTCTGCTCTCAGCAGCTGTTGTTGTGTTGCCCCCCGCAGCAGGCAATAGGAAGAAACACAGCCAGAGAAACAAACGCGTTTGTTCATTGTCAAAAGTCAAAAGAGCAGAGAGGGTAATAAATTTTGGCAGTGGGAGAAAAAAGGAGGGAAGAAATGGATCTCTGGGTCTTTTGTCTCCCGGCTCTGTCAGTCAAGGTCTGAGGTGTGGAGGATATCATCAAATCAATTGAGATCCTTCATTTTAATAATATATTACTACTATTACTTTTCCGGTTTTCTTTTCTAAAAAAGAAAATAAATGAGTGGATTACTATCAAGAACAATAGAAGAAGAACAACATCAATCTTATAGTTCCTCTTCTAAACTAACAGGTTAGTAATTGATAGACCAGACATCATCATCATCATCTTGTTGTTGTTATTGTTATTGTTGTTATTGTTGTTCTTGCTGTGCTGACATTCTATTGTTTGGTTGTTGTTTTAGAGGAAGAGCGTTGGGTTTGGTATCCTCATGATCAACTAGTCTGGACTAAAGCACAAGTTTTATCAATCTTACACGATGAAAATGAACAACTACCACTACCACCACATGGTATTGACAACAACACACCATCATCTTCAATAGCAATCGCAGCAGCAGCAACAGAAGCAGACACAGAATATCTGATTAGTCTACCTGATCAACCAGGTGTCATAAAGAAAGTCAAAGCTAATCAAGTCCATCCTGTAGATCCAACACATGAAATAGATATGGATAACTTATGTCTTCTTAATGATATGCATGAAGCACCTTTATTAGATTTATTAAGAAGAAGATTTTGTTCTCAGAAAATATATACTTTTACAGGAGATGTGTTAATTTCTATTAATCCCTATGAACACATTGCTGGTCTATATGATCATCCATTAAAGTTCTTGGATAAACACGTTTTTGCTAATTTGACTACTAACACTAACACTACTACTACTACAAGAGGTAGTATGAGTAGTCCGACAGTGTTAAGTGGATTAGAAGATGAAGATATCTTTAGTGGAGAATTACCTCATGTCTATCGTATAGCTAATCAAGCATTAATCTCTCTATTATCACCATCATCATCCTCTCGTAATCCTCAACATCAACTAGAAGAACAAGAAGAGAAAGGCAAAGGCAAAGAGAGAGATGAAGGTTATTCTAATCAATCTGTTATTATTAGTGGAGAATCTGGTGCTGGCAAAACTGAAAATTCAAAATTTGTATTAAATTTCTTAATTCAAGTCAATAACTATCTTGTTCCTATTCATCAACAAGATGATATTATTATTATAAATAATCAACAACAACCATATATACCTTCTTCTTCTGTCACTACTACTACTAGTACTTCAAGTTTAGAAGATCATTTGAAAATGGTATTATTACATTCTAGTTTAATATTAGAAGCCTTTGGTAATGCCAAAACAGTACGAAATGATAATTCATCAAGGTTTGGTAAATATATTAAATTATTATATTTAAAAGAAGAAAGTCGACAAGGTGGTTATTATCCTCATTTAGTCTCTGCTGCTACAGAAACATTCTTATTAGAAAAATCGCGTTTAACAAGTGTAGGGAAAGGTGAAAGATGTTATCATATCTTTTATCAATTAATAGCAGGATTAGATGATATTGGATTACGTGAACGATTAGGTTTACAACCACTACAACAACTACAACAAGGTGGTAGTAGTAGTAGTAATAGTAATAATAATGACTTTAAGATGATAATGCAAGGCAATTGTGGATTTACACAAAATGATGTTAATGAATTTCATATCACTACGGAAGCATTACATACATTACTATTTACACAAGAAGAAATTGATGATATTTGGTCATTATTAGCATGTATATTACATTTATATAATATCTCTTTAATTCAACCAGAAGATGAAAATACAACAGCTGTAGTACAAATATCATGTTCTACATTAGGAATTGATCAAATAGCTAAACTATTAGGTTTAGATGCACCTATTTTTACAATAGGATTAACAACACAAGAATTAACAATAGCACGTCGTTCATCTTTAAAAATTAAAATATTAAATGAAAATGAAGTACGTAATAATATCTTAGCATTAATGAAATGGTTATATAGTAAACTATTTGATTGGATTGTTAAGAAAATTAATATTTGTCATAGTTTATTATGTCAAGATAAAAAAGAATTAATTCAATCTAATTCTTATTTTATTGGTATTTTAGATATTTTCGGATTTGAAATATTACAATGTAATTCCTTTGAGCAATTATGTATTAACTTTACCAATGAACGTTTACAACAACAATTTAATGAATATGTCTTTGTCTCTGAACAAGCCATGTATGCAAGAGAAGGATTAGAATGGTCTAATATTACATTTCATGATAATCAACCTATACTTGATGTCATTAGTAATACCAAGAAACCATTAGGTTTATTATTAATATTAGAAGAACAAGGATTATTAAATCGTAAACCTGATGATATGGCATTATTAGCAGCTTTTAATCAAACTCATGACACTACTACTACCTCTACTACCTCTACCTCGGCAGGGAAAGGTAGTGCTGGTAGTGGTAGTGGTAGTGGTAATAATAATAAGACAACATCGATCTATTCCAAGTCTAGATTTGGTAATGATGCCTTTGTTTTAAGACATTTTGCAGGAGATGTAACCTATCAGATTGAAGGCTTTCTCTCTAAAAACAACGACTCCTTACAAGAAGACTTAATGAAATTGCTTAAATCCTCCTCTAATGAATTTCTTATCTCCATGGCAGAGATTGAACGTCCACCTCCTAGACGATCTAGTATCTTAGGTAGTATTACGAAAGCTATGACACCTACATCAGGAGCAGGAGGAGGAGGTGGTGGTAAGAAAATGGCAGCATCCTCTAGTGTCTCTCAACAATTTCGTATTCAATTAGACAAGTTAATGAATACCTTATTTAGTACTACACCTCATTATATTAAATGTATTAAACCTAATAATGAAAAATTAGGAAATCAAATTTTCTATTCACCATTAGTCATTCAACAATTACGTTATAGTGGAGTATTAGAAGTTGTTCGTATACGACGTGAAGGATATCCTATTCGTATTTCCTTTCATGATTTTTATCGTAAATATTATATTTTAATTAAAGGAAAATCAAAAGAATTATTCCCACCTATAGAAGAATGTGAAAATGAAATTATGATACGTGATGGTGCGATGTATATCTTACATCAATATCTTACCGCGTTAACTTTACAAGGACATTATCAAATAGGACATTCAATGATCTTTCTAAGACATGATGGATTACAAGTAATGAAAGAAGTCATACAGAAATTTTATTATACGAATGTAATGAAAATACAAGCTCTTATACGAGGTCAACGGTTACAAAAACAGTTTATTCGAATGAAAAACACGATGAGTCGTTTACAAGGTTTAGTAAGAATGTATCTACAACGTAAACAATATCATCATATTAGAAAAGCTGCTTTATCTATTAAAAGCTTTTTAATGATGAAGAAATTACGTAAACATTTTAAGATCTATTATCATCAAATTATGGAAGAAAAACGACATGAAGCATCGCGTTTAATTCAAGCGATTTATCGTGGCTATCGTCAACGGCTAGTTTTTCAAATTTTATTAAGACAATATCATCAACAACGTTATATTGCAGCATGTCAAATTCAATGTTGTTATCGTGTTTATTGTAGTCGTTTAATCTTATTAAAACTACAAAATGATCATAAACGACATTTAGCTGCTATTACAATACAATGTAATTATCGTCGTTATACTAGTCAATGTATCTTATCTCAATTACAATTAGATAAGAAACGTTTACAAGCAACTATTATCATTCAATCTTATTATCGTGGTTATCAAGGTAAACAAAAGTTACAGAGTTTACAAGAAGAACGAAAAACTTTACAAGCTGTAATAGCATTACAATGTTTTCATCGTGTACAACATGCTAAGTTAATGTTATATCAACGACAAGTTGAAAAACGTCAACAACATGCTGCTATTATACTACAATCTCTTATTCGTAGATATCTAACACGTTGTTATTATCAAACGGTCTTATATCAAAAACACGTTTCTCAATGTGCTACTCTAATCCAATCTATGATAAGAATGAAAATACAATATGTTCAATATCAAAAGAATAAGAAAGCTATAATAAGATTACAAAGTTTAGGACGTATGTTAAGATATCGTAATCAATATATACAAACAAGTATACATATCATAATGTTACAAAGTTTAATAAGACGTTATCTTGCTAAACAATTACAATGTAAGCAACTTTCTTATATTGTATTATTACAATGTATATGGAGAGGTTATAATGCAAGAAAAGAAAGAAGATTAAGATTAACTAGTATAATATTAATACAAAGTTATATAAGACAAGTTCAATGTCATAGTTATTATAAAAAGATTAAACAACAAATTATACAATTACAGAGTATAATACGTTGTTATCAAATACAATCTTATTATCAAAAACAACGTCAAGCATGTATTAAAATACAAGCTTTAATAAGATGTCAATTAATACATAGACAATATCTATATAAGTTATGTATTACCTTAGCTATACAGTCATTATATCGTATGTATACACAGAGGAAAAACTATCTTTTGAAGAAAAACGCGATTGTTAAAATTCAAACAAGTATCCGTTGTCATTTCCAACGTCATGCTTATAATGAATTACGTAATCAAGTGATTACAATCCAAAAGAATATACGTAGATATTATATACAAAAACAGTTTATACATCAATATCAAGCAATTATCACTCTACAAGCCTTTGGTCGTATGATTAATACTTATCGTAATTATTGTAATAGTTTATATTCTATTATTACAATACAAGCATTAATACGTCGTTATTTAACAATCAGATCTTATCATATCATACGTAATAAAATTATATTAATACAAAAGAGAATACGTGGTATACAACATCGTCAACATGTTACATTACTTATACATGCTATAGTGAAATTACAAAGTTTTGCCAGGATGATTAACTTAAGAAGGAGATATGAAGAAAGTATAGTCTCTACTATTATAATACAAGCATTTTTTCGTATGACACATGATAAGATATCCTATCATAAACAATATACAGCATGTATTAAATTACAAAGTGTAGGACGTATGATAAGAATACGTTATCAATATTATCATACCTTATTAGCTATTATTAAAATACAAGCATTAGGACGTATGATTATAATGAAACAACGTTATGATACAACCCTTGTTGCTATCCTTGTATTACAATCAACTATAAGAAGATATTTACAATATAAACAATATCAATTATTAAAACAAATGACATTACGTATACAAACCTTCCAACGGCACTATTCGGCTTACCGTAACTATCAATTGAAAAGACAAGCGGTAACAACAATTAGTAAGATAGTTCGTTGTTATCAATGTTATTCAAAATATCAAAAATTACGAAAAGCTACATTACGTTGTCAATTAGTCGTTAGAACGTATTTACGTAATAGTTCATTACAACAACGTTTAATGGATTTACATCATGCATGTAGTACAGAATGGAATAGTTTATCCAATAAAGAAAATGAACGTATGATATCCTCTATACAATTTCATTTGAAAAATTATCCTGATGATCGTATTATACGTTATCGTCAAGGTAATATGAGAACTTTATTACATTCGTTACTATTAGGCAAAAATAAGAAAATGATACTAACATTAAGTTTTACATATCAAGATGTATTTGAAATAGATCGTTTACAACGGTCATCTATTCATTATGTTGCTTTATCAGGTGGTAGTATGATATGCTTACAGTGTTTAGCAGAGATTGTTAATAAAACATTTCAATTTAAATCATTACCAGATGATGATATTGTTATGAT
Source organism: Ochromonas danica (assembly GCA_015146655.1). NCBI lineage: Eukaryota > Chrysophyceae > Chromulinales > Chromulinaceae > Ochromonas > Ochromonas danica. The sequence continues at coordinate 130,913 of VKHL01000023.1, forward strand.
AGAAGGATTAGATGAAGATGATGATAATGACAACAACAACAACACTAACACTACTAACAATACTACTACTAACACAGCACACAATGATGATAACAATGGTAGTGGTAGTGGTGGTAACAACACAACAACGACGATCAGTCAGATTAAAGAAGCATTATCAAAATCAGTTGGTAAATCCTCATTAAAACAAGGTTGGTTAAAAAAGAAACGTGGTGGATTAATGTGGCAACGTCGATGGGTAGTATTAACAGAAGATTATATTATTTATTATAAAAGTAATACTACTTTACATTCTCCTAAATTTGCTATTCCATTATCAGGATGTTCTATTTCACGTGTAATGGGTAGAGATCCTATTTTAGAAGTATTAGCACCTTATATGACAGAAAAGAAAACCTTTTTTGGTTCTTCGATTAAGAAAGCAATGCATTTTATGGCAGAAAATGAAAAAGAATTACAAGAATGGTTAATACCATTAAAAGCAGTTGCGGGTGTACAAACGTTACGTAATACATCAATTCCAATACATTATCTTAACATGGAGTTACGTTTCTTATGGACTCAATCAGTGGATTGTTACGGTGAAACGGCTTTACATATTCTAGCGAGAGGATGTAAAGGTAGTAGTAGTACTGGTGGTAGTAGTGGTGTAACGGATAGTAGTGCACAGGTAGCAGCACAGGTAACACCTACTACTACTACTACTACTACTACTACATCATCACCAATGAAAGTACAAGATTGTATTGAAATGATAGCATGGTTAGTAGAGTTTGGTTGTCCTATTAATAGTCAAAATAGACAAGATGGTGCTACACCTTTACATCTTGCTATCATCCATGGACATGTTCCATTAGAAATGATTTATTGTCTATTAGTGAAAGGAGGGGATGTTAATGATATTGTTGATAATCAACAACAATCTGTATGGGATCTTTGTGCTGATAAACCTGAAATACGTGCTTTATTTAGTCTAGTAGCTAAAGCTGCTTTACCTACAGCATTGTTATCACAGAGAAGAGATGGTGGTGGTGGAGGAGGAGGAGGAGGTGGTGGTGGTGGTAGTAGAGGAGGTAGAGATCGTGATTTCCGTAATACAGGCAAATTGAAAGGATATTCTTATTTGAGTATCTTCTTTGGTGATCATTTATTCCAACATGATTTGTAAGTAATTGATTGTTTTATACTGTGCTTGTAGTGTATATCTGTGTGTATGGTGTGTGTGTATACTGTGTGTATGTATGTATGGTGCGCTTGTGGTGTATATCTGTATGTATGTATCTGTGTGTGTGTATGTGTGTGTGTGTATTTATGGTGTGTGTGTGTGTGTGTGTGTGTGTGTATGTGTGTATCTGTGTGTATGTATGTGTGTGTGTGTGTCGTATGTCTCTATCTCTCTGTGTGTTTGTGTATACTGTGCGTGTAAACTATTATTGGTACACTATAGTAGACTATAGTATGCATATTATGCTAACGCTAGTGGTAATGCTAATGTGTTGCTAATGTTGTGTTAGGAAATCAACAATTACAGAAGATGCTTCCTTAGTCATCTATGTCTACAATGTCAAGAAACAACTACTAGAAGATGCTTGGGAACTACGCAATCCTGCCTTACTTAAGAAAGAACAAGACAAAGATAGTAGTGGTAGTGGTAGTAAAGGAGGAGCAGGAGCAGGAGGAGGAGGTGGTGGTGGAGCAGGAGGAGGAGGACAAGAAGTGTATTGGGGAAAGACTTGGCATATGCAAACTCCATTAGAAAACCTTGAACCAGGATCCTATCTGATCATTGAATTCCATCCTGATAGTATGATAGGTCAATCCTCCTCCTCCTCCTCCTCTACTAGGACTAGCAATAACTATTCTACTATGGTAACCTATGCTATTAATGTGGAGACTATTGATAGTAGTGTGGTAACATTACAACTCTCTGTACCAGTGGATGATAGTGCTGTACATCCATATCAACATCAATATGGTAGACCTGCTGCTAGTAGACAACTTAACCCCATCATGTTGATCTCTGAGAGATCTGCTTTACAAGCAGAGTTGATATTGAATACTCGTGATCGTAATGTTGACTTAGCCAGAGTCTTTGCCTAGCTTAGCTTAGCTTAGCTAGACGAAGTACAGTAGTGTTGAGGTAGAGTAGTGTTAGAGGTAGTGTTGTAGTGTTGATGATGATGATGATGATGGAATGAATTAGCAGGGGTTAGTGATGTAGTTTAGAACACACAGACTACTACTACTATTACTACTACTGCAGTAGGTGTGATAGATGTAGACCTAATACTGTAACACTAACCAAAGCTAACCAACCACCCTAATAGTGAGTGTTCCTACTACTACCACTAAGTTTATTCCTACTGTAACTGTGTAACATCTAGACATCAGACATCATGTCCCTATTGTTGTAGGTACTGCAGTAGTTATTATTGTGATGCCTTGGATAAGAGGCGGGTTTGGGTTAACTTTAACTTCCCCGCCACCATCAATCACACTAGCCACACTATTATTACATTGCCTTGTAATTTCAGCGATAAGAGGAGACCAGGTTAACTTCCCATGGCACTGCACTGCCTTGGCCTCTACGGGGCAGAGCAGAGCTGAGAGAGACAAAGAGATACCAGAGGAAGGGGAGGGACACAAACTAATACAATGACAACAACTACTACTGCTACTACTACTACTATGGCAATGACAATGACAATGAAGAAGGACCCTCCTCCTCCTCCTCCTCCTCCTTCCCTTCTATCCACAGACGCTGTGGCTGTGGCTGTAGAAGAGAAAGAAGGTATTATTACTATCATATCAAATGATAACAACAATGAAGACAAGGTAGTAGACGAGGTAGTAGAGGAAGGTGATGATGATCATGATGATGGCGACGACGACGAAGACTCTTCTGGTAAGAAGAAAAGAAAGAAGAAGAAGAAGAAATCTGCCAAGAAGAAGACCTCAGAAGGGGCTGCAGTCTCAGCCTCAGCAGTGTCAACAGCCTCGGGACAGCCTCCAGCCAGTCGCTTGCTAGGAGGATATGTGGACTACTTCGTCAAGTATGGACAAACCAATCCACCTACTCGACCTGTCAAGGATCTTTTCCCTACTGGTCGATTCCCTCAAGGAGAGATCTTGCCTCATGGAAAGACCAAATACCCTGACCCCAACTCTGCCTGGGCTAGAACCTCCGAAGAAGAGCGAAGGTTAGTCTCTTGACTCAGCTTATCCGTGCTCTTGACCCTATCTTATTTCTCTGTTTTGTCAGAGCAACCGAGCGCATGCTGAATGATGATCTCTATGAGAAGGTTCGCAGAGCATCAGAAGTGCATCGCCAAGTGCGCGCACATGCTCAGTCATATATCAAACCTGGAATTAAGCTGATCGACATGTGTGAGATGCTAGAGGAGACCAATCGTAAGTTAGTCCAAGAGAATGGACTGCAAGCTGGCATTGGCTTTCCCACTGGCTGCTCACTCAATCATGTTGCTGCTCATTACACCCCCAACAGTGGCGATAATACAGTCTTGCAATATGGTGATGTCATGAAGATCGACTTTGGCACACAAATTGATGGACGTATTATTGATTCTGCTTGGACGGTAGCCTTTGATTCAGTCTATGATCCTCTATTACAAGCTGTAAAAGATGCTACCAATGCTGGTATTCAAACAGCTGGTATTGATGTTCAATTAGGAGAAGTTGGTGCAGCTATACAAGAAGTAATGGAATCATATGAAGTTACGATTAATGGCAAGACTTATCCAGTGAAATGTATACGTGATTTGAATGGTCATTCTATTGCTCCATGGCAGATTCATGCTGGCAAGTCAGTGCCTGTGACGGCGAATGGAGACACCACGCGTATGGAGGAAGGAGAGTTTTATGCTATTGAAACCTTTGGTTCTACAGGTCGTGGGTATGTTATTGAAGATATGGAATGTTCACATTACATGAAAGACTTCAATGCTCCTCATGTTCCTTTGCGATTAGCTAGTGCTAAGAAGTTGTTGAATCATATCAACAAGACCTTTGGTACTTTAGCTTTCTGTCGTAGATGGCTTGAACGTCCTGATGGTGGTTCTTTCACTGTCAATGGGTCTTCTAATGGGAAGCAAGAGTTGTATATGGCAGGTCTGAGAAGTCTCTGTGATGCTGGCATTGTTCATCCTTGTCCTCCTCTCTGTGATATCAAAGGCTCCTATGTTGCTCAATATGAACATACTCTCTTACTTCGTCCAACTTGTAAGGAAGTGTTGTCACGTGGAGATGACTATTAACCTGGTCTAATGTAGTCTAGTTAGATGTCATGGTAGTCTAACGTAATGTACGATATGACTCACTGACTGACTGACTTAACATTGCTTAGTATGACATGTGTACTTAACACGTTGTAATTAACACACTACAGTACCCATAACAACAAACTGCAATAACAACAACCATTCAATAGCTACATACTGTACATACATGATATCAATCACAGTTTGTATACCATCCGCATCAATAGATACATTACAACTGTTAGAATGAAGTCTGCTTCACTTGTCATGGCAATCAAAGTCTCTTCTCTGCTCATGTTCCACCTCCTTTTGGTCTTGTTCGTTGACTTAGTCTACTACAGTATATGTTAACTAACTTCGAAGAGAAGAGTGAGGATAGCTATAGAAAGCTCCACAGGCAACGTATGATCATCTTTTTGATGACTTCTTCCTTCTCCATCATCATAAACAAACAATAGTCACACTCATTCAAATAGTCCATCAAAACCACTCTTGCAGTGTCTATGGTGGGTCTAGGCTACACACCATATGGCCCAGGCCATGGCCTCCTGCGCCATGGTCTAGGCCATGGCCCACTCTTAACACTCCACGCAGGTACTGTAAGTTGATCTTAAAGAGCATCCAAACCAAGCTGTGGTTGACGTTTATACTGATGATAAAGAGGGAAATACTCATGTGTTTTCAAATGTACCTTATAGGTATAAGCTCTTGAAAACACTTGATGACAGTTGGGATAGGTACAAACAAACGTGTTCTTGAAGATCGTCGAGTTAATTGGCGATTGCCATTCAGAATCTACTGCTTGTTCATGAGATAATGATGATGATGACTTACTACTACTACTACTGCTGCTCGGCTTCAATCGATGATGTCTTTGTTGTTGTTGTTTGGGTAAGTAGCTAGCTTTAGACTGTGAAGTTAACTCTTCACTAGCACTAGTACCAGATGATAGATGGTCTTTGAATTGCCAACAAGATGATGTAGTAGAGGGAGGAGGAGGAAGAAGATGTTCTTCTTCTGTTTTGACATTACCACCACCTCCTCCTCCTCCTCCTCCTCCAATGTTGATGTTGGAATGACTCCAAAGTGATTCTGGCATGTTAGCTTCATCATCATCAACATTCATATCTCTCTCTTTCCCTGTAACTTTCTTTGTCTTACTTGTAATTGATGGTTTACCATAAGGATCAAAAGGTGTACGTTGATATCGTTGATCATAAAACATAGGTACCATATAGACATCATCATTACCATTACTACCATTACCATTACTACCATTACCATTACCATTACGCTTATGTTGTTGTTGTTGTATATGTTGATAATCACGTTGAACAGGTAAGATTTGTGAATTAACTAAACGATTTGTTAACGTATTGAAAAAGATTTCTAATTGTGTAAACAATGCGAATGGTAATGGTGTAGGTAATGATTGTAAATCAACTTCTAATAGTTGTCTAGCAGTTAGAATGTGATGTTGTTGTTTTAATAATAAGGTATAAGGTGTTGTTAACATCATTGCAGCACGAAAACGTCTTCTAATAAGATCTTCACGATCATTTTCGGATAATTGAATATTATTTAAATCAATTGCAAATTGTTGAAATGCATGTTGACCCATAGCAGTATCATCATCATCATTACCACCACTACCACCCCCTCCTCCTCCTCCTCCTCCACCACTACCACTACCATTACCATTACTATCATTATGTTGTTTATGTTTGTTGATCATCTTTTGATGTGGTACAATAAGAAAAGCAGCATGAATAAAGATTTCTTCAACTGAACTTTCTAACGAATTAGTATTAACTTCTTCAATTAATGATTGTAACATACGATTAGCAATCTCATTTCGTATAGGATCATTACCATCATTACCATCATTACCATCATTATCATTAGCATTATCATCATATTGTCTACATTGTTGTTTACTATTGTCTCGTATTGTTGTTGTTGTTGTAGATTGTATAGGAGGAAGATTAGATGACACTTCCATCATCTTCTTCATCATCTGCTGCTGTTGTTGTTGACTACTGCTACTCCCTCTTGTACTACTCCCTCTTGTAGTACTACCTCTAGTAGTTGTTGTTGTGTTAGTAAGATTATTACTACTACTACTACCCTTAGCCTCATTACTAACATTAACATTACTAACATTACTAACCTTACCATTACTAGACCCAGCAGTAGTAGTAACAGCAGTAGTATTAACAGCAGTAGTATTAATAGTAGTATTAATAGCATTAATAGCAGTAGTTGTTGTAATGGGTACATAAGAATGTAAACCTTGTAATACCACTTGTTTACTCATATTCTTTAAATCAATAAATAAATCAGCACATTTCTTAATTAATACATTAGGAGTATTAACATCTTTTAAACAAGATACCAACTTTGAAACAGGTGTAACTTGTCGTAGAGTATGTAAACCTTGTATACGTAATTGATTTATTACACTTTGACTCCATTTCTTACATTCCATTTGATAACGTGCTTTAGCTAATCCTGGTGGAAGTTGTAGATATAGACTATAAGCAGATGTACTATTACCACCACCACCACCACCACCTCCACTACTACCACTATTGTTAAAGAAGTCTGGTGTATAACATCTTAATGCTGCTGCATGAATAAGATGTTCTATTGAATCATCTAGTCCTAATGGTATTTCTAATAATAACGAATCATCCCTATTACCACCACTACCACTACCACTACCATTACTACTACCATTACTACTGCTACTAGCCGTTGGATCTGTTGACTTCTTGTCATGAACATTCTCTGTTAACCAATCCACAGCATTTGATCGAATCTTACTGTTAGACCCTTTGCCTTCTTTTTGTTGACTCCACAGCTGCTGTTGCTGTTGTTTTGGATTGTTTACATGCTTTTTACCTTTTCCAGCTGTCATCATCATGTTGCTTTTACTACCACCACTACCACTACCACCACCACCACCACCACCACCACCACCACCACCACCACCACCACCACCACCACCACCACTGGTACCACTGCTAGTAGATGAGAGAACAGCAGGTAAGACTACTTTGCTATTGTTATCATGCTGATAAGCTTTCTTCATCTCTTCTAATCTCTTTCCTTTCAAACTATTCGCTTTTGTTATCTCTTGTATTTCCATGGCTAATGTTGATGATAATGCACGACGTAATAATGGCCCAGGAACAACTCCTCCTCCTCCTCCACCACCACCTCCTCCTCCTCCTTTACTATCATCATGTAGTATTCCAAAAGGACTATTATCAGATTTCAATTTTGATAATATTTTTGGAAATTTCTTCCATACTTGTTGAAAATCATTTTCTCTTTTGATAACAACTTCTTTTAGAAAACTACCCGCCCATTGATTTTCTCGTTCTTCTATTCTTACCATTTCTTTCTTATACATGGTTAACATGATATCAATTTCTTGTAAAAATCCCCAAAAATCTCCATTTATCAAATATCTTTCTGCTATTGATAAAACTTCTTTGGATAAAGATTTTCGTATTTTCATGGATCGTATAATTGTTTTACGATCAATATAACCACGTGCTATTTTTTGTATTATAATAGCTGACCATTGTCTTAATTGTTCATCTTTTATTTCATAAGCAGATTGTAATTGAAAATAAATGTGTTTTCTTGTTAGAAATCCACGTATCATTGCTTGGAAATGAATTATAGCAAAATATTGGATAATTTCAATTTTCATATCGTCTAATCGTCTACCATCATAATGTAGTTCCTAGAGACAGTGTGTGTGAGTGTGTGTGAGCGTGTGTGTGTGTAATGTTAAGTTAACCATATAGTAGTAGTAGTAGTTGATGAGGAGGTATACAGTATCTTACCTGAAGCAATTGACTGCGAGGTAATGGAGCAAGAGACCAAGCGTCTGCCATTAGGGCAAAGATACTATCACGCAGACTAGAGACCTACACACCCATGCAGACACAAACATGCAGACACACACATACACACACACACACACACACACACACACACACACACACACACACACACACACACACACACACATCCCCCAACAAGTCATGATGTTGTTCAATTAACACAAAGTAGTCGTGTCGTGCTCACCATTTCTTCTTGTGGATTCAAGACATCATCAATCCATGAAGTACAACCTTCTAATGCTGTTCTGACACGAACTTTAGATTGATGTGACTTCTTAACAAGACTATTAAAAATCACTATTACGTCAGATCTTGTCTGCCAAGTGGCAATTCGATCATCTTCTTCATTCAATAGTGTGAAGAGAAGACGATCAAGTAAATTGCCATTTAAAAAGTCTTCCCATCTGCTTTCACATTGGTTGACAAGGCAGGAAATGTCAGCAGGAAGATGACTCAGACAATCATCCAAAAGCGACTCCATCAAATCGAATCAATCGAATGAGAAGAAAAAAGCAATTGTTTTTGACAGAGTGGGACCGATCAAAAGGCTCAAAATACCATTTACTTTCTCCACTTTTCGGACTTTAAAGTCGCTGTTATAGAAAGCAGTTACACCATCTGTCAAACAAAATCCAAAACATGGTGTTAATAACAACAAACAAGAATAAGCTCTTCTATACACTACTTGGAGGTGCAGCTATATGTTCCTATATCCTTTATAGTCTCATTAGGACCTCTCTGTCGCATCAAGAGGATGGAAGAAGCTATTGGCCAAAAACTGCGATTATCATTCTTGGTGGAGGACTATTACCTGATGGATCTCTTCCCCCTCATACTTTACTACGTGTAGAACGTGCTGTAGAGATCTATCAACAATTAGAAGGTCGTGTTGTCATCATTCCTCTCTCAGGAGGCACACCACACAAACCCAATCCATTAGATCCACAGGCAAGCAAACATCCACGAATCAATCATCAAATGATAATGATGATATGCTACTTGCTCAGGTCATGATGACTCTGATTCTAATTCTAATTCTGGTTCTGGTTCTGATTGTTTTCTCCAGGGTTTTGTTATATGGGAGAGTAGTGCAGCTGCTAAGAAGCTATTGGCTCTAGGCATTCCAGCAGAAAAGGTTTTGGAGGAAAACTTCTCCCTCGACACCATCGGCAATGTTAGTCTGTCTGCCTCTCCCCCTCCTCCTCCTCCTCTCCTTCTCTTCTCATTGATCTTCATTCTAATCGTGCATGACTGTCACCGATAGGCTTATTTCTTACGTATGATACATGTGGAGAACTGTGAGTTTGAGAAGTTGATCATCATCACTAATGACTGGCACATGAGTCGAACAAGAGCAATCTTTGACACAGTTTTCCATCTGCCCATGCGGTCATCTTCTCTTCAAGTTACATCTCATTCTTCTCTTCATCTAACTTACGAAACTGTTCCTGCTGGAGTATCTGATCAATCGATTCTTGCAGCCCGAATTGCAAGAGAACAACAATCTCTAATCACTTTCAATGAGAAGACACGCACTCTGTGGAAGTCTATGCAAGATCTACATCATTGGTTATTTGTAGAGCATAATGCCTATGCTTCAAAGAGGTTGTTACCAAAGAAAGAAGACCAACAAAAAGATGTCAACACTTTGGCGCTAAGCACTTATTAAGTGAGACGAATGGTTTAGTTGGTTTCAGATAGTATTTAGAAGGTACTATGTATTTGTTTGGTCTGTAATTAACCGTAACCTCTATTGTTGTGAGAGTTCTGCTTGTGGGTTTGGTTCAAATGCAAATAGTACAGTTCATCTGATAGTTACCAACTCCATACTTCACAAGACAGCGATGTTTAGCTTGTTTTAACATTTTATATCCTATCACTGAATTCTTTATCGATCTTTCAAATGAAAAATATGGATTATATATGATCTGTTAGACTAGATTGAAGTTGATATCTTAACTGTAAGGTAAATTAATAAGCCCTTAATATAAATACTATTCAGTTCACATGGTACATGGATAAAAGATGTACTATTCGGTCCATTTAGTAACCTTAATCTTGCAGTCTTTCTCTTTCTCTTTGGCGTATCGTTTCATCGTAATTTGTGGTTCAATCCCAACCTTGCCTCTACTGAAACTACGTCATTCTGCACAATAGTGACTTATTTCTCATCTTATGCGACTTTTGTGATTTGCGCGACTTCGTTCTTCAATGTGTCGGAGGGAAGGCTTCCGCCCAGAGAGAGAGAATCAAGCAAGAGAGAGAAAGAAAGAGAGAAAGATCAGGTTTTAGAATACAATGGGAGGGATTGTAAGCAGAGCTACCTCCAGTTATGACCATACAAAAGCGACATCAATCGCTACAGTCCGGGCGGCTGCTTCTTCCGCTTCAGCCGCCGCCGCCGCACATTACAGTCGTGTGGTTTCCTTGATGTTACCCACTTATTATGTCCAAGATATTCTCACAAGAGAGAATCTTGAAACAGCAAAAGGTACTTGGGCATCACTATTGAGTGATCAGGCACCAAAATATAAAACTTTGTGTAAGAATGAAGAATTTGCCAATCGCTTTCCTTCAGCGATGAGTTACTTTTGTGAATATTTCTTCGCACGTCTCTTTGATGTTCATCCAAGTATAATTCCAGCACTGAGCAAAGTAGTTGATCGAGATCGCTTCATGCGTACTGTCATAGAGTTTGCATTAAGTGATCTAAGTGATGAAGAGTCATTCAAGTCTACACTTGAAGTGTTTGCAGTCACACATCATCGACGAGGAGTACGCGCTATCGAATGTCAGTGATACTACATGTGCTCTGCTCGCTGATATTCCTCTCTTTGTGTTATTGAATATCATTGTATGTGTTTAGACGGAATATTCGGAGAAGTACTTCTTCACTCTTTCCAACAGACCATGGGTGCGATTGCATTTTCACCAGACATCTACCATGCTTGGGCAAGTGTCTATTCGCGTCTACTTGCCATCATTTTACCCCTTGCCGTGGCACTTGATCTTGATGATAAGGATCAGGCAGGCTGTCACTCTGCAGATCGTCAGAATGACTTCTTTGAAAATGTGCGCACCTGCTCGGATGAAATCATGGAAGCCAACCTTACCCGCTTGGCCTACTAGCTCTAAATTTTGATCAACTTAATCCCTCCTACTGCTGTGGCTTCTCCTGGCCCAACCAGGCAGTAGTGTCTGTTCCCTTGGGCATACAGCACGAAGTGAGTGTTGTCTGCTGTTTCGTAGCCCGACTTTTGTTTTACGAATATGATATAAACATGTACATGCGCATGTCTAGTGATATGCGTAAAGTAGTGTAGTTTAATGTAGTCTGTTTCTTCGCACCCTTCTCTTCATCCTGCGAGACGCAAGCAATGATGCGGAAAGGAATGAACGAACTGTCCTTGTGTTATTGATTGGTGTTATTGATTCATTGTTATATCTGTAACATAACTCTCGTAAGGTTGATAGATACTGATGATTGGAGCTATAGAGTGTTTAGGAGTGACTATATAAGATACACACCCTTCCCACCTTCTATTGCCCATTAACAGAGCGTCCAGCCCTTCCTTATTCCGCCAGTGGCATCACGTCCCCAACAGAAGGAGCTCCTTGGAGCAAGCGTCTCCTCACCTCAAGAAGCTTAGCATCAGGGAACTGTGCGGGATAGTAGCCAGACCCTGTAGAAACAGTGAGGGATGGCTGCGAGATGTTAAACCGTGTTTCGAAGTCTTCGTCAGAGAACATATCACTCGTCGTTGATTCGTCGTCGGTGGAGAAAATAGACATTGCATCCCAGTCAATCCGTCCAGTATCGGCCACGGAAGGCAAGCTGGAGGAGGAAGAGGAGGACTTCCCGATCACCATCTGGCTACCAGCAGCCGGTCTTGTTGGGGGGTCTGTAACTTCAACATGCGGTTTTGGTCTTGATTCTTGTTGAGACTCTATTGACAAGACTCTAGCGTCCTCCATCTCCCCTCCTACTTGGTTAACTGGACTGTCTCGCGGGCTTGGGAAAGACTGTCCAAGCAAGACGTGTTGTACACTCTCTTCCCTAATAAATAGCAATAATGAAAGATGGTCAACACGAATTGAGAGTATTTAAATAGTTCGCTCCACAGATATCTACCTCGTCTCCGAAAGAGAAGCGATCTTGCGTAATTGACCAAGTGGTAGCCAAAAATCATCTTCACGACGTGTGCCCTTGATATGGAAGCGAGCTTGTCCGTCTTCCACGTCCACAACTGTGCCTTCCAACTCCTTAGCCTCACTGGAGAGCATGACAGCGACTGTGTCGCCTCGATCGATAGCCGGTTTATCAGGTAATGAGGCCACTGATAACGTGGAGGATGATGAGACAGTAGCTCTTTTACGTTTTTGATAGGCACGCTTCTCTTTGCGTGCTTCGCCCGTCTCCCAAAGCTCCAATCCATCTTCATCTCCACCAGTGATTTGTGCCACTGTAGTCTTTCTTTTCGTATTTTTTCTCTTGGGCTTCGTCTCTTCCATATCAAAGGAGTATGTATTCGTGGAGTCATAATAGGGAAATCGGTCGAGTTTCACTGGATATGTATATGTGGTAGTAGTGGTAGCAGCAGCAGAGGAAGAGGGACCAGATTGATTCCTAATAGATGAGGAAGAGATAGAGTTTTGCTGCGTCTTCTTCTGTTCCTTCTTTTGTGCACGTTGTCGATCTTCATCTTCAATAGTATCACAAATGTGGCATTTGTTGGCGTCTACAAAGGACAGATTGTATCCCGGATAGAACTCCAAATAGTGTTGTAGCACACAGTGCTTATGGAACGCCAAGCCACAACTAACACATTGTGTTAGCTCTACTTCTTCCTCTTTCATTTCATCTGTTCCCACTTCTTCATCAACATCGATGTTAGAGATAGTACTATCTTTCTGTTTGGAGGCCGCAATAACAACAGTGGAGGAGCTGCCACAGAGACAGCGAAGACGCCCAGGTTTCAACCCAGCTCTCCAATCATGGGAATGTCGCAAGAAAGAAAGAAGCTTTGAGGAACTGGAACTGGAACTGGAGCTTGAAGAGGAAGGATCACTCTCAGCGAGAAGTCGTCTGCGCATGTATCGCGTCTCGAAAGTGTCCATATCGATATTAACAGTGAAAGGACGACAGAGACAATGCTTGGCTTTACGACTAATTTCTAACCATCTTTCTGTACCAAAGTTGATCGCCTCTGCTATATTAAATCCATGATTAAATCCTGCATGATAGGCACCTGGGAAGGTTATCATAAACTCTCCCGGGAACTGTACGGCAGTATCGAATTCGATACCAGATTCTTTCAGTCGCGAAGGAGAGACTAGGCATGTCTTATGCCTTAAAAACTCCTTGCATTGTCTTGCCTCCATAGGAAAGGCTGCAGCGGCCAAGTGCTCAAAGTGTGCCCTGGATGATGGCGGGATAGCATACCACGACTTGGCCGCACCATGATGAAGATAGTTGATACTGTAAAGGTCAACATCTTCTACATGATAGGCAAACATAGCACGCCAACTGCCTATATAGAGCATAGGAGTAGTGACACCTGGGATACCTTCCTCTTCTTCCTCGAGCAGGTTGAGAAGATTTGTGAGATTGGAGAGATTCCAAGAAGGATGACTTTCCTCTCCAGTGAAGAGAGAACCAGGTAGATCAGCACCATAGAGAGGGTCACCATGACCTGAAGAAGCTGTGAGCTGCCTCCAAAAGCGACTCTCTCTGTCAGCAAGCGAGTTCTCCGATGAATTGGTAGAGGATGACTGTGTAGCAGCAAAGGCTTGGAACTGTTGCAGAGAGAGTTCGGGCCACTCAAAGAGAGAAACAGAGAAGATTCCATTCCTACCCGAGACCACCTGTTGCACAGCATTACGCACAGGAAGGTCGAGATGGTCGATGTCATAGTCCCTCCTCACACGCCAGGAAGGAGGAGGAACGATTTTACAAATGCTACAGTCTGGGAGCATCTCCTCAAGTAGAAGGATATAAGAGGAGAAATCTGCAAACTCCTCCTCAGAGGGATAGAGGACGGGACATGTACAGGTGGACATGATTTATGCTCAATTACCATCATGCTTTGCTGCCAGTGAGAGAACATGCTTTTTTACTCTAAAAAGGCTACTTTGAATAGGCACAACATCGACTTTTAATCTACACCTCTTCATCTATGATCACCCATCCCACAATTAATAGTTACAACATTATTAGATCATTCCTAGTCGAACTTCCTCCGCTTAGGTCCATTCGAATTTCTTGAGTTATTATTCCGATTGAAGCTAAAATTATCACTAAAAGGATCACCTTTGTGCTGGCGAAGGTTCTGATGATTGGCAAACTTGCGCTTGTTGGCTGCTTGCTTGACCTGCTGATACGCTTGTTGGAAATGTGAACGAGCACTTTTCACCCTGCCACCCTGCTGCCCATGTCTACCCCTCCCTTCGTCTATCTCCTTTGGTAGAGCTGTTTCGGATACCACAAGATCCTCTGGCGCCGCTTCCTCCACGAAGAAAGAATCTCCTTCAGGTGACTCATCAGTGACAGCAGTAGCAGCAGCGGCAGCAGAGGCTGGCACAGCAGAGGGAGTGTTGTTGATTGCTTTGGACTTCTCTTCTGTTGTCTTTCCCTTCTTACCATAGCCTTGAGGCTCTTCCTCGTCCTCTTCACTTTCCTCACTGTCACTCTCACTCTCGCTTTCATCCTCGCTGTGATCGCCACCGTCTTCCTCGTTCTTCTCTTCGTGTGTATTCTGCTTAGCGGAATCCGAAGCACTGCGCCGACCTGCTTTCTTGTTCTCATCTTTCAGCTGCTTGGCTACTTCCAAGGCATCAACCACTCGATCTTTTCCCTCCGCAACATCTTTCTTCCAAGCTTCAAGAGCCAAAGCCCTCGCCTGGCTGGCCATCTTTCCACTACGACCTTTCTCCTCTTGTCCCTTCTCCTCCTGGTCAGCAAAGAGGGCTACGTACTTCATCTTCACAGGATAATACCTTAAACATAGAGCACAAGAGGAGAGCATGGAATAAGTAAGGGTAAGGTAGGGTAGGGGGGGTGTATAAGAAGAGAATGGAATAGACTAGTACATGATATAGGCGAGGTCTTCCAACAGACGCTGTCTCTGACTCTGTAACTTCTCTTGTTCCTTTCCTTCAGCTTGTGAAACCTTTTTGTCAAGTGTACTAATCATACGAGTAACCTTCTTGCGTTCGAAGAACTTCACCATATGATAACGTTGTTCATGCTTGCGACGTACTTCCTGTAGTTGCTTGACTTCCTTGGTCTCGCGGAGTGCCTCTATGCGCTTTAAAATACTTTCTTTAGCCTCTTCGTCCAAAGCATCACCTTTACTTTTGAGCAGACGCTCCAAGTCGCGGATCTTCTTTTGGTTGGACATCGTTCAATATTGTCCCTCCCTCTCACTGCCGCCACACTGAGGATAAACGCGCTTTTTGAGGAGAGAAAAGCTTCTTCTATTTGTCTGCTAATCTAATGGTGTGTGTAGTCTATAGTTTAATTAGACGAGTCCAATCGTATCTGTTGGTACGCATAGAGTAGAGCACTTGTCTAATAGAGTAAAGAATATCAATCAAATACGAATGAAAAGTAGCGTTAACTTTATAAAGAAACTACTAATTTCTAATGTACAACAAGCAACAAAGCAAAACTGCTTGAAGAAAGCAAGTAACGACCGCTCTAGAGACCAGTTCTACGAGAGGATTTCAAATAAAATATCAAAGCAGCAATCATACGAAAGCCCACACCAATGGCCATGAGTGAACCGATCGATCTTCCCAGCCCCTCGTCTATAACAAAACCATAGCGATCAGCTCCTTCCTGGATGTCGATGTCAACGTGGCCTTTGTTCGTAAGATAACGAGTCCAGGTGTAGTATGTTGCCTCGGCTGTCCAAGTAGCAAAGGAGATGTACCAGGGCCAGTCGACCACGGGGTAGCGACTGACTTGTTTCAGTGTAGGCTCCACTCCAGCAAAGACACAAAATGCAATCGTTACGATAATAGCCAACACACTGGCCGAGTTCTTCGACACTAAAGCGGATGTAATATAACCAATGGAACTCGCGGCAAACGCAGTCGCGAGGATGGTTGCCATCCAATTAGTGTAGACTCCAGCATGACCAAACAAGCACCTGAACGACAAATTGCAAAAGAAATGAGACGAAAAGAGCGCGTCTTATCATCATATTTCACTTACCAGATGCCAGTAAAGACAAAGCCATTCAAGAGTACAAAAATGAAATCCGCTGAAATACGCCCCAGTGTATAGGACCACATAGACATGCCAGCATCTCGTTCTCGTTGTGCATTGGCCAAAAATCCAGCAAAAACTGGCACAGCAGCCAAAGAAGAAGATACACCCAAAGCACTGGAGATGAAAAAGAGTAGTTGCTCTAAACCCATCGAAGACATATTATCCTTGCTATATTTGGCAAGAGGCGAGGGTAAGTAAGGTTGCAAGGCATCTGAGAGATTGGGAGCTAAAGTGCCGTAGTAAGTGCTTCGAATGAGAACACTGAAACCGCTGGATAAAGCGCAAGCCATAACTACATTAATGAGCATGTAGATAAGAAGAGCATTTGTGTTGCGAATGCGAACGATGAACAGGCGACCGAAGTTGAGAATGAATTGAATAACAAAATTAATAGATTGCTCGCGCACAGATCGGTTAACGGCAAGTTTCTCCACTTTTAGAGATGGTTGCTTTAGAGTGGTTGGTTTGCTAACGCCATCATGCTCCACGTCATCGTGGTTTGAGGAAACACAATGAAGATAGATAGTTCGCTGATCTGCAGAGAAAGCATCCCAATAACGATGCAACTGAGAGGGAGGATAGCGAGGTCTGCCATCCTCAGAAGAAAGTTGACAAGGCACAATGTTATTCAACACGTCCAGGCAAAAGTCAGCATCAGAAGTTTCAGCTTTTATAGGATATCCCATGGAACACAAGTATGGCGCAGCATGAGAGGAGTGGCCCTCAAAGACGATACCACCCAACAAGCTCATGAGGAAGAGATGATCAATGCGTGTGAAGATTTCCTTGCGTGGCTGCTGTAAAATAAGGCAAATAGTGACGCCAGTTTTGCAAATCTCTTCCAGAGTGATAATAAGGTCGTAAGAGACGGCGGCATCAAGACCTGCAGTGGGTTCATCCAACAGCAGCAGACCAGGACGAGAGAGAGCTACAAGCTCACAACCGATGTTCACTCTCTTCAACTGTCCACCAGAAATGTTTGCAGCCTGATTCTCTCCTCCACCGATGATAGACTCTGCAATGTGAGCAATGGCGAGCTGGGAGAGAACGCGATTCACTTCTTCAGTTGCCTCGGCTAAGCTGCGGAGAGTGCGTCCACGGAAGAGAGCATTGAAAGTGAGCAACTCACGAACAGTGAGCTGACGATCGAGGATGTCTTCTTGAGGTACGTAGCCAACATAGCTGTTCAATGCGCTGCGGTCCAGTTGCCAAGCAACATTCTTTTCATAGTCACGCACAGTGTAGACAACTTCTCCACCGGCACCTTCTCCACCTCGCTTGAGAACCTTCAAGAGAGTGGACTTTCCGCTGAGAGTGAGAGAAAGACAACGGTCAATAATTGTATTTGCAATTGTTATTGAATGAAAGGCATTACACTTACCAAGCGGTCGGGCCTAAGATGGCAGAGATCTTTCCTCCAGGTAAGGATCCGCTGAGGGAGGACAGAACAGGAGGCAAGGAGAGGTCACGAAATGTCACCTCCAGCAATCCTTTCACTTCACTTTTGTCTCTCTCCTTCTCCTCTGCTTCATTTTTACCAGCCAGTTCATATGCTACAACTTCAGCTTTTGCGGCTATAGTTGCAGAGATAGAAGCTTTGATACTGGCGTCTCCTCGGCGAGCAGCGAAATCCTTGCTAAGTTGTCGCTGCCTTAGCAAGATGGAAACAGTAAACGCGATCACGACGAGAATTCCCATAATGAGTGTGTTGACGAAGTTGATTTGATAAGCTGATTGGGTATCGTCACAATAGGAGAGATCATCACATGGAAATGGCGAGACAGTGCGCTCGGTGCACCAGTGATCATGAGTGCAGGGCTAAGAGACAAACCATTGGAATGCATCACAAGACAGTTTTGTTGGTGAGGGGTCTGAGAGGAAAATGGTGGGCGAGCAAGAGGAAGGACTTACGAGGATGGTGGTTGAATTGGGGCAGTAGAAGCCACCAAAACACATGCTCTGTACTGCTCGGTCAGGTACGACATAATCTTCCTTGTCATCCCAGGTAGCAGATTTATCATCCCAAATCGTACGAAGCAGAGCATAACGATAATCCAAGTCATCAAGATGGGGCTGATTAGAGTAGGATGAGCAGTAAAATCCATCGAGACAGGGCAGGATATAGTTAGGGCAAGAGTTTGCCAAAGCACAATCAAAGCCAGGAGGGCAAAGAGTCATTCTTTCAGGTAGTATCGATCAGAGAGCGAAGCAAAGAAGCCTTTTCTAGGAATAAGAATGTGATCGTCATTCTCAGCCATACCACTAGACTAAGCGATCCAGGGGAGCGAGGACAAGAGGTGTTACCATGTGGCACCGTTGTTTACGTTCATTCTAATTTCTTTTCACCTCTTGGGCCAGCTCCTCTGCATCGCACACCAACCCTCCACTAACTTCCCATCGAAGTCTGCCATTTCCATTGGAGAATTCCATGGAAAATATGCTGGACAGCAGTCAAGTCACAGTCAGAATGCCAGAATGTTCGCCAAACCTCCAACCTGCTGGTTGCTTCAAGAGGTCAAGAGCAAGTGTTGCCTGTGATCTATGAAATCGAATTTACGATCATGTCCCAAGCAACAGCGAAAGAACCTAATGAGCATACAGCTCTTTTAGGAAGCATTCGTACGATTCGCCTGGATGAAAATCCCTCAGCGGAGAACTCAGCCCGTGAAAAGCATTATTCACTGTCCTCACTGCCACCCTCTACCTTCAAGACACTGACAGAAGAACTCAAAGAGCAACGCTTAGCTCAGGATGCAATTGATCGTCATGCTCTTGAACAACAAGAAAGACGAACACTCTACGGATCTTTACCTTTTGTTGCGGCCTTTGGTATGCAGAAGCGAGAGACTACGATGAAGAAGGTCATCTCCTCTGCCTCCATGCACACACTGGCCAAGATGATCCAAGAAGAAGAGAAGCAAAACTTTGCTTCAGGGTTAGAAATGGAGTTAAGTGCTGATGATATCTCTATCACCGTGCACCTCATTCTTGCGGTTTGTATTGCCATTATCTCCCAATTCCTCGTGGGATATAATACCTCCGTGATGAATGCCCCAGAAGCAGTGGTTTTCGCTGGTCACTCAACGCTCTCTTGGTCCGCAGCAGTCTCAGCTTTCGCTGTAGGTGGACCTTTCGGTTCTCTTGTCGGTGGTTACTTGGCCAACGTGAGAGGAAGACGAGGTGCCATGTTAATGAACTCCTGGATCTTTCTCGTGGGAGGTGTGGGCATGACAATAGCGTGGGACATCGTTATATTGGCTGTTGCTCGGCTTTTAATTGGTTTAGCCTCAGGTATTGCCATGGTGGTAGTACCAGTCTATTTGGGTGAGATTGCTCCACCCACACTGCGAGGCACACTAGGCACATGCACACAGTTCGCTATCGTCATCGGTATCCTTGTCTCCAACTTGCTTGCCTTCCCACTGGCTAATGCAGAACTATGGAGAGGTCTGTTCTTGGTTACACCCTTACTTGCCGCTGTTCAACTGTTGGCCTCTCCATACCTTGTGGAGTCTCCTCGTTGGCTTCTCAACCGCAATGAAGATTCTGTAGAAGCAAGAGTGACCATTCAGAAGTTGCGAGCATTTCGTCAACAGAGTGATATCGAACAGGAGGTACGAAATTTCTTGCTTGTTGTTGTATCCGTGGTCAGCTGTGTAATGGAGCAATATGGGCATGATATGATAGGTGGAGCATTATCTCTTTGCAGCAGCCAAACACAAGACTGCTCGTTCCTCAGCACACTCCACCGGCGCGATCTGGGATCTGCTGCGCGCTCATGACGTGCGCATCCTTCTGGTATCTAGTATTGTCCTACAGATCGCACAGCAACTGTCGGGTATCAATGCTGTCTTCTACTATTCCACTTCCTTTTTTGAGGGAGTTATTAGCAGTCCTCTGCTTGGCACGACACTGATTGGTGTTGTAAATCTCTTCGCGACCATCCTGGCCTTGGGTCTCATGGATAACACCCCTCGACGCCTTCTGTTGCTGCTTTCTTCTATTGGTATGATTGTGTCTATGGGTGGCATCACCGCGTCGCTAATGGGAATATTCCCACGGTGGACGTCGTTGCTGTGTTTGGGCGCCTTTGTCATGACCTATGCGGTCGGACTGGGTCCCATTCCTTGGCTTATCGTCGCCGAGATGTTCGATGCTAAGTATGTTGCTACGGCGATGTCTCTGAGCTGCTTGGTCAACTGGATGTGTAACTTCCTTGTGGGTCTTTCTTTTCCTTTCGCCCAGCTGTATCTACAAGAATGGTGTTTCATGCCGTTCTGTCTTGTTCTTATGGCTTCAACTCTCTTTGTCTATCTTTATTTGCCTGAGACACAGGGTCGTTCGGTTGCAGAGGTGTATAAGATGGTGACCACGGGATCAGGACGAGGGAGGAGGAGGAAGAGAGGAGACACGCTGACCGATGTGGAAGAGCGCATCGTAGACATGCCAATTATTGATGCCATTGAGCTGTTGGAATCTGGCGAAAATGCTGCAAGTCATCAGCATCTGGCATCGGAAACGCCTGATCCTGGAACTGTCGACCTCAAGTCCTCTGATCAACAAGCCGCGACTGCTGCTTTAAAGGGAGAGGGGAGTAGCAACAACGAAATCAAAGTTAATCCTTGTTACCAGATCTAGATTCCTCAAAACTATTTCTTTATCTTTGTAGCATAGTTCCTTACTAGGGACGATGAAGACAATGGAAATGATGGCTGCAAGCAAAATCTTGGAGGGGTGGGGGCTGTGTACACGAAATAAGAGAGAAGATAGATCAGCAAGGAGAATACTATAATACTATCCCCTTGTCGCTGAGTCACCCTCTTCTTCTCTTCTGTTTCTCGTCAGACAAGGTCGATCAAGAACCCATTGTAACGCTAACACCCACTGATGAACAATTACTCCTGGCCCGAAGCGGAATACAACATAAAGAGCATAGACTGCAGTGGAGCAGCAGTAGAAGATCACCAGAACAGCACAAGCTGCGCGTAGGGAGAGAGCAAGCGAGGAGAACAGCACTGCTTGAAGGACGACCTGTGCAATTACACTGGCAGCTACAACGGCTACAATCGCCATCGAAAAAGGAGCCTCGGTAACAGCCGCCACTGTGGAAGAAGATTGTCTCTCTGCTGTGTGATCGTGAGCTGCTGCACGAGCAAGTCTCAGTGCTAGAGAGGCATAGAATAGAGTATTGGCACACTGCCAACACGCGAAGAAAGCCGCGAGGCAAGCGATAGAGGGAACCAGCTCCCAAGCCAGTTGACCTAGAATCAACGGTAGACAAGCCAAGATCAACGCCACCAGCAAGCGATTGGCTTCTAATACATCTTCCAACTCCTGTTCTACCTGATCCTTGCCATTAGTCTTATAACTCAACCAGTGGGGTAGCATTGTTCCCACAGAGCCAGTCAATAGCATCATAGCCAATACCGATCCATTCCAGCGATCACTACCAGCTAGTTCCACATAAATAGAGACTTCATAGTTGTAGAGCATGTTATAGACTGCACTTGTAGCAACCCAGGCAAGAGCTGCCGCACCGCAACCTTCTCTCGACACTGCCCGCCATAGGGCGAGAAGTTGCAAACGAAAGATATCTTTCTTCGAAGAGTGAAGACAAGGCGGCAACAGGGGATCTTTTATCTTCTTTTCTTGATTGCGAGTTTCATCAAGAAGAGCATTATCGTCTGCTTCTTGAGTAATGCATCTATCCTCACTCGCTTCACTCATCATCACATCTGAGGAAAATATCCTGTTTTGAACAGACCCAGATTCAGAAATGTCTGCTATCTCATCATTGCGGGAAGGTTGAATTGGTTGGTGCTGGAGAAGCCACAACCCCAAGATAAAGCCCAGCCATACACTAGCAGCTGAGATCCACATCAAACCTCGTAGAGACATCCCACCTTCTATAACCAAGAGGTCTCCCAAAATGCCCGAGAGAACACAAGCAATTAGTGCAGAAGCTTTGAAATAGGCTGTGGCTGACAGATACAGCTCATGGGGGAGAAAGGTGTAGAGGTAGGCACTGAGAACATCCTCAGCTGCACTTCCCAACGCATAAGTAACTTCGAGGGCTTGCATGGCACCAAGGCTATTACCATAGAGTAAGAGCAGACGAGTGATTACCCTGCCGAGGATGCCGAAAAGGATGGCTATGCGGTAGGATACAATCTCTGCAAAGGGACCCAAAGTGAGCAAAAAGGGTAGATAAGCATAGGTAGCCCAAGGGTAGATCTCATTATTGACTTGGTCTTCTGTGAAGTGTTTGTAGCAGGATAGCGTTGTGCAGGTGGAATCGGAGTTTTCATCACAGTAATCGTAATCATCATTACCACAGGAGGAAGAAGAGACATTAGCACATGGTGTAATGGAACACGTACTAGATGAGGTCCATAAGCATGGCGCATTGTCATTACAGTCTATTTCGTTAGAATAGGAAGAAGAACAGTAGTCCTTTTGTGTATCCTTGTTGCAAATCAAATATTCCGATAGATAAGGTTCAGAAGGCTTGAAATTCAAGAGAAACATGAAAAGGCAGAGTCCACCAACAACTAGCCATGCTCTCTGCTCATGAGAGAGCTTCTTAAACAGTGGAAGCATACCTCTTGGATGCAAATTCTGCCATCCTTTCTTCTCAAAATGGCGGGAGTTTGGATTGGGGCAAAACTCTTATTTATGGAGATTTTAATCACTTTTTTGAAGCTTGTGTCATCAATTGATTGAGAATTTAACTTAGACTCTAGTCTACATAATGTTCTCAGCTGTTGTTTATGCGTTAGATTGTGATAAGAACTGCAGTTCATCATACTGAACATCCATGGTAGTTGGCAATCTCTAATACAGACAGTCAATAAACCTTTGCATCGATGTATTAAACACAGGACTTAGTGCATGACCCCGGCCTGGTGATACTGTGTTGGGAATAACCCTATTAAGTTAATCCCAGTTAAGTTAATAAGAGTCTACTTATCGTGTGGCTGTGGCTATTGATGTGACCAACCATGTCACTATTTAATTGTTTATCAGCGTCAATAAGAATAATGACAAGTCTGTGCTTTGAGACTCACCTGATGGGCTAGACCTAACGTAGTCTATGACCCAAGCTTCTCAACATACTGTCTAATTGGTTGATCGATTATCCCGCAATTATCGTAGGTGACGAGAAACAGCCCAAGATTGCACAAACCAAGCCGAAAATTGCACGCAGTAGACCAGTCGATCACAACACTAAATGCGCTATAGACCTAAGATGTTCAATAACAGCATCAAACTACTATAAGGTCTACACTTCACCAGTACTGCATACTGCACTTCAGTTTTGCTGTTGAATGTTCTGCAAGATTTTGGCAAAGCATTTCACTTCAACGAGATTTTATGGGGTTTTGCTTCAGACGAATTTAGAAAAGACCCAAAACATCCAAACTAACAGTCAAGTACATCATTCTCTCATCTCATCACTTCACTCTTGTTTGCATTTTCTTACAAAACTTTTGTAAAGCGATTAAAAACAACTCTCTTCTATTTGAAAAAGGGATAAAATGACAATATTGTTTCATAAACATTGCTCATCTCAGTACGCGAGATTGTGAGTGAGTTGACAGTGCGGGTGCCTGTATAGAGAGCCCGTAGTGTTCATATTCAAGGCAAGCTAGCTGGTTATGATCTGATTCTTTCTAAAGTTACCACTTCTTCTTAAGGTAAGGACTACGGAGTTGTTTGAGGGTTCAACTACAAGAGAGCATAGTGAAAGTCAGAACTGCCCTGAGGTAGGGCCATGGCGAGACAAAGCTGTTCGCCAACCTGCACAGAGCGAGGCTTAGGAAGGAACTTAACACTTTGAGAGATATAGGAGGAAAAGTCCATGCCATTGAAGGCCTGCAAGTTGATCTGGCCCTCTCGATCCAAGTCATAATCTACCCAGATAGCTAAACCATCACACCGTCCCGCAGCTTCCACAGTGACGATCTGTTGCAAGATTGAATCGAATTGTTCAGACAGAGTGTAATAATCAAGGGTGGCCAGCTTGACAGGACGCGTGAGCAATCGTTTGCGGTAGTTGGCAAGGTAGTAGGGATAGATAAACTCATGCCACTCAGCCTGCACGCGATCCAATGGGCTGTGGTCGAAGCCACATACATTGTGCACGAGGCCATGACTAACGTGAAGATCCTCAAGCTCGACGGCAGCCACCATAATGAAAGCGCGAGCAGGCAAGACGACAGCATCGGGGTGTAGGAGGTCGTGGAAGGCTCGACGCTGATAATAAAAACTCAAAGCTTGCCACGTCGGGAGGGCATGGAGTTGATAGTAACAGCAATCGCTTTGCAGTAATCCGATCAGAGGAGAAGTCAAAGCCGATATGACCTCTGCTCCTCCTTCTTCATCTTCCATCTCTTCACCACCAGAGGTGAAATAATCCAAAATACTCTCCAAACTCTGTCCATCCCATAGCATGAGGAGATCATCGAGATCATTAGCACCTGAAATCTGCGAGAAAAACAGCCTCGAGAAGTCTTTTTTCTCCCTCGATACCACGGCTGGACAGTGAGCTTGAAGGTTGAGACGACGGATAGCCAAAGCCGCCATTATAGCCAAGTGACTCCCATCCTGACACACAAAAACTTTGAGTCACAAGAACGACAACCAGAAAAGCACAGAAAGTGGTTGTGGCTCACTCACCGACAGGTCCATGACCATGTGACTAGCCGCGCGAGCCGACAGTTCTTGCACAGCTCTCTCCATGGCTTCTCCCCAAAGGTTGTTATAGTGCTTATCCGAGAGCATTTGCAGCCTTTGAGGACTACAAAGAAGGTGCCAGCCACAGGCGCAGGCAGGTCGAAGGTATTTATCTTCCCCTGGTTTTGCCACCGCAGTGCGCACTCGAGGCTCTCCATCCGAGACCCTTCTCTTCACTCCCGTCACACTTTTCAAGGCCTCCTCCATGGGATCTAAAAATGCCCAAATGCCTGTATCGTCATGAACCAGTCGTAGACGATAATTGTCTCCAGGCTGGCAGAGGTAGGGGCGGCGAAGAGGGAAGACCACCTGTTGCCAATGATCTTGCCAGTTTTGACCTCTCGGCCTCGTTGTGTAGCTAACTTCTTGGTTAGGATCTAAAGAAAGAGGGAGTAGGTAGGTGTTCCACCACATGAGGACGGCTGTAATTGTACCCGCCTCGGAGGCCACATGATCACTCTCCCACACAGTGAGCGCTGCCTCCAACTCTGCACCTTGTCGGCGCTCTTGACAGAAGGAAGCTTTCATGGAGACCGTTGGAGCAGAGAGTTCTCGTGCCCCACGATGAAGCAAGGCCTCCCAATGAACGGGCAGTGCTGCAAGGCTGCCTGGACAGCCAGCAGCTGACTCGTCTCGGTGAACCACCCAATTCTCTTTCCCACACCGCAATCCTTCAGTAGCAACACGTGAGTAGACCTCCCAAGACTCAACTAGACTACAGATCACTTCTGAACGATTGGGAATTACTCTTTCCTGTAGATCCACCACCTGATTATCATGGGCAAGCAAACGCTGAATTGCATCAGAGTGAGTGGGAAGAATCGACTCTCCTAAAAGAGCCGAATCAAGCACTTCTGTAACAAGAATGTCTGCTGGCTCAGGTAATGCTTCAATAGCGGTGCTTTTGGCATTGATGAGACCGATTTGTTGAGTCAAACCATTGGCAGCCACGACTTGCTCAGCAACAGACGCCATGGCATCAAACATCTCTACAGCATAGACACGGCTACTGCCATGTCGAGCAGCAAAAAGAGATAATAACCCTGTGCCTGCTCCAATATCAAGCACAACTGGTGGACGAGAGGTCTTCATAGCGAAGGATTGGATGGTCTTCTGAATGGCTTGCTCATAGACACGATTACGATCAAGATCTCGCAACATAGACCCCATCTGAGACATGGAAATAGTTTTCATCTTGACAGAGTCGACATCATAGGTTGGTATCCAGGCTAAGTCTCCACTGTCTGGGTCGATCTGGGCCACCACAGCCACTTCCCGACCTTCATTGTCAAAGCCTAGAAGTGACTCTTCTGCCCCTGTCGTCTCCTGTGCTTCTCCTAAATCTATTGAACTACTTTCAGCGGAGATGGGTCCAATGATAGACCCTGCCTCTTTGGAAAAACCGTCATACATTTTTTGATGAATGGGAGTGGAGGAGAGCAAAAGCAATTAGAAACGCGTTGGTAGATATTGTTTTCTAAAAAGCCTTTCCATGGAATCCATATTGAGCGTGTGGCTTCCGTTACGCTCATCACACTCATCACACAACCAAAATCAAACTGGAACATGGGGTGTTGCTGTGCCAGAGACGTCATTCCTGTCGCGCCCATTGTGATCAAAGAGGATCCTAACCCTCAAAGTCCCATTACCGTGCAGGTAGCCGCCTTGGGCAGCTGGGGAACCAGTCGAGACTACGGCATCTGGGAGAATGCACGCCCCAAGAGTAGTGATGAAGCGAGCAAGACTGTTTGGATGTGGTTCAATAAGTCCAATATTACCCAGACTCAAGTGCGCATCGACTTGGAGAACTTCCAACGTGGTCACATTCCCGATCAGCCCAAGAAAGGCAAGATTCTCTACTACGCCGCAATGTCAGAGAAGCCTTCTTTCCAGTCTTTCCAGCGCGTAGCGGGAAGTGGAATGGATGGTTTCTTCGGGTTCTTTGGACAGAATACCTACCAAGACCGTGAAGACAACCACTACATCAACCACCCTCAACACACCCAAAAGTGGCTTCGTCAGCATCCCATCAATGGCCATATCGTGTCGAAATGGTCGATGTCAGGTCAAGCATACATTTATGATGGTGACTTGGGACGAGGCGAAGCTGGTGGTCTTCATGGCCAGCCTTTGTTGTTAGAGATCTTCTCGAAGGGAACAGTTGTAACAACTTATCAAGAGTGGCAAGAGCGTGTAGAAGACCGTGATGCGGAGGGCAAAGTGATTGGGCATCACATGGAAGAGCACCATGTGAAGCACACAACTGAGTTGGTGGATCGTGTAGAGTATCGTCTGACCCATGAGGGTATGATGTGGTGTCAGTGGTATTGTGAAGGAGACAGCTTCTCAACACAAGGCGATCCCTCGATTGACTCGCCTTTGTTCGTGACGACGATCGGAGGAGGATGGTTCACGAGAAGCTATTTCTCCACGTCTACTCGTCCAGGCGTCGATCCTGCCTTGGCCATTCTCATCTCTCATGTGTGTGCGACGGAGTATAGTGTGGCCCAGATCAAGAGCGACTTGCAAATCGCAACCCCCAATCGCTTTCCTCATCAAGCCAGGGGTTATTTGGGGAATGGTATAGGAGGCATGAACTTATTTCATTCAGGTGTCCCTACGAAGGGCAACTTTAACTTCAGAATGTGAGTGAGCGTCTTCAGGTAGCGATGCCTTGAAATACTCGTTCTACAGTAGAGTATATAGATCTGAGATATTTATATTGCACTTTTATTTGTTCTTGATTATAAAGTATGTTTTATTGTTTAGCGATCTTTGTTTGTGCTCTAAGATCTTCTCTTATGGTCATATATGACAATAACTGATGTTTGTTAATACTAAGTGTTTCTTATGATGTTCGCCGGAAACTTGAAGGTTTACCACTATGCTAACGCTTAGACGAGTCTAGTACAAGCGGAGGAGGACTGTCGTGATCTCCGGATCTGTTCGTCCTCCAGCATTCGAGGATCACTTCTTCTTGATGACACACCAAGTAAAATGTGTCACATCAGTCACAGTAGCTACTATATGGCTTTACTTCACTTTCATCAGATTCAAATCCATCTTGTTCACATTTATTATCACAGACCAGCGGCGGGTTTGCACGGCAACCAAGATCTCACAATTTCGCAGTTTAAAACCGTACAGAGGGTTGTCCTGAAAATTTCGCCAAAACGGAGAAAAGATACGAGCCACAAACAAACAAACAAAGAGCAACAAGACCAAGAATATGGGGTGTTGCTGTGCCAGAGACGTCATTCCCAATGCTCCCGATGTCATCAAAGAGGATCCTAACCCTCAAAATCCCATAACCGTGCAAGTGGCCGCCTTGGGCAGCTGGGGATCCAGTCGAGACTACGGCATCTGGGAGAATGCACGCCCCAAGACCGGTGATGAAGCGAGTAAGACAGTTTGGATGTGGTTCAATAAGTCCAATATTACCCAGACTCAAGTGCGCATCGACTTGGAGAACTTCAAACGAGGCCACATTCCCGATCAACCCAAGAAAGGCAAGATTCTCTACTACGCCACAATGTCAGAGAAGCCTTCTTTCCAGTCTTTCCAGCGCGTAGCGGGAAGTGGAATGGATGGTTTCTTCGGGTTCTTTGGACAGAATACCTACCAAGACCGTGAAGACAACCACTACATCAACCACCCTCAACACACCCAAAAGTGGCTTCGTCAGCATCCCATCAATGGCCATATCGTGTCGAAATGGTCGATGTCAGGTCAAGCATACATTTATGATGGTGACTTGGGACGAGGCGAAGCTGGTGGTCTTCATGGCCAGCCTTTGTTGTTAGAGATCTTCTCGAAGGGAACAGTTGTAACAACTTATCAAGAGTGGCAAGAGCGTGTAGAAGACCGTGATGCGGAGGGCAAAGTGATTGGGCATCACATGGAAGAGCACCATGTGAAGCACACAACTGAGTTGGTGGATCGTGTAGAGTATCGTCTGACCCATGAGGGTATGATGTGGTGTCAGTGGTATTGTGAAGGAGACAGCTTCTCAACACAAGGCGATCCCTCGATTGACTCGCCTTTGTTCGTGACGACGATCGGAGGAGGATGGTTCACGAGAAGCTATTTCTCCACGTCTACTCGTCCAGGCGTCGATCCTGCCTTGGCCATTCTCATCTCTCATGTGTGTGCGACGGAGTATAGTGTGGCCCAGATCAAGAGCGACTTGCAAATCGCAACCCCCAATCGCTTTCCTCATCAAACCAGGGGTTATTTGGGGAATGGTATAGGAGGCATGAGCTTGTTCTATGCTGGCGTCCCTACGAAGGGCAACTTTAACTTCAGAATTTGAATGATCAGGTAGCAGTGTTTAGAAAGACTCATTCTACAGTAGAGTATATAGATCTGAGATATTTATATGTCGCACGTATATACCAACTTTTAAAGCACATATCGGCCTATTAGATAAATATGCTGTGTGAGTTAATAATTACTCAATAGTACCTACAAATTCTCTTAGCATTCGATTTCACGGAGTGTTTAGTTAGAGTACAGTAGATGAAACATCAGCTGAGTAGTAAGAAGGACCGAATGAGAACCTACAGCTGCTTCTGCTGTAAGGGATCCACAGTTAGCTCTCAGAGAAAGTTCTGAATAGCAAAGTAGACGACGGCAAGCCCAGCAGCCAGCACGACAGCGCGGCTGAGTAAGTGCGGAGGGATGTCGGGCAGCTTGGAGCCTAGCTTGAAGGCTTGAAGACCAAGGTTTGAGTAAGGTGGATAACGCAGAGGAATGTCGAGAATAAGATGATCATCACGACGAAGGACAGAGCGACGATGAGAGAAAGTCTCGAAGGAAAATTTCCCGCGGTAACCTCCCATTCCAGAGTGACCCACACCTCCGAAAGGAGCATGAATGTTGGCAAAGTTATACAGCACATCGTTTACTACTACACTACCGCTCGACACATTTCCAATCAGCCTATTTTCACACCAAGAATCCAAATGTTTGTAATCTTTGTATTTAGAAACATACAACTAGTACAACTTCTTACCTGTCGATGAGCTTCTGATCAGTAGAGAAAATATACATTGTGAGAGGCTTTTCGTGAGCATTCACATAGTTGATAACTTCTTTGATATCATGATACTTGAAAACAGGCAGCAATGGTCCAAAGAGTTCTTCTGACATCAAGCTGCTATCATGCGACAAATCAGTGAAGACAGTAGGCTCGATATATCGATCCTTCTCATCCAAGCGACCGCCATAGAAGATGTGTTGGCGATTAGCCTCAACGTGATTGGCTAGACGAGTATAGTGTGCAGGAGTGATGATCCTTGCTAAATCTTTGCTTTCCTGGGGATTGCTTCCATAGAAGGCAGTTAGTTTTTGTTTCAACAGCTTAAGAAAGCCTTCATAGATATCTTCATGCAAATAGAGATAGTCAGGGGCAATGCAAGTCTGTCCCGCATTGACGCATTTGCCCCAAAGCACGCGCTGCACGGCTAATTCCAAGGAGCGTGCAGACTTATCGACTATAGTGGGTGACTTTCCTCCGAGTTCCAAGGAGACAGGCGTCAAATGCTCGGCAGCAGCCTTTAAAACAATCTTACCCACTCTATGAAAGACCCATAGGAGATGGTGAAAACAACAGACAAAAGCAGAGAAGAGAAAACATGCTTACTACCTGGTAGAGCCTGTAAAGAAGATCTTGTCCCATCGCAAATCCAATAGAGAGGCAGAGATTTTATAGTCTCCACAGACTACTTGATAACAGTTTTGATCGAGATATTTGGGTAACAAGTCAGCGAGAACCTTCTCACTGGCGGTGGCCATCTCGCTGGGTTTGATCATCGCACAGTTCCCTGCAGCGATGGCTCCGATCAGAGGACTGAGAGTTAGCAATAAAGGGTAATTAAATGCCCCAACGACCAAGCAGACACCATAAGGCTCATAGATGATCTCAGATGAAGCGGGCAAGAAGAGCGCAGGCACTGCTGTGTATGTTGGTTTCATCCACCCACGCAGATGGGCAATCGTGAAGTCTAACTCTGTCATTGTGGCTGTAACCTCCAAGCCAATGGCCTCAAATTCTCCACGATGTAGATCAATAGCTAGGGCCTTGCCTAGAGAAAGTTCCTCTTCAACCAGAAATCGACGCAGATTGCGAAGTTGTTGAATACGAAAATCATAGGATTTAGTGATACCTGATCGAAATGCTTGTTGCAATCGATCATAAGCACCTTGAATAGCATTAGTTGGTTGATTTGACATAGTTTCCAGGTTGGATCTTGATTATGAGATGGAAAAAGAAAAGGAATTGTCATCAAGCAACGTAGACTATCCCAAGCGGGAAGAAACAGAGGCGAATGGGGAGGAGGTGTTGCAAGCAAGCCAGACTGCCAGACTTGGTGGTCTAGACCCTGATTAAAGCCAAACCCTTCCTTCAAAAGCAAAGTCCAAGTCCATTGTCGGATACGATATATGAAAATACATACATATGATCACACACACATGTATATGATCATTCTATTCATTGGCTCCTAGTTGTTTTAAACTATTACTGCCAATATGTTGACAAAACGAAAAAAACAGCACGAAGTGTGGAGAGTGGTTGTTCCCACGCAACTCCCAATAGTCTAGTCCTCTCGTCTTCCACAAATGCTCCGAGTCATCATTAGTCACTGCTTTCTAATCTCTTGTCTGCTTGTACTTGGGCATGGTTGGCTATTGATTGGACCTTCTTTTCCTCCACGCTGCCGACGATGGTGCGTTCAATCGCCGACTTCAGCATCCGTAGCCAGCGAGCATGTTGCCACCACGAGTAATTTGCATGGACGAGAGTGGAAACCACGGAAAGCCAAAGACAAAGCAAAAGTTACTTCTTCCTCGTTCCCTTCTCATATGATAAAAGCAAGTCGATTGAGGGCAAATACGACCAATTCTGAGACCTCTAAAGCAAAGCCATGGTCCTCCCCATCGTCAACAAATATGACCAAATCTGAGACCTCTATGACCAAACCATTGAGGGCAAATATGACCAATTCTACAGCAATGTCATGGTCCTCATTATCGTCCACAAATATGACCAAGTCTGAGACCTCTATATCCAAACCATTGAGGGCACGGTCCACCCCATCGTCGACAAATATGACCAAGTCTGAGACCTCTACAGCAAAGTCACGGTCCTCCGATCAACATAGACCTGTTCGAACACCCAACAACAAAACGCAAATCCTTATCAACAACAATCTTCGCTCTCTGTTCTCAATGCCAAGTGAGGAAGTCGAATTCCATCTCATCAATAGTCTGGAAAACCTTCACTTGAGTGATAGTTACCAATTGGTGGAGACCATTTGGTGGATGGGGAAGAATAACGTGGCGCTGCGGATCAAACCCAGAGTTCTGAAAGCCTACGTAAATAAGACCTTGTCGCTGTATGGAGATATGCCCCATGTATCACACCATATACTATTACCCAAACTCTTGGTGGGATTAGCTCGTTGTAGTGCAAATTGCGAGAGAATAGTCATTTATCATAAGAACATGCTGTTAGGCGCCTTGGAAGAGACTCTTCCTCTGTTACAGGCTCAAGGGTTAGTCAATAGTTTACATTCTTTGGGTGTGATGGATATGAAGTATGAGGATTTCTCACCTTCTTTGATTGAGACGCTTTATCGAGTAATGATCCGAAATATACCTTATTACAATCACCAGCATCTATCAAACACACTATGGGGTCTGTACATGATAAATGTACCATGGCAGAGGTAAGATTCCATTGCTAACATTGTTTTTCTGATATATCCTTTTTTTTAACGTAATTTTCCTTTGAATGGATAGTTTGCCAATAGAACTACGCGACGAAATAATCCATGCTATAGAAAGGCTGCAGTGTAAATTTACTCCCCAGGCAATAGGAAATACAATCTATGCATTAGGTAAAATCGGTTGCCATCGAGATTTGTTGCCAAGTAAGACTCAAAATGCTATTCAGGTTTCCATCGAAAAGTGTTGTGAGCCTACTTCCAGAGCAGTTTTCCGAGACATTACACATATCTTGCAAGGTTTGAGTAATATGGATTTTACATGGGAATCGTTGAAGCCTACCACAACTGCAGCATTGAATAGTGCACTGTTTGATTTGTTTATTCTCACTTATCGATATGGTCAGCTTTGTTCTGAGGATATGGGTACTTTTCTGATCACGCTCAGCAGGATGGATGTGTCATGGGCATCTCTCCCTACTTCTGTTCGAAGTATCATCATGCTATCTCTAATAATAGAGAATGAGTTGCCTGTAAGTGGGGTTGATGATGAGATGTATTTGTTGCTATCATCAGCAACAGCAATGAAAACGACAACAACAGCAACAACAACATCTTTGTGGTCTGATAATACAGAAGACCATTCTCATAACTCCGCTAAGCATCGTCTGATCTATAAAGCATCGTCCTTTGCCTCTTCTGAGAAACGTTTATTGCGATTTCTCTCTACTGAGGATTCATTGACGTTAGTGCAGAAAGAGAAGGCTTTCTTTTCTGACATTATGGAAGAGAACGATATTAGAAAGGGGTCACCTGCGATCATCAAAGAGAAGAGAATGACTGTGGAAGATGAGTTACATCGTCTCAAGACAATGTCGTTCACCAAGAAGTCAAATGAATCTCCTTCAGCGAAGGAATTAGCCCAATCAGAAGCTTTTAAAAGGAGTCTGGCTGCGCACTTCAAAGCTTCATCGAAAAGCAAAGCTAATGAGAAGGAAGATGTTATTGAGCACAGTATGACAGCTGTCGATGCTGACTATACGCCCAAGAAGGTGACAACAGAGATGGAAGAGAAAGAGATCAGAGCTCGAGTTTGGGCAAATATGGTGTATAGTATGTCCAAGATAGATGGACTTCTGTTCTCTTCATTGCGCTCTAAAGCCCAGGAAAAGGTCTTCGAGGGTCTTCTCTCGGCTCTGGATCACTTTGTTCCTCAAGGATTATCTACTAGCCTCTATGGCTTAGCTAAACTAGATGTACATCACTCACAACTTCCTCGTAGCTTGGTGAATAAGATACTGATTGTTGTGGAAGATTACATGGCTGGTATTGATCAATATAGTGCTGAAGTCTGTCAGCAAGTTTCCAATATCATTTGTGCATTTGGATATATGGGTATTTACTTCACGTCGCTTCCAATGAGCTTACAAAATGAAATCGAACGAGTTATTGCTGTTGTTTTGACACCCAAAATGCGCTTCGGGGAGATTTCTGGATTGACTTATGCTTTGAGCAAGGCAAAACTTATTTCATCAAACTCTGCAGACTTGTTCCAAATAGAAGGCATTCTAGAGGATGAAGATGGGATAACCAGAATCCATCTGTCTATTCTGGAACGATTGACAACGTTATTAGCAAATGCTCGTGGGTATGCTAGTATGGAATTTTATAAGGAGTCAAGACAGATTACACCCTATGATGTTGCATCATTTCTTCGTTCCATTGCACGACTTCGTCTTCGTCAAAATAAGTTGAAATATGTGTATGCCTACCATCAAGGTGTTGATGAGGATAAGATGATGTTCTCCGCTTT
Organism: Ochromonas danica; assembly: GCA_015146655.1. Classification (NCBI taxonomy): domain Eukaryota; class Chrysophyceae; order Chromulinales; family Chromulinaceae; genus Ochromonas; species Ochromonas danica. Next base: position 165,661 of record VKHL01000023.1, read on the forward strand.
TCGAGTATTGATGTCCTTAGCCACACTCGTAGCGCCACATTGGACTATCTATGGTGAGTTTTCTTTGTTTCGTTCCACTTCTATGCTGCCTGCAGGATTAATCCGTCATTGATGTTTAGAGTACGCTATGGGAGTCTTTGCATTGAGTCGACTCGGTTTGACCTGGTCTTCATTGCCAGTTACCTTATCATCCGCTTTGCTCGATGCCTTGTCTCGAATAGCTGCGCAAGACTTGGACAGTCTTCACTCTGAAATCAAGCCCAGTGTTCTTATTCGATCATGTGGGACGATTATCGAGGGTTTGGGTGCTTTGAATCTAGATTGGGAGAACCTTCAGGAAAGTGAACGAAAAGCCATCCTCAAACTGTGCAAATACGTCGTTGAAACACCCTATGAACATGAGGGAGGTGTTGAATCACGCGAAAGAAACAAAGACGATGATCATTCGTCAATGGGGAAGGTAGTGACCAAGAAAGTGATCGTGGATGCTTCTCTGGCCGGCTGTTTGTTGATGGGATTACCACGTCCACTTCTTCGAAAGTTGTTTGGGTAAAGGATCATCCAACTCCTTGGCCTCTGTCATCACTGTCATTAATTTCAACATTACTGTGAACAATATCTACCATAATGTTCATCGTTACAAAAGCGCCATGTGATCTTGTTGACTCCACGGGAACAAAGAAAGCGTGGCGTTTTTCCCTGCCAAACCGTAATTAGTGCAATATTCAGATGAATTTCAGTTTCTTACCGATGTCGAGAATGGTGATGAAGGAGAAGATCTCAAAGTCTCGGGACATCCCAGGGAACTTGCTGAATCAAAGGGAAGTAGCTATCCATTTCCAGTGCTGACACTAGCTATAGACGGCTCAGTTATCGAGACCGACTAAGGTAGAGAATTTAGCACTTATCTTGCCAACATCCTGCTTCCTTGATATACTCCAGCACATGTAGCTAAACATGTAATCATTGTTACTGATGCCACCCTTTCCAACCACATTTACTTCCCACACCTTCTCTCATCCACCAAAAGCATTCTTGTCATATCTTCCTTACTTGCCACAGATGCTATAGTTACAGCTACCGACAGTCGAAAGTACAAGTACATGCGTAGATGGTCGTGAAACTAGTACAAGTTGCGCGGGAGTCCGTTTTCCACAATGAATCGAAATTCCACAACAAACAAAACCATTTTCTTCCAGTTCTTCCAATTTTGCTATTTTTGTAATGAGTTCAGAAGATGTTGTCTCCAAACTTCTCCAAAAGAATGTTATTACAGGACCTAAGATTGAAGTTATCGGAGAACCAAGTGAATCTGTGAATGATGTTAAGGATTCAGCTGATCAAGAAGTGAATGTTGTTGAGAGTGGAGAAGGAGCAAGTGAGAAGGAAGGACCTACCATGCTCGAGATGATGATTGCTGCTCAACAAGAAGCTGCCAGAGAGGCTGCTGCGAAGAAAGCCGAGTTAGAAAAGGAACAACAGCAAAGGATGGTGAAGAAAGGGTTTGCAGGCTTTAAGAAGGGATTCTTCTCCGACACCACCAAGAAGACGCCTTCTCCCACTACCTCCTCGTCTTCCTCTACACAGGGAAAACAGCATAGAAGTGAACCTTCTCCCAATGGAGCCACCCCCGCTTCCACCACCAAGAAGGAAGATGTGGTTGAAATCAAAAAGCCCTCAAATCCCAAGATAGCCGGATCTGGAAGAGAGAATTCTTCCAAAGCGGTGATATTAGAAGAGGTACAGCATGCCATGGAAGAAGATCAACATCCTTTACTGAAACAGCTTCAGAGCCAGGAGTGGGTCACACCAGATCTCACCTCGAAGCTCATGACCAACCCCGTGCTTAAGAGAGGTTTCGGCCATCCCAAATGTATGGCTGCAATGCAATTGATGCAGAAGGATCCTCAAGAGGCGAAGAAGCGCTTTGAGGGCGACCCAGAGGTCACTGCCTTCCTCAGAGAGTTCGGCAAGTTGATGGCCGACCACTTCGAGGGCTTGGGCAGCCAAAAAAGTCGTTCTTCTCCCGCTTCCTCTGTTTCTCCATCGTCTACAGTTACGATTGAGGAGGTTCAGCCGAAGGCAAAGCCAACGGGGACCCCAGGAGGTGGTGCAACAGGAGAGCTAGGGCCACTGCAAGCCCGAGCCTTGGAGAAAGCGTCTGCAAGGTTAGTGAACAGCTAAATGATCTATCACACAGGGTTAGTCATGTCTGACTATATGAGGAATGGTGACTATGATAGTGGCGGAGAGAATATGACGAAGAAAACAGTCAAAAATCCAGAAGACGCTGACATTGAGGAGATTGACACTGATGAGCTCAGAGTGAAGAAGGTAAACTACCCACGCTCTCATTTTCTCATATCTCCTCAGCATTGTGTTTGTTTAGATACTTGAAGACCCAGAGTTACGTGACATGCTAATGGACCCTGATCTACAGCGAATTTTGATGGAATGTGGTGATCCGCGTCTCTTTCAGCAACATATGCATAATCCTACAACTGCACGGAAGTTACAACGACTCAAGGCTGCAGGCCTCGTGCAATTGCAAGTGTAGTGATGAGTTAGTGGTTAGTTTCGAAGTCTGTCGAAATGCGTGATAAAGGTTTTTTAATTACAATAAATGTGAAAACAATTCACAAGGGGTTGGCATCACAGGGTACAGTAGCTATTTCATAGACGGTAGCAATGTTTCGCTTAATTTTCTCTCTTCTGTTGGTACAACAAGTAAAGGGGTACATATCCCAACCTATGAGTGGAAACGAAACGTAAATCCAAAATCGTAAGAGCAAACTTCCAATTTTCGACTTTTGGACTCTCAACTTCTGACTTAGGCAGGTTTACGGTTTAGGCTGCTGTTCCTTTTATGTGTTGGAGGGCAAAGGGTGATGATCGAAGGGAACATGTGGAGATGGCTAGCCTTGATAATAGTAATCGTTCTAGTAGAGTTGATCTCTACCTCTCTTGCTAATTCACTTTACTCTATTGTCCGAGTTGAAGGAGGAGAAGCCTATCTTCTGCTTCGTGACCAAACAGCTCGTCTCATCCCAGACAACGGCTCCATCCAAGCCTTACATCATGATCCTGGGCATCTCCCAAGTATTCATCGCAATACCTTATTTACTCAATATAAACTGGGGCACGCCTTACCTAGCCTTGTCAGACGTGATAACTCACCTGATGAGATCATTCGTATCGAAATAGTGCGAAGCTTGGAAATACAAGGAACTCTCCTTCATAATGTCACTGATGTGGGCGCGTATATCAATCCAGGGGTGATATTCTGGAAAGGTCGATTTCTTGTGATGGCAGGACTGGGTTGGACGCTTCCTGGCATGAATGATGGAATCATAGCCGATGAATTGCTTTATTATCGATGGAATGATTTCCCTCATTTATCTCCGCCAAAACAATCAAATACTGTAGATTGGTCAAAGAAAATGAAGAAGATAGAGCCTCCAGCCATATGGGGACAAGATCCTCGTCTGCTTGTCTATCATGACGAAGATGGTAAAGAAGTCTTGCACGTTTCCTACACATTCAGATTTGTACAACCGCTTCGCATGGGCCGTGCCTTAATCTCACTCAATCCTAGCAATCATACTCTTCAGATTAAGGCTTGTACAAGTGTTCTGTCTTACAATTCTCCTCATCCGCATAAGAACTGGATGCCTTTCATCTATCCCGAAGATGGTAATAAACAACGAGAGACCATCTACTATATAGTGTCGATTAACCCTATGATAGTGGTGAAGGCAAAGAAACAAGAGACGATTTTTCAACAGGATCTGCAGGTTGAGACAGTCAGTCAGCAGGAAACTTCACTTAATCTCAATTGGCACTATGGAGAGTTGCGCGGTGGAACAAATGCTCTCTATCTCTCACAATATGGAGTCTACTTGGCCTTCTTTCACAGCTCTCGAATTTTACCAGGGAATTCAATGAAAACATACTTCTTGGGCGCAATGACCTTCGCAGGCCAGCCTCCGTTCGCGTTATTGGCACATTCCAATTTGCCTATCTTACTTGAGAGATTCTATGTTGGACCTTGGAATCCCCTGAAAAACCGTCGTATTGATTATGTCATGTTTCCTTCAACGCTCAGTTTCCATCCAGACAATCAATCACGTTTGATTCTCTCTTTTGGTCATCAAGATATTCACGGTTATTTAGCCACCTTGGAGATCAAGCCACTGTTGGATTCCTTGGTTTCCATGAAGTAGAAGATTATTAGTACCTTTTGTTACTATATATATTACACTAGGTGGAAGATAGTAGTGTAGTATTGTTGTAATAGTATGTCATCAGCTTAGTTACGAACTTCCTTAAAACAATTAAGCAATTCCGTAATTGCCTTCCATTCAAAAGCCCGATTCAAATTGGCGTATGGATATCCGGATATCTGATGAGAAAGCTATGAGACGAATGTGATGGGAGAGATTGACGAAGTAGTTCAACTAAGACAGCAAGCTTTGACACAGTTCTTCCCAAAGAGGGAGATCTACCCTCGAGTCTATGCTCGACGACAGCGAGCACTGCATTTCACTACGGACGCTTACCTGCTAACCCACCCTCTCTTCTTGCCATGCTTAGCACATTTGCAAATAACTTCTCCTCGCTCTATTGAGGAGACTGTGTCTTCTGTGGTGGGTCAACGACTCCAAAATGTAACTAGCTTTGACCAAAATCAGAGTCAAGTCTTGCTCAATAGAAATAGAAGTGTGAATCATATCGCTGTGGATGGTGAAGATGCATTAGTGGCTGTTGGTCATGGTAGTGGAGTAGTGGCAGTCTATGATAGTGATGAATTGCATCTTTCTCTTCGACAAAAGTGAGTTCTCAATCTCTCGTTTTATTGTTCCTATAAGTTGTTGACCAATAATCTTCGTGTTGTTGGTTATCAATCCTATTCAGTGGAATGGGTTGTGTGCAGGTCAAACCAGTCGTCAGACTTGAGACTGGGAGAAGCATTGCTGCCATTGTCTGGCGGAAGCTACGACCGGATGAAGTGATCGTATCTTTCAGTTTCATTTCACAACTTCGTCTATATGACCTCAGTGAGGTTCAAGATGCGACCTCCTCACCTAGCAGACTCTTAGAGGTCTCTGGTATGAGCAAAGAAGGTGGACATCGAGTACTTACTCTCTTCACTGCTCCTTTGCAGAAAGCCACCTCAGTTATTGGTCGTTCGAAAGCAAGAACGACATCACTTGAGATGGGTGAATTTCTTCTCGCTGGAAGTGAATTAGGATATTTGAGATGTTGGCATCTTCATCGACCATCCTCTCGAACAGAATGGAATCTATTAGCTGATCCTAAGCGATCAGCTACCACCGCAGAGCCTATCGTAGCAATTCTTGTACGAACAGAGCGTTGGATTGTGGCTGTCACTGCTGAGGCTGTACTCTGTACTTATGATTTACACCACCTTCAACCACCTGCTTTTGGTAGTGGTGGACATGAACCAACTCTTGTGAGTAGATTTGCTGTGGATCTACCCTCACATGCTCGTCTTGCTCAAGTCCAGCTACTGGATGACACTATGGCAATACTTCTACTAACCAATGGAGAGATTATGAAAGTTGATGTGGTCAGAAATGTGTCTCTTCTCTCCATCTCACCACCTTCATGGACTTGCTCACTTGGTACTTCTGTTACAAGTCGGGTTGGTGGTGGAGATGAAGCAGTCCTGTCCTTGGAAGAACTGCGCGACTTTAATCGTTCTCGCTCCACCAATGCTTCCATCAAATGTCCCCCTGTTTGTGCTGTATGGAAGCAAAGCCTTTGCTCTCCGCTAATAGCTGTCTTCCAATCTTCTCGCCTGAGGCTAGTTTCGTGTGGGTCGAAGGAGACTAATGGCTTCACTTCTTTGGGTAGTCAATCTTATTACCACCATAGACTACGACCGGTGGTTCAGAACCTTATGACTGGTGAATGGGAGAGTTCTTTGAGAAGAACTAATACCTTTTCTTTGACACTCAAGACTGTCATTGTTGAGGCAGAGCGGGGAGATTGCAATGTTCGTGTAAACGAAGACCTCACAGCTATGCTGGGCAGTGAATGGGCCACAGCGAGCAGTCTGTCGCGATGTCACTTGCTGAGATTTGAATGGCAAGATGGCGAGGGTATTCATCATTTCGATGCTTCGGTTGCATCGGTGAGGTTGGGGACAGTGACATTGACAGCTCCTTACATGGGTCCATATGTAGAGAATGGCAGTCCTCGTGTTCGTCTTCGAACTCAACTCGCTCCAAGCAGTTGGGCGTTGGGAGCGTCTTACTTTGTGAACCCCTCGAGCTCTCGAGAAGTAAAAGAACCTCCTGAGTTGACAACTCTGAGTGGGAGGGAATTAACAGAAATCACAGCTTTTGCTATGGCTCCTACGTGGTCCCTAGCAATAGCAGGGGACAGTGAAGAGAGGCTCTGGGCTATTCCTTTCGAAGGACCTGATTTAGAGGAGGTGAGGCAGGAGGAAGTGCTTATTGGCGAAGAGATGGAATCATCAGGCGAGGGTGTTATCAGCGCGGAACCGCCAGCAATGTCAACAACTCTGCTCTTGCCTCCTCTGCCTCCTTCTTCTCAGCCTAAGCCTATTGAAAGCAGTAGTCCAACCATGCACCTCCTTATCCCGCCTATTGCCCCTTCCCCCCCTACTCCCTCTCCTGAGAATGTGGACAATGATGCGTCCAGACCATCATTGCTGAGTGAACAAGAAGGAATACCTGAGTTATCCTCAGAAACTTATCATCGAGTTGGGATGCAAGAAGTGGAGGAAGAGCAGGAAAAGCTAGGACTAGTAGACTCCCTGCGAGCTGAGCCATCTGTCCAAACTGTTGATGGAAATAGTCGAGTGACATGCCTCGAAGAAATAAAACCTGCGAAGAGGCAGAAAGGAGATGGTCGTCACTCTGCACCTCTTCCAGTTAGTCTTATTTCCTCCTCTCATTCGCTTCATTCTGTTCTTGCCCCTACATCGACTTCTGTTCGGTCTGGTTCTTTACAGAGGAAGAAGTCGCAGGCTGAGGTGGTGCCCTTTGGCTCTCTCTTTGTTTCTTCTTCTTCTTCTTCTTCTTCCTCAACAGCTGGCAAGTCCACCAAACCTGCCAAGAACATCCCAACAAAACGACAGATTAATGGTAGTATAACCTCATTCTTCTCCTCGAATGATAAACGATGATTAAGTTAGGTTTCTGTTTGTAAGTAATCAGGTGGTGTTTGTTGACCAGATAGTCTAAATCTGGAGATTTGGAGGGAAGTTAACGTTCTCCCGTTGCGGGGTTTCAACGATGAGGTCTTTCCATCAATAGACTAGACCAGGTGGAGAACTGAATTAACCTGTTGCTATTGTTATTGTTATCCTAGATGTGGGATAGACATGGCTAGTCAATTCGGCTATTTCATCCAGATTACTCTCTTTGTTCTCTTTCTCTACGTCTCTCTTCTTGCCATATTTCTTTGTATTCGTCGTCAAGAAGTGAAAATACGTCATGACAATGAACCACCTGATCAACAACTACTAGGAGAAGTACAAGAAGAACTAGAACGACAAAGTCTTTTCACTTTCTTTTGGACAACTCAAGTTGATGATACTTTTGATAGTTGTATTCATAAGAAAGCTAGACCTTTCCTATTAGCTATTCGTATTATTACTTGGTTATTTATCTTTTGTTCTGGTATTATTGTACCTGCTATAACAGATCATATTGCCTTTTATTTCTTTGATGGATGGACTATTATCTTAACTCTATTCTATTATACTGGAGTTATTAGTTTAACCTTCATGGCTATTTATACATTACGTCAACGTTCTCTTTTACTGGCAAATAATGGTGGTGCTGATATGGAGGGATTAGGACTAACTAATGGTGGTGGTGATGTTAATGGTATTGGACTAGGTGGTCCACTCCAATGGACGTATTATCCACGTCTCCTAGCAGTCATTTGTCATCTTCTCTTTGAAGTCATTGGAGCATCTCTGCTAGCTAGTCTCTTCCTTGACATACAAGGGTTTCAAAATAAATCAACTATCTTAAACATGCAAACTAAAGTCATCTTTGCACTTTTACTATTAGAAATGGCAATGAATAATTTACGTGTTCGTTTTGATCAAATGCCAGCAGCAGTTGCTTGGATGATGTCTTATCTGATTATCATCTGGCCGGCTGTATTTAGTGGATCCATGAAGACTTGGCCATATAGTCAATTACGTATGGATGATCAACAATGTTTTATGAATTATACGTTGATCTTTGTTGGTATGATAACATGTTATACCTTATGGTATATGATCTATAAAATGAAGAAAATGTTAATGCATTGGCATGCTGTACGAATGGGTAATAGGAGGAGCAGGAGGAGGGGGTGGTGGTCAGAAGGAGTAGAATTGAGTGATCATGCTGTTATGGCTACTACATTAGATGAGGAAGAAGGTGGTGGTGGAGGAGGTGGTGGTGGTGGAGTAACTGCAGAAGAAGGACTTGCACTAGCACAGTATGGTTACCCTATGGATGGAGGAGGAGGAGGAGGGTACTATGAGGATGATTATGCAGGACAATCTGATCTCTTCACAGCATACAATCCAGTCCTTTCCTACTCTCCTAACTCCTCCTTCTATGGCTACCCTCCTCCTGCTACTACTACTACCTATGATCCTTCCTATAGCTACTATGACAACAACAACTCTTCTTCCTATTGGCAGGGTAGTGCTGGCTATGGCTATGGCTATGGCTATGGTGGTGGTTATGAAGGGCAGGGGTACTATGCTAATTATGGTCATTATGCAGCTGCAGAGGTCGCACCTACCCCTGCTCCTCCTCCTCCTGCTCCTGCTGTCTACCATGCTGACCACGAGCCTTCACTCTATGGTGGCTATTATTTCCCAAGCATCTATGGTTTCCAAGCTGAAGCTGTACCTCAACCTACACAATCGTTTTATGGTTATGATGGGTTAAATAATGCAGGTATACCCCCACCACCTCCTCCTGCTCCTGCTCCGATGATGGGAGGACCAATGATGATGACTCGAAATGGTGCTCCTCCTCCACCTATTGATACACACTTTGCTGATGACTCCTTCCCACCTCCTCCTCCATCAACTAGTCACAGTGTTGGTGATGCTAACAACAAAGAGCGACGGAGAGTTTGGGACAATCTTCCACGTCATCATAATAACAATAATAACAATGGTGGTGCAATTAGTAGTGGTCGAGGTAATAATAACAATAACAGTAATAGCAGAGGTGGGAGTCGCAATCCTCTCTATCGGAGACGTCCCCATCCTCCTCCTGCTACCACTACCACTGCTGCTACTACAGTCAGCAATAACAGTCCTGCCATGACTGCTAATATAGAAAGATTACAACGCACACCCACGGCTATGTTTGGCAATCAGGATGAAGATGTTCAAAGTTTTGCACAAAGTTTTGGTGAGGATTGAAATTGACAACTTTTCTTCATCCGCAACTGATGTTGTTGTTGCTGTTGATGGGGTACTGTTGCTGTTGATATTCCCTCACTGCTGACTGGCCGTTGTCTCATTGTTTGTATTTATAATATAATGTAGTGGTAGTGGTAATGCTAATAAATGTACAAAGAATTCAACATGCTACACTATACACACACATGTGCTACTTTACTATATAGTCTAGTATACTAGCATATCTCAATTAGTCCAGATGAAACCAACAACACAAGCTGACATATCACGCTTCTTATTCTTCCTCTTCTTGACGATCAGGATCCACTAGACGATATTCTCCTCCACAGTCTCCAAGTTGTTGCATTAATGCCTTACCACGAGAATGTGCTCGTCGTTGAATCTCTCGAATAAAGAGTAAGTCATTCTGGTCTAGTTGGAAGGTGAAGAGAGGTTGTAGTTTCTCAGGCACTGCACTATGTGCATGAGGATAGTCATAGCGATGTCCCACGATGATTCCTCCCACTGCAGGCTGTTGTAGCACATAACGCATAGCCACTTGAGAAAGTGTCACGGAGTGCTTCCTAGCAATGACATCAAGACGTAAGAGTAGTTCTTGGAACAGAGTCCAACCTCCCCAGAGATGGATCCAAGGCAAGTATTTGCGAAGTGAGGCATTGCTTTGAATGCGCTTGTCTGATAGTGAAGGTTCGAACTGCCCCAGCCAATCTGATGAAATGAATCCACCCTGAACACGAAACAATGGACATTGACTGTGAGGTAAACCCCGACCATGTAAGGAGGTGAAGAGAGGAAGGAAAGCTTACTAAGAGAGTTCCATAGCATAGAAGTTGAACTCCATGTGTCTGACAGACTTGAGCCATATAGTCACCTGGTCGAGTGTCAAGGACAGAGTAGGAGACTTGATTCGACACGATAGGTGCACCTTGATCAAGGAGGTGTAGAAGGTTACGAGTGTCATAGTTAGTCAGACCAAGATGACGCACTTTGCCAATCTCTTGCAGATGCATGAGATAGTGTAATACAGAGTAGTATTGTCCATCTTTATAATCTGGCCAGTGTAACTGTAACAAGTCAATGGTATCTACTCTCATTCTAGAGAGACTACGGTCAATCGCTTCATAGACAATAGCACGGGTTAGGTCTCCTTCTAAGCGAGGGATCCACTTCGTGAAGAAGAGGCAGTGCTGCTGGGAGGCGACAGGACTAGACCGTGGGCCTTTGCGAAAGCTGCCCAGGTAGTCCTCAGAGGAGCCGTAGACGTCAGCAGCATCAAAGGTGCTGAACCCTGCAGAGGCTAGGCGGGTCATGGCAGACACTACGTTGTCTCTCTCAACGGGGTAGCCATGCCTGCCACTGACTTGCCAGAGGCCATTGATCACTCGGCAGGGAGTCATATCACCCAACTGGAAATGACTTCCCTTACCAAGAGGACTGTCAATAGTGTTTACACACGAGGTGGTGCTAGTGGTGTTGGTGGGAGAGGAGGAGGAGGAGGAGGAGGAGGAGGGGTGGCAGTGCCAATGCTGTCGCCTTATCGTTGACGATGACAGAAGACTATTTGATGAGAGATGCAAACATGATCCACTACTAGACAAACTACCACCAGGAGAGACAAGCAAGAAAAGCAATACTATAACCAACAAGGCTTCCATTACTGCAACACAATACTTTGCCTTGCACTGTAGCTAATAGATAATGTGCACACTTCGACTTCTTCTTGTCATCATGTCATCGTTCTTCGACGATTATTACCTTGCGAGGGCTACAGATAATCTGGAGATCTAGCAATCTGGTAATCTGGAAAACTGGCAATTTGATAATCTGGCAATTTAGCAATCTGGTCGATATGTTCGTTACGGCGGGGTGGTGGGGGTGAGCGAAGATCCAGCAGCTGGAGCTGAGGAGAGGAAGGCCATCATCATCCCCATCCATCGTGACAGGTAAAGGAAAGAGAGAAAGGTTGATATCTTCTTGTTCTTTTTCTTTGTCACGTATAAGTTTCACTATAGTGACATTTCTAATAAATTTATTATTTATTTAGTAATTATTATTATTAAGAAGACGTCTATTAGATTTGGTTTATAGTCTATCATCTTCACCTCCTTCTCTGTGTGATTTCTAGTTGACAGTTTGATTTCTTTTCAAGTTGTTGAAGTACTACTTCTTTCTCTCTCTTCTTCATTGTCATAACAAAGTCTCTATCCTCTCTTAATCCCTTTATCATGTCATCCAATGCTGAAAAAGAGTTACGCCACACAGTTGAATTCATTCCGGTATGTTCCACTTACTTCCACTTGTAGTAGTAGTCCCCTTGTCTTCTTTTTTCAGTTCTTGGCATTTCATAATTGATTGATCTCATTTTTCACTTTTGGTATCTTTCTCTATTAGGATCGTCTCTATTATGTGGCACTGTCAGGACCTCCTCCAAGTCATCCACAGCGTCACTTCTTTTCAATTGATAAAGAAATGGTCTATTGGAACTTCTATCTAGACTTTGGACCATTAAATCTTGGTCATCTTTATCGCTTCTGTGCTTTGTTAAATAACAAGCTAGGAGAGAATAAGTTGAAAGATAAAGTGATCTTTTTCTATTCACATACTCACCCTCATAAACGTGCGAATGCTGCTTTTCTAATCTGTTCCTGGGCTTTATTATATCAAAACAAAAGTCCTGAAGATGCTTATAAGCCATTTAAGAACTATCCAGCTCCCTTTCCTCCCTGGCATGATGCCACACCATCGATCTGTACTTTCACTCTCACGATCTTGGACACTCTCCGAGGATTGGCCAAGGCTAGAGAGCATCGTTTTTTCGATTTCACTCGTTTCAATATTGAAGAGTATGAGCACTATGAGCAAGTGGAGAATGGAGATTTGAATTGGTATGCGGAAGGACGCTTCCTGGGCTTTGCTGGACCCCATGCTGAGCGAGAGTGTTCTCCCGGAGGCTATTATACACTACGACCTGAGGACTATATCCCTTACTTTAAGCGTAAGAATGTATCCTTGGTTGTTCGACTCAATAAATCCTACTATGACCCGAAGAGATTCACTTCTCAAGGAATTGATCATGTGGATATGTACTTCTTGGATGGGTCTAATCCACCTGAACATATTCTACAGAAGTTTATTCAGAAATGTGAAGAGACCACTGGTGGAATAGGTAAGATCAAATGTTAATTGTCGTGATTTCTCGTGTTGTTTATTGACAGATCTTTTCTATATCATGCGATAGCTGTCCACTGTAAAGCAGGATTAGGCAGAACGGGCACGTGTATAGCCTGTTATGTTATGAAGCATTATCGCTTTACAGCAGAAGAAATCATTGGCTGGATGCGCATTGCTCGCCCTGGTTCTGTTATTGGTCCTCAACAACATTTTCTGAAAGAAGTTCAGAATCGAATGTGGAGGGAGGGAGAGCTGTATAGACAACGTTTTCAATCTTTATCCCTACCTGCGGTTCCCGCTGCAAAGGACGAATCTAGCACCAGTACTCACACGGCAATCAATGGAAGTGGATCAATCCTTAGTAGGCATGGTACTGCTCAAGGAAGCCCACGTGTTAGCTCAGGCGGCGGTGTTGGTATTGCTGACCACACAACCACTTCCTCTGTTCCATCAACTCCTCCGCTCAATGGGTCTCTTAGCAGTCGCATGAGTCGCTTAACAGTAACCACACCTCCCCCTGGAAGTGCCTCTGGTTCAAGACTAACTTCTTCGTCTGGAAGTGGGAAGCTGATGGCCAGCAGTACGAAATCGCCTGCAACTTCTATCCCACCAGCCGGTAAAGCTCCTTCAAGTCCTCAAAGTCCGGGATTTTTCGACTTACGTCCATCATCTTCATCGTCTTCCTCTCCACGAACAAGCGTCGCTTTATCTTCCTATTTTCGGACTGCGACCTCTGTCACTGCAAGAACTCCTCCAGCGTCTAGCAGCGGCACGAGGGCCACCTCTACATCCACCTCGGCCACGGTTTCCATGGAGGTTAGAGAGGAGGAAGAAGGTGGCGCAACCCAGGGAGACTTTCTTAGACAGCGTCGTCAGCAACATGCTGGGAGTGGCAGCTCCACTCCTCTTACCCCCACTAGTCCACCCGATGCTGCCTCTGGTGCTCGTCGCTCCAATGGCAGATCTTCATTTAGTTTTCTTTCTTCTTGGAAGTAGCTTCATGGCAGGTGAACTAGAGATTTCTTAGTTGTGAAACTGCCACGCAGCATAGAAAAAGTATGAGTATTGTATCGAAGGGATGTTATTCCAAAGGTTTTCAGTGCACAATCTGAACCAAACGAGTAGAGTGTAATTTTGAAATGGAAAATGTTGTCACTGCATCAATTGAAGTTTAGTGTATTGTAGACAAGCGATCAAGCAGTGCTGAGTACATGTGTAACAACAAACGATAGGGACTATGAAATATGTACATATTTGCATGAAACAAAGTGAAAACTACTAGTCTAGTAGTATTAATTCAGACACCAATGGTCTCTTCGACAGTCTGCAGCGCACCATTTTGACCAGCACCACTCTGCTCCGCATTCACTCTTCTTGATAAAGTTGTTCTTTCAGAACTTCGCCGTCCTCGATGAGACCCTTCGAACAAACCTCTCCCCGCTTCTTCATCGTCGGTCCCCATGTGTCCGATTGTTTGCGTCACTGTTACCCATTCGCCATTTTCAGCGGCAGCAGCTCCCTCTTCCTCTTCCTCTTCATGACCTTCTCTTCGGTTCAAATGGTCACTTTTCACCATCGAATAAGCCAATTGAGGTTCATAATAGAGATCTTTATAGTTTAGCTGGAAGATACGCTCTTTGAGAGCGTTAACACCAACACATGCAATAAAGACTGCGAGATGGTAGCCTAAGAGGACAGCATAATGCTGAAAACAACGCACAGTATCCAGTGAGAGATGAGGAGCTGGCCAAGAGAACTTGTCGAAAAAGACTCCAATCCAAAGAGCAATCCAATACACTAAGATAGCTGCTAAAGGATACAAATAGTGTTCAAGGCGAAGGGGAAGCTTGCTTAATAGACATTCCACGAAAAGAGAGGCAGCAGGTGCGAGAGAAAGACGGTCACTATACTCCCCATAGCTATCCTTATATGCCAACTGAAGAATGATCAGATAAATACAATTGATCATTGCCACAGAGCGCAGGGCAAGAGCAATCGTACCAAGTCTTTCCACCCAGAGGGGCCAAACTGGATATCGAATACGCCATCGATGGATTGAAATTAACCGCGGCATCCAATAGATGATCGTCCAGATGGAACAGAAGCCAACGACCATAAAATGAGCTAAAGCTACTAAACTTGTCCAAGTTTCTAGATGCATCCAATGATAGTCTGTATCATCATTATATCTCTCTATGGTATACATGGCAATATAGACGTAAGCTTCAACACGCACAAGTGTTAAGAAGATTGTTGCTATTCCACTGTAAACACCTTCAAAGACTGTTTCAAAGCGAAGTAAAGGAAATATCCAAGGACGATAACATGTCATCCCACCTGGTTCACATCCTTCTGATTGATCAGATCGTTGATGCTCACTGTATTGATTGAAATAGACTTTCTGGTCAAACAGGTAGAAGGAGAGAAGCAAGACAACAATATAATACGTGATAAAAGCGAATAAGATGTAGGGAAAGAAGAGAAAAGATACAAGATGATCATGCTCCCAATAGGAGGCTGTTGTTGACATGATGATGGTTGTCGTCCACTTGGACAGGTTATGATAATGATCAATGATTGGATAACTTTAAGAATAGTTTAAGATAGATCGAACTATCTTACAAGAAAGCGTCAAGAACTCCACTATAACAATTCTATTCCACAATGAACTCGAACAAACCCGGAAATGTTGATCAAAACAACAAATAAATAAAGCCTGACAGAGCGTTCGGTTAAGAACGCGCACCACAACAATAATGCCGAGTTGTTGTGTTTTTGTATTGCTGCTGTTGCGACGTTCTTACTTACTTTCTTACTTGGTTATGTTCTTACTTAGATACTGAATCAAACGCAATTGAAATTATTGCATAATATAATATTAATTACACAAAATCATTACAATAAACATTTTGTCGCGATTTCGCTTTCCCCGCGTGTTGTTTGCGGGTGTTGTGTTGTTTGTTGTTTGTTGTTTGTTGCGTGTGTTGTGTGCACTTGTGTTGAGCAGCACAACACAGCAGCAGTTCAGCAGGGAGGGAGAAAAAGGAAGAAATAGCATCATCTTATAGACTCTCTCGACCATCCTTTACCCTCATCCTCATCTCTCTCTTCCTCTTCCTCCTCAGTCTTTTGTGGGTGAAGTGCATGATGGGCAATTGCATGAATCACTCTGCCAGTGCGAGTTATGACGCCAGTACAGATGAATCTTATCACGGTGGTGATGAAGCCTCAGCCCGTGAAGAACATCTCTTCCACTTCATTTCCCAGCCTTCTTCTATTGCATTAGTCAATCACTTTGTCTTGCAGTGGGGAAAACATCCAGTCTCCTATCAAAGTGCCTTAGAGAGAATGGCCAATGGAGAGTTAGCAGACGCGCTGTCCCACGCTATCATACAGGAGGCAAGAGCTAAGAAATGGAATGCTATCTTCTGGGAATGTGCTCCTGTCCAAAAGGAGACTATGGGTCTACAGCCTTTCGAGTTTGTTGTTCTGCCCGCACCTTCCTTGGCCAAGGCCACGTTGGACGTGGCGCCATTCCGAGAGAAGCTAACCAGTGTAGATAATGAAGATAAAGCCTTTGCTGTCTTCCAAAACTTAGGAGGAGATGCAATTTTGGTCGTACCACAACTACCAACTGTTCACTTATTGGACTTTCTTGCCAAGACGGATGGTCAACCAGTTCAGCCCTCACCATCCCAACAGCAGTCCCAGTCCCAACCGCTCTCTGAAAGTGGGAAGAACAATCAGCGACAAGGTTTATGGAAAGCAGTAGGCGAGGCAATGCTCCAACGGCTATCTACCTCTTCAGGTCCCGTGTGGCTGTCCACCAGTGGCTTGGGTGTTTCGTGGCTGCATGTTCGGCTAGATAGCGCACCTAAATACTACAATTACGATGAATTCAAGGTGGCACGGCCTGTTCTTCGAGCAACATCTTAACTAACCTTGCCACTCTTTATCATGCCGTAATCACGTTTTTTGTATTCTCCCTCCTTTTGGTGTCTGCTATAACTTAGTGTAGGATATCTTCAGTAGTAATTCACTTCGATAATATATTAAATTATTGATGTATAGTAAGCTTCTTTTAACTGTTGTTATTCGTTCATGAGTTTGAGATGTTAACCACAACAGCAAACAATTGACTAGCACAGGTGTGGGGAATACCAAGTCTATGCTCATCTCACATGCTTTTTGGGATTAACTTAAAAAAAGCCTTACACTAGTTCATACGTAATCTATCTTTGTAACGAAGTGACAAGGAATTCCAATGGAAGAATACTATGACAAGTAGATCATAATCTGGTATCTGACACATGCTGTAGGTATCAATATTAAAGCATAATTGTATATAATCTGTAGCCAGTCTTTATTGTGGCATATACAGTAGAAGAGAATCATTCAGATGGTGGTTAGGGACCATAAGGGGCAGTGAGGAATTGTCCTGCTTTCACTGTGTTATTATATTCCACCCCACCAACTGATCGTCCCATGAATTCTCTACTAATGTCCAGCTTGCCCAAATAGATAGTGTCATGCTTCTTAGCATCAAGTCGTCGGCAGGGAATGTTGGCCAAAGTGAGAGGTTGTCCTGGTTGGACAACAGCATCAGCAGCAAGCTTAGCATCACCATAGCAGATATAAAGTGTGCCTTGACCAACAATTTTACCCATGCCTGTTTTAGCATCAACCAATAGAGCAGTGTGTTCATCCGTACCCATGGCAGTGACAGTTTTAATAGAGTTATCCTTGACAGTTAACAATCTCCCCATGAATGTCAGAAGACGACCCATTCTATCACGTGTCACAAAATGTGTATCAAGAATAAAATTCTCTCCAATCCAAGGAATGGTTAAGAAAGGTTCAGTGTATTGCAGTGTAACAAGTGGGTTAAATGGATGGGCCAGTGCTTCCTCAGAAGTCACACTACCAACCTGTCCTGTATAGATATATCTACCAAGAACCATACATCCAGCTGATGTCCCACCCAACGAGACACGATTAGATAAGATCATATCCTGTAATGATCGTTGAATAGATGTATGCATCCAATAGGATAGATAAGTAGATTGATCTCCACCAGCTAAGAAGACAGCTTCAGCTTGTTGTAAGCGTGATAAGACTTCAGGTTCTTCAGAAGCTAATGTATTATTGCATAGAATAGTAGTGACGGAATTTAGTTTTCGACCAGATGCTACGGCAAGTCCCCAAATGTACGGATTATAGGCATCATCTCCAGAAGTACGTAAAACAACAAAATCTCCTCCATTCGCTAGTGCGATCTGCCAGAGAAACGCTTCATCTGTGTCCGTCTAACAGGTAAAGAAGCGGGTGAGAAGGAGGTAGATTGTGTGATATTAAAAGGTGAAAAACTTACTCCTCCACCCATTAACACAAAACCTGCTTGAGAAGTCGTTTGAACATCTTTCTTACAATTACCAATACACCATATAGTATAAGGTGATCCTTGTATGATGACAATAGCCACGAGGAGAAGTAGAATCGATAAGATCCACTGGCCCAGCATTTAATACACCGTCTAATAGATCTGGTGCTGCTGGTGATAACGTTAACTTATGATGGCAGAGGGGAATGGGAAGTTAACCTGCTCTACGCGCAAAACAACAATAGTGGCGGCCCTTTTCAATCCCCAAAACACAACCAAAAAGAAAACAGTTACAATAGTCTAAGAACAATAAGAACAACATGTTTCAAAAGATTTCCTTCTCCTTCTTATTACGAGCCTTGCCATTGATGCGATGCGCTAATAGGAGTTTCGAGCATCCTCTTAATGGACCCAGGATGATGTTGGCAGGAGGATGGTCTGGTGGGACTGTTCGTCTGTTGTCATCCTCCAGAGAGATGAGCGTGAAGGAAATGGAAACAAACCCTTTGTCTTCATCTTCAGGTGATGGGTTGTTAAAAGAGGAGCAGAATAAAGGTGGAGTTAGAGCAGGTGTACGAAAGTGGACAGCAGAAGAAGACATGTTACTGAGGAAAGGGGTAGAAGAGTTGGGAGAGAAATGGACTGAGATTTGTGGACAATATCTTCCTCACAGGTCTGATAATAATGTGCTTCATCGGTGGAATAATGTTCTTCGACCAGATCTCAAGATAGGTGCCTGGAGTGCAGAGGTAGAGTAGTTGGACTATTGTATGATGAGGATGAGAGCTGTTTGAGCAGTGTCTAGTGCAGCAGTCTATTGTGTGATGTGTGTCTGGTGTAGACTAGTAAGTGACATGTGTTTGTTGTTGTTTGTGTAGGAGGATGCGAAGTTGTTGGAGTTGGTGAAGCAGTATGGCGAATCTTCTTGGGCCAAGATAGCTCCTCACATGGATGGTCGAATAGCTGTTAGATGCTATGAGAGGTATGTGATAGACCTCATGTACTGTATGTAGACTTCTCTATGTCATGTGTAGACTGTGTCTATGATGTGTGGTAGATGGAGACTTTATTTGGATCCTTCCGTTGATCGATCAGAGTGGAAGGCAGAAGAAGATGAGATCATCAAGAAGGTCATCATGGAGGATATGGATCAAAAGCATGTTCGATCAGAATGGCAATCTCTTCTTGCTTTATTGCCTACTGAGCGATCATATGATGCTTTACGACTTCGCTACCAATCTTTGAAGAATCAATTATTTCCTGTAAAGAAGGCACAATGGACGAAGGAAAATGATGCCAAGTTGTTGGAGTTAGTAAAGCAACATGGGGCAAGGGATTGGTATTTGATTGCTAGTTATCTACCACAATATAATAGAGTGCAATGTTTGCACAGATATGATCGTATTAGTAAGTATGATTGTGGAAAGTCAGTAGCTGAGAGTCTATGGACAGAAGAGGAAGATGCAGAGTTGTTGAAAGCAGTGAGACAGTTTGGGGATAGTGGGAAATGGAATGCTGTAGCATCTTGTCTATCTTCTTCTCACACAGCGAGGGAGTGCAAAGTGAGGTGAGTTTATTGTTAATGAAAGTGATGCAATAATGTGGATATTGATTGTTGTTGTCCTGTTTGTGTATGTATGTGTGTGATATGATACAAGATGGGAGAGAGAGTTGAGTCGACTATTGAATGCTTCTCCTTGGACAAAGGAAGAAGATGATCTTCTTATCTCCTTGCGCAGTAAAGGGCTTGTTTATGACGACTTATTTCATCACTTGAAGAAAAGAACTTTTGCTGCTATAGTCCAGCGATGTGAACAGCTTGGAGTGGGAGCAAGGCCAAACAAGCGATGGACAAAGGAAGAGATTGCATTATTGGTGAAGCTGGTAAATGAGAGTAAAGAAGGTGGTGGTCGAGTTAATTGGAAGTGGATTGCAAAGCAAATGCCATCGGAAAGAACAGCAGATGCTTGTCGTGTGTGTTATAATAAGTATTATTTAGATAAGGAGAGCAAAGAAGAGAAAGCAGAAGAAGAGCAAGAAGTAGAGAAGTCTGAGAAGAGGTAAAGCACTGTATGTCCTCTGAGAAAGAAGACGACCACCAGTTGATTAGACAGTGTGTGGAGTGAAGAGTAGAGACAATCTCTAGTGAAGAGTAGATAGAGAGACAATCTCTAGCACCGCTCGAAATTCATGCCCCTTCCAAATTAAATGCCCCCTAGCCCAAAAAGCAACGTGTTTTTGCGACTTTTAGATGCGTTTCTTAATTTAAATATAACACTATTTAGAGTTTCACAACAGACTTTTTCGTCAGAATCGATCTTATCGGGGAAAATACTCCAAAATAGCTATGATTCATAGCAAATAGCTCTACCATTGCAATGCAAAGTGTGCTTGTTATGTAAAAGGTACAGTTTACTTTAGGGAACTACCAATTATCGCGTGTTGGGCATCCTTTCCAGCCCGAGAATGGCGTTGCAGTTCAGGTTTTCCCACATTCATTTGAATACAAGCATGGAAAACGACTAACTGTAGGCTTACCTTCGCTAGAAATTATAGCACATACATTGACCTGCCTCTGGAGTTGCGCTCTTGCCTCTTTTTGTGCATTGGCGTCAGCTGTTTGACCTGCTTAGCGCAGCGCTTCCTTGCGTTTGACCTCTGCTCTCTCTTTGATGGCTTTGCGCATGCCTGACACGCTTGCCATAACACATGCTGCTGATTTATCGCCTTAGATGATGTTATGACAATACAACAACATGATTTATTGCTGTTTTCACATCTCGTTTTGCTTGATACCGACGACTGTTTTTGATGTGAGGTTTAAGTACAACAACAGGAACAATCTCTATAATTAGTCTCCTTTCATTAAATTTATCAACATGCTTGATTGCAAACACATTTCTTCCTTCGTCAAGTGCTTGCTTTTCACGCTTCTCATGAGTCCTTACGCCGATCCAAGAGAATTGGACGATCTATCCTCCTTCTGAAGCTCTTCTTTAAGCTCCAACATGTATTCACCCTTTAGACTGCATTTGCGTTCAGATTGCTTCTTCTCCAACTTGATTTGATGGGAGGAGGCGTCTCCTTTGTCATGTTCATCAAGCATTTTTCAGTAATGCACGGAAAAGATCGCAAAATCCAAGCTTGTGCTTCTTAGCATCAGCCTCTACTGCTAATCCATCGTCATAAATAGATCTCAAAGCCTCTTCCATTGATGAAAATGTGATGAATCATAGCTATTTTGGAGTATTTTCCCCGATAAGATCGATTCTGACGAAAAAGTCTGTTGTGAAACTCTAAATAGTGTTATATTTAAATTAAGAAACGCATCTAAAAGTCGCAAAAACACGTTGCTTTTTGGGCTAGGCATTTAATTTGGAAGGGGCATGAATTTCGAGCGGTGCTACAGTAGATCCACTGTACGACAAACAGATGTTAACACAGTGACAAACATAATAGAGGGTTAAAACTGTGATAGTGAGGGTTTTATTATGGTAGCATAAGACTTTCTTAAACCTCCTGTTACATTCGTTGTTGTTGTTCTGTTTCTTTTCTGACTATTCTATGCCAATTGCACCACAAACTTCGAACTAATCATTATCCCTCTTTCTTTTAATGATGGAAATGAAGAGCGGGAGTTGGAAAGTGTGGTCTGTTGACCAAACTCTCGGCAGCTGGGTAGTCTTTGTCTTGTGCGTAATATGCCACGACCTCTTGCGCCTTCTGGCTGAGGTTAGGCACTGTGAAGCCAAAGAAGTTGTAGATTTGCTCAGCTGGTGCCGACAAACCAAAGGAGTTGTCAATGCCAAAGGGGACATGAGCATACTTCTGCCATCCTCTCACCCCTGCAGCCTCAATGGACATGACGGGCGAGCCAGGCAAGAAGACCGACAGCTGGTAGGCACGATCTTGAGCATCGAAGAGCTCAACACAAGGCATAGATACCACACGCACCCACAGCTTATCTCCATAGGTAGTCTTCAATGCACTGTCTCTTTCCACCAAGGCTTGGGCAACCTTCAAAGTGAGGCTGACCTCAGTACCAGTGGAGACAAGGGTAATGGTGGGATAGGTGCTAGGGCAAGTGGATGACTTGTGGTCTTGCACAACATAGCCACCCAAAGCTACTTTCGAAGAGTCAGAGTGTTCCAAAGTGGGACAAGCTTGTCTGCTCAAGGAGATGACGCTGGGAGAGGTATTACGCTCTAAGGCAGCCACATAGGCTCCCACCGTCTCCTTGCCATCAGCAGGACGGAATGTGAGAAGGTTAGGAGTAGCACGCAACACTTCCAAACTTTCAATGGGTTGATGAGTAGGTCCATCTTCGCCCAAGCCAATGCTATCATGGGTCATGACGAAGAGGATAGGAAAATGAGACAAAGCACTCACACGCACCGCACCCAAAGCATAGCCAATGAAGTTCAAGAAGGTGGCACAGTAAGGACGAATGCCACCATGAGCCTGCAATCCATTACAGATAGCAGCCATGGCATGCTCACGAACACCAAAGCGAACATATCGTCCAGCAGGAGTCTTTGCTTGGAAGTCACCAGAGCATTTCAGGAAAGTGAGATTGGAAGGTGTGAGATCAGCAGAGCCACCCATTAACTCTGGAAGAGACACTGCAAGAGCGTTGAGAACCTCCTCGGAACGGTTTCTAGTGGCTGCAGCCTTGGCTTCAAGATGGCTGTATGTAGGCAGAGAATCCTTCCAGTTAGCAGGCAGTTGACCAGCCATGCGCCTCTCAAAGTCGGCGGCAAGATCAGGGTGAGCAGCAGCATACTGCTGGAAGACAGCCTTCCAAGCTTCCTCCTTGGCCTCACCCTGAGCACCATGACCACGGTAGTGAGCATAAACTTCACTCTTGACAGCGAAAGATTCGTCGGGATTAAAACCAAACTTCTCCTTCACATGAGCAAGATCGGTTTTACCCAAAGGTGCACCATGGACACCATGAGATCCCGCCTTGCTGCTACCGAAGCCGATGACAGTGCGAATTTTCAAGAGAGAAGGACGATCAGTGACAGCCTTCGCCTCTTCGATAGCGGCGGTGAGGGCACCGATGTCATTACCATCCTCGACAGTGAGGACATGCCATCCATAAGACTCATAGCGCTTGGAAACATCCTCCGTGAAAGACAGAGAGGTGTCACCATCAATGGTAATCTTGTTGTCATCGTAACACACAATGAGTTTGCCTGCATCAACACCAAAACGATCATTAACATCTACGATAGTATACGATCAGAAATGAGGGGAGGTAATAACTCACCCAAGCCAAGATGTCCAGCAAGAGAAGAAGCTTCAGAAGAGACACCTTCCTGCAAGCATCCATCACCACAGATGACATAGGTGTAGTGGTCCACGATATTGAAGCTATCACGATTGAAGACAGCTGCTAAGTGCTTCTCTGCCATAGCAAGACCCACAGCATTGGAGATTCCCTGTCCTAAAGGTCCAGTGGACACCTCAACACCAGGAGTGAGGATATTCTCAGGATGACCTGGTGTATAGGAACCTAATTGACGGAATTGTTTGAGATCATCAATAGAGATCTTATATCCCGTCAAATGAAGCATTGTATAGAGTAAAGCACAAGCATGTCCATTGGATAAGACAAAACGATCACGGTTGGCCCACTTTGGGTTGGACGGAGAGAAATTCATGAGATGGCCAAAGAGGACATGTGCGATAGGGGCACATCCCATAGGGGCACCAGGATGACCAGAATTGGCCTTCTCGACGAGATCAGCTGCTAACACACGCACATTATTGACACAGGTAATTTCATCTTCCACAGAGAGTCCACGAGAACGTTTAGCTGTGGGAGGAGTTGGAGGTTGATCATGACCATGCTTTGTCATTTTTATTTATTATAAAGTATTCAAAGAATAAGAATAAGAAGAAGAAAGAATGAATTCGAAAGGAAAGAATTAACTAAATAGAATAAGAAGATCAAGTAAACTCTCCTTGTGACCAGTCAACCGTCCAAATCGAATGGAATGGAATGGAATGGAATGGAGTGGTGAAGAAGTTCAAGCAGGAATCTCTGGTCTCGAGCTTTGCCACTCTGTGAGCACTGCACCACAGCAACCGCTGCACTCGCACCCAACGAATCTCTTCTCCTCACACACACACTGTGCATGGCCTGGAGCCAGCAGAACTCAAACTCCACCTTTTGAAAAGATCGATATTTGATCTTTTGAAAAGTCGAGGTCCAGGTTGGGCGATCTTTCACTGTGCCTCTCACCCTTCCTATCGTGACGAAAGTTCATCGAGAACCAGCCGTCAGTCCCTTTCTCTTCTCTTCTCCTGCCTCTCCCTCCGATATTGCCACTCAATCCTTTAACAAAACGATTCTGTTAGAAGAGAGAAGAAAGTAATAGACACACATGTCGGATGAAGCAATAAGTAGAAAAGACTCCGCAGCCGAGTCAGTCTACACGGACCAGTCTTATGAACAAGAATGCAGCCGTAAGGATAGTGGACGAGGTGAAGACAGCAACTCAGATAAAGACCTTAAATCAATAGAGAGACAAAACAAGCAACGGTCTGCTACCATCGCCTCTGACGTCACACCTGGTGAAATTGTCAAACGCGGATTCTTGAGTAAGAAAGCACGTGCTAAATTCATTCGTCCTTGGGCTTTACGTTCTGTGGTCTTGGATGACCGATTCCATCTCTTCTATTATGACCGTGATCAGTTGAAAGGAGTGATCAACTTGATTGGTACAGGTATTCGTCACGTGCCTCCCGAACAAGCAGACAATCGACACTTTGCTTTTGAAATCACAAACATTAATGACATCAAGACGACTAAGCACCATAAAGCAAGCTCGCTTCTCTTATCTGCCGGCTCACAACAAGAAGCAGATGACTGGGTAGAGACAATCCATCTCATCTTACGGAAAGTCAACTCTTCAATTAACATGGAGTATGAGTCCTTCGAGGTAACCCCCCCCCCCCCCCCCCCCCTACCTACCTTTCTTCCTTTCACCTGAGTTAATTTCAATTTGCTTCTTCTACTAGGAGGTTGCCAAAGGGAATGTTATCAACCCAGTGGATGTCAAGAGACTGAAGCAGCAACGCAAACTAAAACAAATGGAAGCGGATGAAGAAGACGATGAAGACTTCGACGAGGAGTTTGAGGAAGATTTGTTTTTAGCTGCCAATGGTCACCAAAAGGATTGTTCTGGCAAGGAGAACTGTCCCAATCCACTCTGAGTATTCCCCTATTTATATGTCTACTTCCTTCTTCAATCATCATCATCTTCTTATTCTTCCCATTTTGATTATTTTCTATTCATTCTTCTTCCCATGTGATTGTGTTTTCTTTTCTTTGATTATGGTACACTTCCTTTTGTCACCCTCTTCTACATCTTCTTAGTGAGAATGTTACCAGTCTACTTTCTGTTCTAAGTGTAGGATATTATGTTTGCTGTTCTTTGTTGTCTGATGTGCTGTACTGCTCTTCTATTGAATGGGAGATCGTCATCACTACTTTTGCTGTTGGGAGTTTGCTGACAATCATCCCTTTGCTTTTGTAATTGTGTGTGAGTAAATCGTTAGAACCCTTCTCTGCATGCTGAGTGAGTGGTTAGTTTTACTAGTATACTAGTTTGACAAGATAGAGTGTATGGATAAGTTCGTTCACCGCAAGGCATCTAACGTGATGAGTGATGATGACTTGCAAGAGACAAATTCACAAATAAATTTTATACGTAAGAAAATGGACGACTTCCCTTTCCCGCAAATTGAACACGACACGAAAAATCCCTTAAAAGGCATGGTCCATGACCAAGACGACATAAATGCCAAGAAAGACCAAGGCTGAGATCCACCATCTTTCTTCTTCTCCTTGTGCATTGTGTGCTTCGATGAGCAACTCATTGCAGACCAGGAACAACAAAGCCACAGCACCAAATGCTACCAAGCCAATGAAGATAGCGCGGATGTTAGATACAGCATCTCCAAGCAAGGCACCCAGTCCTGACGCAAGGAACATAATGAAAGGAGGTCCATAAAGAGCAATCCTTCTCAAATGCAGAGGCGAGCCAGTGCACTTGATCAAACGAGCAGTATATGCCATACCCAGAAAAGCCATCTCCAACGAATTAGCAAAGCCAAGGACGATTCCAGCTTTTAGACTGATAGAGGATGAAATACCAATGAGAAAGCCATCAACAAAGCAATCCATACACACAGGAATAATGAGACTGAGGGGTAACTTGTCACCCATCTCAGTAGCGACAAGCTGTCCTTTCGTCCAACGAGATCCAACATTCTCAATGCTCTCATGAAAGGTATCAATCTGTTTGTCCATGTACTGCATATGCATGTGCATCTCTTTCAAAACGCTATTGGTAATCTGGCCTTCTTGCATATGTTCAAGAAGGTGTTCTCCCATTAGCTTTAAGCCAGAAATACCTTTTCGAATACGCTCTTTTCTTTCCTCTGTGACCAACCCATGAGAATCATGTTGGATTTGCAGCGCACCGTGTGCATCAGCTTCAGCACCTTGCAATAGACGACGGCAATGATCAAGTTTGTACTGAAGAGAGTGGACCAACTCATCAATTTCTTCTGCAGCCTTCTCTCGTTGACGACTGGAAACACCTTCACGAGAAAGTTCGTTCGATTTCTTCTCCATGGTGAGGATGTTGTCCATCAGCTCACTGAGATGAGAGCGAATATGTCCACGATGTTCAGGCACTGACATTGCTTCAGATGCTCTTTGAACATGTTCATCATCAATTATCAAGCCATTACTCATCTGTGTCATTTCCAAGATTCCTCCACCATCTAAACCAGCGGGGAAAGTGAGCATGGGACTAGTCTCCATCATCGACTTGTCTTGACCGTTGATATGAGCGAGGATACCGTCCTCAGGCATATTTTCAATATAGTCCACGAGATGCTCAAGGCCATAGATGACCAGCATTGCGACGAGAAAGCCCACGGAGATGCCCAACAAGGAGACTCCTTCATTATATTCCAGCAGAACTGGAAACAATTCGCCAGCCACTATAGGAATATATCACCAAGAAGGATGATGAGTGTTATCTAGATGAGAACTATTTCATGTCAAATTCTCTCTCACCAGCAGCAAGGATAAGTCCAGCAGCAAAGTTCTGAACCGCGGCTTCTACTTTAGGTCCAACCTCATAATTACTCAAAGCAATAGTGGCCAGAATCATTGCTATAGAAGACAACAATCATTTATGATATAAGGACTCAGTGGTCAGTGGGGAAGTCTAAGGCAAGGTATGGAGTAATAGAATAGATTCACTTACTCGTGGTGGGCACAGCTCCAATAATAAAAGCTGTCTCTACTCCACTTCCCATTTTTCAAGTTCAAGTTGTCAATAGAATAAAATTCAATCACACGTTGAAGAGACCAGACCAGACCAGACCGTCAACTAAAATGGTTTCAAGAGTGTGTTGTGAATACAAGGGAATTTCTGAGTTCCTTGAGCTCTTGCTTATGAGTGCTTGGCAGAAAGCCAGAAAGGCTTGCTCCAATCTTCTGCCACCCCTTGCTGTGAGCAGTGCGGCGACAAATGGCGAAAGTTGTCAATACATGGATAAACAGGGAAAAGTCCCCATTTTACCACTACCCGTTACGACAAAAGCCCTCATCACTTCCTCTGTTCATCTCCCATCACCATCACATTCTTCCGTTTTACTTATTAATCAATCAACAATCCAATAATAATAATATAAAATGGCATCAGAAAATCTTCCTCCTCAAATTATCTCTCGATTAATGGGTGAGATTCGTGAACTTGTTCGATCTCCTCCAGAAGGTGTGGAATATATTGCAAGTGAGGATTCCTCCGTCTCAGAGATCCATGCTTTCATTGATGGACCTGAAGAAACACCTTTCTATGGTGGTCGTTTCCGGATGAAACTAGTCTTATCAGAAGACTATCCTAACTCTCCTCCTAAGGGCTACTTCCTCACTAAAATCTATCACCCGAATATTGCTAACAATGGTGACATCTGTGTCAACACATTGAAGAGAGATTGGAACTCTAGTGTCACGATTAAACATATCCTACAAGTGATTCGTTGCCTTCTCATTGTTCCCTTTCCTGAGTCTTCTTTGAATGATGAGGCAGGAAAGCTTTTCATGGATAGCTATGAGGACTTTGCTGCTCGAGCTAAGATCATGACTGAAGTTCATGCTATTCCTTTAGAAGGTAAAGTGGGTAAGCTGTGTGCAAGTGATGAAGCAGAAGGAGTGGACTCTAGCGTACAGAAGGTGAAAAAGGAAAAAGATGTTAAGAAGAAGTCCATGAAGCGTCTGTAAAATACAGCAAGCCAAGGGATTGTCAAATAGAAATATAAAATAGGTTCAATGACTAATAAATAAGATATTTGAATAAGTTAAGATAAAAGGAGTCTTTTTTGTCTTTTCTATCTTTGTTTTCCGCTTAGGGTCGCGCCTAAAACGGATGCTTACAGGGAAACAAGGTGATTCAATGAAGGCAATTAGTTCTAATTACATGGTGGGTGAGGAGCGGGCGCTGAGCCAGCCACGCACACACAACACACTACATGGCTAAAAGCCGTTGCATCATTTACCAATATTTAGCACAACATACTCCCTTAAATGAGTATCAACTTTTCTTGTCACATTTCTTTTCATTTTGCACTATCGCTCCACGATGGCATTGTGCGTGGCTACTTCCGCTGTTGCCAACAAAACTACATCTGAGGATTGATCTATTGTCTTTGTCTCAAACCACGTGCCGTAAGAAATCCCTGCATTACATCATTGCTTTCTTAGCAATTTTGATATCATGCCTACAGCTGCAAGGAGATGACCTGGTGTCTGTTTCCTCAGATCAGTTAAAGAAGTCTGCGACACCTCTCGATCAGTCTTCTCCATATAGTCTAGATCAGGTCTACAATATATCCAACTTTAGATCTACAGTGTAGTGTATCTCTATCTGACAGACCACTCTTCTTAATAAACATCATGAAGAATATCGAGGCAACTGTAATATAACACTCATCTCTTGACTCATTAATCATTGATCAATCCCTCACCCGCCACCAAATTGACTGACTGAAATCCATCATCAATCATCAGGGATTTCAGACTGGATTTTATCCTCCCATTGAATGTTGTTGACACAAATAACTGGGAATTTGGAAGCTTGGAACTTGATAACGTCAGCATCAAATTCCGAAAACTCTTCACGGAACTGGAACTGGCACTGACACGAGGCAGCAGGCAGACAGACACGAAGAGAGAGAAGAGGACAGCGGAAGCGAAGACGTCACTCTGCCCGGTTCTGCTCCTCCCGCTGCTCTCCACCAGAAAGAAAGCAACAGGAGAAGAAGACTGCTGCCCCTTCTTATCGTGCTGGTAGTTGGTCAGTCTGCTACTGGTACTGGTACTGTTCTCCTTTCCTCCTTCCTTGTCCAACCGAAGAAGAAAAGAAAATTTGTCAAGGAAATCTATCACAGCAACTTGAGGAAAGAGATTCGAATTGACACATTTAAATAAATAGTATAGAAGAGTGTGGTGGAATATTATTGTAAAATGATTCCAGCAGCTGTGGAGTATGTTTCACCTGTTCTAGAAGAGGAGAAACAGCAGCTATCACAGTCGACATCCTATCGGAATACCATCGCTCGGGTGGATAGCGCATCTTCTATAAATTGGGCACAGACACTACCAACCTTCACTTTCAAACCTGCTGCATGCGGAAGTAGTCTGGCTGATCTAATTGATCTCAATGAGATTTTTGCTGGTTAGCAATGATTGATTTCGCCCTTCTGTTATATTTTTGTATTTTATGCTGATAGAAGTTACTTGTTTGATTCATTAGATGATTTCTTCCCTCCTGATCTGGACTACAGCTCTCTTGGACTACCATTAGATGTCCCATCTGATGATCGCAGTGGTCAATACCCTCCTTCCTTTTCTTTCTTCCAACGACCCCCTCCCGTCATGGATCGAAAGCATTTTCCACAGAGTGAATATATTGTGCGAAACAAAGATAACCTTATTCTCATTCCTCCAGCTGTGCCGAAGAATGATATTTTCGTTCCAGGTGGAACGACACAGGAAGGAATGATAAAATTGGAAAGAGATGATCGTGATGAGGATGACATTACAGAAGATGAGGATATGCAGCAGGAAAATAATGTTAGTGGAGGTAGAAGCCGTCGTATATCACGGAAACGTGCTATGGGTGACGAGGAGGATGATAACCAGTTACGTGGCGCGATGTCTGCACGTGGTGCATCAGCAAGCAGAGTTAGTGCTTTAGAAATCAAAGATTTAGCAGAATATCAACGTGTTGAACGTCGTGAAAGAAATCGCGAGCACGCCAAACGCTCTCGTGTTAGGAAGAAGTTGCTCTTGGACTCTTTGCAGGATCAACTAATGGGCCTACGCAGAGAGAATATGGCTTTGCGGAGGGTGGTGAGTGAGCGTATCCCTCAAGCTGCCGCGAAGATTTTGACTGAATGTACAACGGAAGAATCAAGTCTATTGGCTCATATTAATAGTGATTCTGAAGGTGATAGTGAAAACGGAAAGAAAAGCTCAGAACTGAATAAGTCTTTGGGTAACAGTTCCATGTATAAACCTTCTCCATTGACGGCGAATATTGCTTCGAAGATACTTGCATCATCTGCCATGGCAAATGGGCCCAGTAGCAGTAGTGCGGTTGCTCATCCAGTCAGCAGGCCCAAGCAATCAGCACGTATTCTTATGGAACCTGATTACAGATTAATACATAGTCTTGTTCATTCTCAGCAGAACTTCGTGTTGTCTGATCCTTCATTACCCGATAACCCAATTGTCTATGCCTCGGAAGGGTTCTGTCGGATGACTGGTTATAAACGTCAAGATGTGTTAGGGAGGAACTGTCGCTTTCTACAAGGTCCTGGTACTGATCAAGCGGCTGTGGACATTATCAGACAGGTTGGAAACGTTTTCTCTATCTCTGATTTGTTTTAGCTCAGATTGATTGTAACATATGCTGTTATTTTTCTATTGTTTAGGGTATAGCTGAAGGTCACGATATTTCTGTCTGTCTTCTCAACTACAAAGCCGATGGAAAACCATTTTGGAATCAATTTTTCTTGGCTGCTTTGAAAGATGCTGAAGGTCATGTGGTCAACTATGTTGGTGTTCAGTGTGAGGTAAATAATATCCCCGTCTTAGAGATTAAAGACCGAGTGAAGAAGCTGCCAATTCCGACCGATTTATGATACTGTCTAAGTTTGAAGGAGGTTTCTTGTTAGTCGCTCATCCACAGTTAATTAGTCCCTCGCTTTGGTGGATCAATAAAGGGGCCACTAGAGATTCGTGATTGCTCCAGGGTGGATCTCGTTCTTCAGCTAGCAGATCTATTTGGTCATGACCAGAGACAACGTGTACTTCATCTTTGCCTGTACTCTTTACTGTCCTCTATGGATGTTTTCGCCGTAAAATAATTTTTTTAGTGTTTTACAACACTTTCTGTTCTGACCACATTGATACAGCAAAATACTTTACTAGCTAATAAACTATTGATTGAGGTAAACCGCAAGTTCCTTCCCTACAAGATGAGGCCATTCGATCAGAAGAAAGTGCGAGCCCATAGAGAACTTGACATGCTTTGAACCAGGTAGTAGACTGTGTAACTGATCAGCCATGTAAACGCCAGTCAAGAAATCAGGCCAACCAGACAAGATGACAGTCTTCTGAGCGATACGAGCATCGACCTTTCCATCTACTGGTGCCTCATTCAAAGAGAGGATAAGATCAAACAATGCACGCACCTGATAACGTGAATGGAAGGTGTCTTTCATGTATTCATGGAAGAAAGCAGGTTGGATAGGAGGAAAGCCTCCAAAGAAAGCTAATGCCTCCAAGCAAAGGTGGAAAGCATCGCTATCATTGAAGACCTTCAGGATATCAAAGACTTGGGTATGTAAAATAGAAGTCAGATAGCCAATCACTGCAGTAAGAAGCCAAGAGACTTTCTTTCCCCATGGACGAGGCCAAGGTACAACAGGTTGCAGTGCATAGCGTAGGGTATGGCCAATAGAGGGCGAGAGCAGGAAGAGGGACTTAATCAGATGGGGGTGCTTGATGGCTAGGTTATACCCTATCTGAGCACCTGTTGACCATCCAATAAAACCATCCAACTGCTTCACTTTCAACATCTGTAAGATATCCAATATGTCAGAAATGCAAAGATCGATCGTGATATCCACAGGTTTAAAGTGTTCTGTATCACTCTTTGCGAAGAGGCCACGGTAGGTATTGACTACCACAGTGCACTTCTCAAACACTTCCTTGTCTTCATGATAGAGAGCCTGAATAGCAGGAAACCACATGAAGAAGTCTGTTCCAACACCGTTAGCCAAGAAAACGATTTTCTTCCCTCTGCCCAGCAGACGATAGTGCAGTTGAATGCCATCACGGGAGGAGTTGATTATTGCTTTCTGACTGGCAATCCCCTGCTGTTGGATCCAAAACTCTTGTTCCTTACGTGGCGAGTAGTGCCAAGTATGGTGTTGTTGGAATGGCACGAAGAGCAAATAGTAAACTCTTTGCAGAATTCGAATCAGAAAGAAGCAGCCAAGCACAAGGCCGAGGAGCGTCACAACAAACATCTTTCACGGTAGAAAAAGAAGTAGATGAGGTGCTAGCCCCTCAAACATACACTAATTGATTCGTATCATTGCCATCAACTTCTTGGGCAGTGATGACTCCTCTCTCCATCGTCACCTACAAAAGTTCGAAATTACGAATATCCGAAACAGCTTACCAACTCAAATCCCTAACGATACCAGAATTGAGTATTTAGCCTGGTTGTGCCAAAAACAGATGGAAAGGGATGACTTGCCATAATTTCATTATTATACTTGGTTTAATCTGCTTGCTTGTTATTAACTTGGAAGGATATCAACCTTGTTATCAAGATATTAGCATGATTAAACGGATTCCTCTCACTCTTACCCCTCGAAGATCCACTTCATGGAGTTTCAGTTCCCTCTTCATGTCCACCACCACTAATCCAACCCCCATCACTAATCCCTCCGTCACTTCATCACCACTCAATAAAGTGAACAAGGGATTAGAGAAGAAGACAGGAGCCTTCATTCAGCTTTGGCCTGAAGTTCAACCTGGTAATGTGCACTTCAAGCGTGCGTGGAGAAGGACCAAAGAGATCAAAATCGATTCCACCATTAAGAATGTTCGAAATGCTCAGCGAAAATATAGTGCACAATGGATTGATGCTCTCATGAAGGTGAGTCTTTGTTACCTCTTCTATCCACTTTTGCTATTTTGCAGAGAATTATCTATCTTATCATATCATGATTGATTGATTGATTTGTTGTTAGGGTCTCACTGTGCCATTAACAGAAGTACTCAACCTATACAAGAGAAACTTTATGGATTTACATCCTTTTGAAAGAACAGTAGCCAAGCTAACAATTGCCTCGAGAGTGAAAGCAGGACATCCGGACCTGGAGGTGAGCACTGCTACAGACCCTCCTAAAGTCAACCAACCTATCCGACTCTATTAACCTCTTTCATGCGTAGGCAATTTTAAATGAAATCAAAGCACTTCGAGCGCAGACATCTCGTATGGCTAAGGACTGGGCAGGTCGTGCAGGAAGTGCTGCCAATGCTGCTGAAGCGAAAACAATTCTTCAAGAAGCACAACAAGGTCTTGAAGCTCTTTATACCCTCTCGAAGGAGTCTGAAGTATTACAAGAACTTGTGGAATTGCACAAGGCTTTGCGAAGCGTTCCCGTTCTGTCCCTGTCCTTACCCACTGTCGCTCTGGTGGGTATGCCCAACGGTAGGTGAACGAACGCTGATATTGGTTGCGCCATTCTTTGATGTCTTCTGTGTCATCATTGTATAGTCGGAAAGAGTTCTCTTGTGCGTGCACTGAGCACTGGATTACCAGAAGTGAACAGTTATCCCTTTACAACTCGCGGTGTGACTATAGGTCATATCTATGAGACCTTCGACAATGATGCTGCTGATGATGATGAGGAACATGAAGCAGCTGGTGGCTTTGTTAAAAAGTCTATTGATAACGAAGAACGTGTGACAGATGAAGTCGAAGGTGATAATGGGGTGACAGAAACAGAAGATTCGCAACAGCTCCATTACCTTGCTCCAGTAAAGAAGAGCGGTCGAAAGAGAAGGAGAAGGTTCCAAGTTATGGACACGCCAGGTCTCCTCAATCGTCCCGATGAAGAGCGAAACGAAATGGAACAGCTTACATTTGCTTCGCTTTTGCACCTTCCTACGGCAGTTATATTTGTTTTTGATGTGACCAGTCTGTCAGGTGAACAATCATCTCTGGACAAACAGATCGAAGTCCGAAGAGCTCTACGGCAGAGGTTTCCCAAGAGGCCTTGGGTTGATGTCATCACCAAGAGTGACAAAGGAATGCTCAGCAATATAGAGGAATCGCTTCGACAGCAATTACCACCTGATGCTCTGTATGTCTCGGTGCGTAGCGGTGACAATATGACAGATTTGAAAGAAAGAGTTCATGCAATGCTCGAATCTCTGGAGCACATGCTTCGTCAGCAGGGAAAGCACGATTAAAGATGGACGTGTAAATTAATAGTGTATAGATATATAATGCTATGGATTGTAACATTTCTTACTTGAAGTCTTTAAAGGCAAGATAAATGATGACAACATTACATTACTTTAATCACAAAAGACAAAACAAGACAATGCGACACTTGGGACGCAACTATTAATTCAATACCTAATCTAAAGTAAACTATCAGTCTGCACTAAAAGAGACATCGTTCACTAAAAAGATTTGTTGATGTGCAGATCTGCGGCAAAGGGCCAATCAGACTATTAGAGGTTCTCATCCCCAAGAGTGACATAATGGATGCGCTTTCTGTTGCTTTGTTGATAGAGCCAGACGGCAGAGAGAGTTAAGAGGACAGAAACAATGGCTGTGGTTAGCAGCGCAACAGTCTGCTGGCTGCCAGTGCTAATACCAGGAGCTGGAGGGGAGAAGAGAATGACATCAGGGCCAGAGTTGACATGATTTTCAAAGTAGCCAGTCATTTGTAACCACCAAAGAGGATAAAACAACTTCTTCATGGTAATATGAGGAGCATCCAGAGTCTGGGCAACATATCCATCATGATATTTGGTGATGAGCTGAGGCAAGAGATCTCTCCAAGCAGAGACGATCGTGTTCGCCGCCTTGTCGGTGGCTTCAGTCAAGAGAGCGACTGCTCCAGCACCGGTCGCACCAGCAAGAACCTCATTCTCCACGCGTTGGATCAGATCTTTGCATGATTGATGCAGACTGTTCTGCACTGCCTGGACATCCTCCATGGCAAAGCGATAGAAGCGTGCAGCATAGTTGCCAGCAGCTAAGAAGTTCCAGAAGGATACAGAGCTATCATACTTGAACAATGAACCCCTACCAATACAAAGCAAAATAAGTTAGATAAGAAATACACGGCTCTTTTCATAACATATAAGAGGACAGGGGCTCAGACAACTATTGTCTTTGATGCAATAATGACCTCATATGACCATCCACACACAGTCAGCCATCTCAAATCACCCGAAGATGACGATTTGTGAAGACTGCGGGACGATCCTCAGAGTTCCGAGGAGATGCAAAATCCTCACTGCCCAGTCACATACACTATTCAATTAGTTCAGACAACAACTTACTTCATGTATGGTTTGGGCACATGGTTGCTAGCAACATAGAAAGGAGCATATGAAGAAGCGGAAGGAGCATACTGACTGAACCAAAGTAAGGCAAGTTGATCAGGTCTGGTGGGACGAGCTTGAGAGACAAAAGAATAGGAAGTGCGGAAGAGGGAGATAGATCTCTCATAGGATCCTTGCAAGATTTCCAGGTAAGTCTTATTATCAACAGCTGCCATATCGAAGCGATTGGGATCACCATATGGTCCAGCAGCTAAACCTTTCGTCAGATCAAACTGCGTGCCTTCATAATGATCTCTGTTCATCTGGATAATATCCTCCACAGCGAGGGGCTTATCAACCTTGACTGAGAAAGGGTAATTCAGAGCCAAAGGATCTGTATCAGCAGGTAGAGAGATCGATGGAGCAGCAAGTTGGAAGACTCTCCAAACACGACGAGTGGCATAGGGAGAGTGTGCACGGGGAGGAGCATAGGTCAGGAGGAAGTCCAAGGGTCCTTGCTCAGGATGCCAGAAACCTTTACGTTGAGCAACATCCCATAAATTAGCAGAGTAGAGGAAATCAGGATGATCACGTTTCACTTCGCGAATGATGAACTGGTTGGCAATAACAGCGATCTATATTGTTCAACAACAATAAAACGTATTAATGAATAGATACGACAAAGAATAAGGATAGTATACGATATAATGACAGTGGAGAAGAGGAAGACCGCAAGGTTCGGAGAGTATGGTCGATTGGTAAGTCCACACATCCTCGAAAGGATTACTCGGAGACTCCATGGAGAACAACATCCAGACTCATCAACAGGTCGCTCGTGAGAACGATCAAGGAGTGTCTTATGCGGAAGAGTCCTCAACATGAAGCCCAAAAGAGTTTTATCGTCATCACCAACAACTTCCTCTTCAGCAATTAAGTACAAACAAAATAAGGAGAGAGACTCAGAAGGGAGTATGATCGTTCGCGTGGTTGGATCGTCAAAGTTATTCAGAGCTCAGAGTCCCCAATAACAAACAGAGTATCAGGGAGAGAAGACATCCGAAGATATCTCCATCAATCACTCATAACACTCCGTTTGGAATCAGTTGAATGGACTCCTTGCCAAACACAGTCTGTCCTCACCGTCTCTCTCCCCTTTCCTTCAAAGGGACATGTACAATTGCACAGAAAGTTCGATCCACTTACATGATCAGGAGGCAAGCGTTGAGCTACCCAGACAGCGGAAGCACCACTGTCATCAGCAGTGACATGGAAGACCCAAGCCTCAGTCTTATCCACGACAGTCAATCCTTCTCCTCCTTCACCTTTGGAGATATCCCCTCCAGACCAATCAGCAGCATAGAATCCATAAGTGGTAGCAAGGTCTCCCATGATTTGAATTGCTTCACGAGCAGTAGTAGCTCTTTCCAAGGCGATTTGAGACATTTCTCGCACTTCAATATGTGCCTTTCCACCTGCAATAACAGGTGCAGCCCAAATCTTAGAGGCACAGGTAGATTCACCAATAGCAACTTGGTGTTCATTCATGATTCCATAGCCAGCCTCATAAAGAGCGTAAGTGTGACGCACCTAAGCCAAACAAAACAAAAAGAGTGATTAATCATTGTCATCTCAAACACATCAGAAGTCATGCCATAGAAGTGAAAGGGAAGGAGGAGAGGTTCCATCAGCTAGAGCTAATAGGATAAGCATAGTCAAGCAGGTTGCTACACCATGACAAGACTCAGTAATCTCATGTAGTAAGGGCTTCATCATCATCAGGATCTCTCATCCTCTTTTACTATACAGAAACAACACGAATAACTTGACCTACCTGAGGGATATAGCCTGTGATGACTGACTCACGTCCCCAAGCCTTCAACTGCTCAGCACTGCCTTCCAGGTTGTCTGGATGCCAAGTGGCACCACGGCGAGTAGTAATGGTGCCCGGGTAATCTCCCTTATACAGGTAGAGTGGGCGCATGGAACCCTCAGGCCAGTCCATGGCGGGTACCTTGTTGATGCGGAAGTCACAGTTGGAACAATCCGCAGTGTGGGTGTTCATAGGGCCTTCCGTACCAGCTAATGGTCCCACAACAATGGAAGTGCAGCGGTCGATTTCTGCAGAATAGAGCAAGGCATTCTCATCCTTCACTGCTCTAGTTGAGGCGAGAACGAGTGCGAGAGTGCCAAGGAACACCAAGGGCAGCATGGCTAGACTACCGAATTGGATTATGCCTTTCGATTGGATTGTGGCCACAAGCAGTGCAGCACATCCCAGCAGCCACACACAAGTCCAAGTTACACATAATCGCGTTGGAAAGACCAAGAAACAACTTATCAGAATTTTAGGGTTAGACGAGTGCAGGTGACGACAATTAAAAGTCATGTAGTGACATACGACATGCAGCACTTCATCTGAACACCAAGTTAACAGTAAACAGCGAGCGAGCATACAATATCCAAGCAATGACTGGATGGTTGCCGGCATCGGAAACTGCTTAATCATACTTAGAGTTCAACGCTAAGCAGATCCACCAACTAACACGAAGAAGGAGAATGCAGTCTCACTATAGTTAGTTTACTATTACAACTATTACAACTAACAAACTAAAGCACTTACTTCCTCTGCATCATCTGCTCTTCACTCCACACTGTCTAACCTCTTCTCAGACTTCTCTACTTCTTGCTCTTCTGCTGCTTTCTCTTCTTTGCTCTCCTTATCTAAATAACACCTCTTATAATACTTAAAACAAGCACCTGCTGTTCTTTCCGATGGCATTTGTTTTGCAATCCACTTCCAACTAACTCGACCACCACCTTCTTTACTCTCATTTACCAGCTTCACCAACAATGCAATCTCTTCCTTTGTCCAAGGCTTCTTTATATTTCTTCCCACTCCAAGCTCGTCAGCTCGCTTGACTATAGCAGCAAAAGTTCGACTTTTCAAGTTACGAAATAAATCCACAAAGCAATGTCCTTTACTGCGCAAGGTGATAAGAAGATCATCTTCTTCCTTTGTCCAAGGAGAAGTATTCAATAGTCGACTCAACTCTCTCTCCCATCTAGTATCATATCACACACATACATACACAAACAGACCAACAACAATCAATATCCACATTATTGCATGACTCTCAGTAACAATAAACTCACCTCACTTTGCATTCCATCGCTGTCCGAGAAGAAGACAGACAAGATGCTACAGCATTCCATTTCCCACTATCCCCAAACTGTCTCACTGCTTTCAACAACTCTGCATCTTCCTCTTCTCTCCATAGACTCTCACCTGCTACTATTCCGCTTCTATGCTTACAAATATAATTAAACCTCATATGGCATTGTACTCTATTATACTGTGGTAGATAATTAACAATCAAATTCCAATCCCTTGTCCCATGTTGCTTTACTAACTCCAACAACTTGGCATCATCTTCCTTCGTCCATCGTACCCTCTTTACTGGAAATAATCGCTTCTTCAAAGATTGGTAGCGATATAGTAAAGCGAGATCCGATCGCTCAGTAGGTAACAAAGAAAGAAGAGATTGCCATTCTGATCGAACACGCTTTTGATCCATATCCTCCATGATGACCTTCTTGATGATCTCATCTTCTTCTGCCTTCCACTCTGATCGATCAATTAAAGGATTCAAAACCTTCCTCCATCTACCTCACATCATAGACACATCTAAACATGACATGGAGATACTTGGAGATGATGAGGTCTATCACATACCTTTTGGCACAACTAAGAGCTGTTCGACCATCCATGTGAGGAGCTATCTTGGCCCAAGAAGGTTCACCATACTGCTTCACCATCTCCAACAACTTCGCATCCTCCTACAGAAACAACAACAAACACAGATCACTTACTAGTCTACACCAGACACACATCACACAATAGACTGCTGCACTAGACACTGCTCAAACAGCTCTCATCCTCATCATACAATAGTCCAACTACTCTACCTCTGCACTCCATGGACCTATCTTGATATCTGGTCGAAGAGCAAAAGTCCATCGACTATGCAAAGTTTTTAAAGACCTGTGAGGAAGATATCGTCTGGAAATCTCAGTCCATTTCTCTCCCAACTCTTCTACCCCTTTCCTCAGTAACATGTCTTCTTCTGCTGTCCATATCTCTCTTCTACCTGCTCTAGCTATACCTTTATTCTGCTCCTTCTTTAACAACCCATCACCTGAAGATGAAGACAAAGGATTTGTTTCCATTTCCTTCACGCTCATCTCTCTGGAGGATGACAACAGACGAACAGTCCCACCAGACCACCCTCCAGCCAACATCATCCTGGGTCCATTAATATGATAATAATAATGATGAGTTACATGATGTTTATAACTCCTATTAGCACATCTCATCAATGGCAAGGCTCGTGATGAGAAGGAGAAGGAAGTCTTTTGCAGCATCTTCTTGTAATAGTAGAGCATCGTGGCCGTCCAGAAGGTCTCGGATTTTGGAAAAACATGTGTATTCCACCACATTGGCACGCCCAATTCCATGGAACTCGAACTCAAATCGATGCGGTGGAAATCGGAATCCTCTTATGCATTTATGCAGAAGAATCGCAAATACAGCACGTTAGCTGAGAAAACAGTTATCCTACATACTTGGAGAGCAACAAGGTCTTTTCAGATGATTGAGATTTGATCATGTTGTCATGAATCGCCACAAAGGAGAACTGATATTGCGATCGAATATGGATCTTCTTCTATTACGATAATGAACTTATGGATCAGATCGGAAGATATTTGCGCTACCACTGGATATTATCTAATTCTTCCCCTGGTCTCACGCAAAATGCCATTTTATTGGAACGAGGACAATGTGAAGTGTGTTGTGAGAAAGAACTGGACAAGGAAGCAACTCTTGAAGAATGTCCCAACTGCTCCAGATATGGTGAGATCGTTGATATTATTGGACAAGGAGGAAAGAGAGACTGGGTTAATGCCAATATTCTATACAGGAGACTATTCGCCACCTTGTTTTCTCGAGACCCCATCTCTCTGATTCATGTTCCTTCTACATGTATGGTTGACCATGTAAAACGAAACGAAATCATCCATTTCACTTTCTTCTTGCTGAGAATGATGATTCTTAGCAAACATTACTGTCCGGAGTATTCTGTTGACAACAAACACTGCCTGACAAGAATCCATGCCAAGCGGAGCAGAAAGGGTGGCAAAGGTTGATCTAACGCTTTAGTTCGGTTGCTTATCTATTTACATTATTTGCCTTCCAGGCGAACCATCAGACCTTGCAACTTGTGTTGCAGAGAATCGATCTTTTCTTTGCTTTCTTTCTCCACACTCTCAAGGCGTTGTTGGGCACTCTGCACTTTCGTTTCCCATGCAGACTGATTTCCAAGTAAACCCTTTCTGAGCTCGCGTTGCAGCTCAACTTCCTTCTCAAGATTAACAACCTTATTGCGGAGCAGGTCGCACTGCTTTCTGATCTTTTGTGCTTCATTAGCTAATGACGCCTTGAGCCCAACTCTCCACTCTCTTCTTCGAGAGGATGGGTCTCCAGTAGGAACAATCGGAGTAGGATAAGGAGATGACACTTCTCCTCGTCGAATATCATTCTCGCTTATCCAGGATCTAATTTGCTCGATTTTCGCCTCATAAAAGCTCCGATTCTCTTGCATTCTCCAGGCGAGCAGCTCCTGGTACTGCTGGGATAACGTATGTGCTTTGCTTTGGACAACTTCGTTCTGTCTATTAAATGAGAGAATAGGCTGTTCCCTGCGACGAGAGTAGAGATCAGAGCAAGACAAAGCGGAAGGGCTTGAGCTGTCCTGCTGGGCTGCAGAGTGCTCGACTAATTTCGTCTTGCCTGTTCTACTGCTGTCATTTGATTGGCCCAAGAGGAGGCGATCTACATAGCCTTGTCCTGCAAAATCATAGACAACCTGGTGGACGAGGTGAATGGCATAGGTATGCTGACTACTCTCGTAGTGATCTTCTATGTGTCCACATACCTCACGATCACAACCAATAAATCCACACAACAGACAAAGCCATAGATGGGCTAGGTTAGTACATCCACAGCTTTGGCAGTGCAGACTGTCTTGTGCCTCATGGTCAAAGCGACAGACTGGACACTGCACGCCTTCCAAGTTAGCCAAGCAGGTCAGATGGAAAGTGTGTCCACAAAAGGTAGTGAAGCAATTACTGCTGAGAGAAGGTTTAAATGTCTCCAGACAAAGTGGACACGATAAGAGTATCTCACTCTTATCATCAGGCCCTCCTCTGCCTTCTTCTTCCTGCTCCTGGGATTGATTGAGTAAGAAGGCAGACCAATTGGGGATTACTTCATAATGGTGGTGACTCTGCAAAGTTAATCTCTGGACAACAGAGAGATGACAACGAACACTAAGCAGAGAGGTGAGTACTTTATCCTGATAGTGTTCTAGGAAAGCTGGGAAGACGTCAGCAGGCAGGGAGAAGAGACCGACATAGCGACTGTAGTCTCCCAGGTGACGTAATAACCGGAATGCTCCCATTGACTGCTGATAAAGAGAGAAGAATTGAATAAGTTGACGTGGAATGAGAATGTCTGGGATATGACTGATGCACAATAGTAGGTGACCATCTGTATTATGCAGCTGGCCTTTCTCCAAGCTGTCCCCCACCAGCTCGATGAGTAGCGACTGGCAGCTTTCACTACCATTGCCTGCTAGAGAGGAGGAAGAGGAAGAGGGTGAGAGAAGGCATGGTAGAATGGTGGAGGGACTGCTTTCCATGAGATCGTTCGATTTTCATTCCTCCCTGGTCCTTCCCACTCAACAAAGTTGACGAAATTACTTAGCTAATTGAAAGGAATTACTTAAATCATCTCTGTTCCCCGAACAAAGTCCGTATTTGTGTTAGGAGTATTTTGTCTTGGTTTATGTTACAAAAAATTACATGTCTAGGAAACTAATAGTAAAGTCAGGCTCTCGACTCAATTTACTTCTTCTCCGATAGCTTTTCAGCAGCAAATTCTGTAAAACAACCAAAGCACCATGGCGTTAATATGGTCAATCAAATTCAATACAACAAGCATACTTACTGGGCAGAACAAAAGCGGCAGAGTGGATATCGGAAGTGTAGTAACTGGTTTTCATGCCCTCAGGGACTGGGCGGCTCGCCTTAGAGACATCGACATTGGAGTCGAGAGTGGCCACCATAAACCCGATCTGGCCCGAAGGATAGGTTGGGATCATGGTGTAGGCATATTGTACGCTCTCAAAGAGGCGATCCTTTCTCATGGATTTAATCACTCTCTCAATGAGATCGAGGTGGAGGTAAATGCACTCGCCCTGAGTGGTAAGCACACCTCCAACAGGGTTGAGGATGCGCTGCAGGGAGAGGAAGAACTCAGGCTGAAAGAGCACATCAGCTGGTCCCACGGGGTCGGAAGAATCGCAGATAATCACATCAAAGTACTGCTTGTCCTGTGCTCCAACAACCTTCTCCTCATACCAAGTACGGACATACTTGGCAGCGTCATCGATGACAAGGTTGAGGCGGGAGTCACCGAAGGCTGTGGACAAAGTCTCACGGAAGAAAGTCTTGCCAACTTCAATCACCTAATCATCAACAATAGGTCAGTAAAAGGTCTAACATACTCGAGAAACGTGTACAACAGAAAAGCATTATCATGACATGACACAACACACAGGGACCCTTCAAACGGCACTTCCTTTTATGGCAAGCCTACACAGTCAGCAGTCAGACCACCCTCACATAAACTGCTTCCACCACCCTCTGCAGAAGAGACAAAAGTGACCTTTTTAGCCATTCCTTTGTTCTCCCCCAAGAGAAGAGGTGGAGGACAGTCCAGAAGGAGCGACAGACTGCCTTGTAGATTCAGTAAAAAGCCACGAGCATT
The DNA here is from genome assembly GCA_015146655.1 of Ochromonas danica. Classification (NCBI taxonomy): domain Eukaryota; class Chrysophyceae; order Chromulinales; family Chromulinaceae; genus Ochromonas; species Ochromonas danica. Next base: position 209,213 of record VKHL01000023.1, read on the forward strand.
GATGAATTGTTGTCATCACAAGGGCCCCCAAATTGCAGTATCACAGTTTGTAGAGAAAGTTTTGAGGACGAAGATGATTGGTTTACCTGACGATCAATTTCGCACATGACAATCTCCTCCACAGAAGAGTGCTTGACCACCTCACGCAACACTCCACCATCACCACCTCCAATAATAAGCACACGCTTAGGATTGGGGCAGGCAAAGAGAGGGAGATGAGCAATCATCTCTTGATAGGCGAACTCATCGCGTTCAGTCACTTGGATGACACCATCGAGGATCAAGACGTTGCCATAGGTCTTCGACTTAAAGACAAGGATGTCCTAATGTTGCAAATTAAAGCGGAAGTATTGAGTCAGCGACTTTCTTTCTCCCATCCATAGGAAAGCACTTACTTGGAAGTCAGAGCGACCATTGGCTAAAACCTCATCCACTTCAATTGTGAACTTCTGACCAGGCCACATGGCTTCCTTCTCACTGAACCATCCATCCTTAATCAACTCATGTTGGCTAGAAGAAGGAGTCAACTCGAGCGGCATCTTGCTTTGTGGAATATTGTTTTGATGGTATGCGATGCAATAACAATAATGAATGGCGAGGGATGACGCACAAGGTTGGACAAACAGCTTTTACTTTTGAAAAACACACCTTTCAACACTTCCCAGCACCGGGCACTTCCAATGTCGTTTCAAGATATGTACTTGAAATTCCGAAATTCCGAAAGTCTGAAAAGGTGTGGTTCACAGACCTCAAGATTTGCCAGACTCACCCCCAGTCACAGTCACAGTCAGTCTTGCAAAACACGAAGATTGACCAAGTCAAGTAGACAAGAGATTGATTTTCAAATTTATCCCAAGCTAGCATCTCATCAATATCAGCGATAAGAAAGAGTTTGTTGAAGAGGAACCAAGACATTGAATTACTTGATTCTTCTTGCACAATTACAAAAAGATACGATTTCTTCTTTCAGGTTGGTTAGTTATTGAATTAGATATGTTTTAATATTTGATTTTATCTTATTTCATGTTTTTTGTTTTGATTTGAAAAGATTTGAAAATTAGACCTTCTCTTACTTGCCAATCCTCACCATTCCTACCAGTATAATCCTATTGAATCATGTCAGCATATATGATGCGTGAAGAAAGTGATGACGACTCCTCCGTCGATGATAGTGCGGCACACATACTTGCCATGCCACTGGGTATGCAACCCACACAAGGCTTGGCCAACAAGAATGGCAATAAACCTTGGGTTCCTGCTATTGAAGACCCTAACTACTTCGAAGACCTTCTCCCTGAAGAGATCTATGACTCCTTTTTCACTATCCGTCGCATGGGTTTCATTGCTAACCGCATCATTCGCAAGCTGAATGAGACTAAGCATATTGTCTCCAGCAAGATTCTGGAGAAGCGCAAGAAGCTTAAGGCATTACAACGCAAGCAATTCGAACAACTCTCTCCTGCTGGAGTGGAGTATTTGAAAGTTCTGCTGAAAATGGAAATTGCTGCTTTGAAAAACAACGCACAGGCTGTGGAGGCTGGCTTGAGTCCTTCTCCCAATGTAAAGGCACGCTTAGCTCATTTAGCGGCGGATGCCAATGCCTCTGAAATCCTCAACAAGATCTATGCCACTGACAGCAGTGTTCGTACATTGGATTTCTGGAAATATTTGGCAAATGAGTTTGTCAATAACCCATCATGGATCCCTCGTCGAGTGGTAGACGATCGTCTCTATGATGTAGATCCTGGTTATGCCCCAGAAGAGAAAATCTCTCCTGAGGCCCTGCGATCAGTCTTCTCGCGTCTTCGTATTGAATACACCAAAGCTCTTTTGAAATTCCACTCTGCTCCAAAGGCCTCTTTGACTCCCGAGGGACTCGATGTAGAGTTCTGGGAACGCTACGCGAAACATGACAAAGGGTTATATTATGTTTACTTGCTTTTCAAGGGACGTTCCGAGCAGGATTGTCTCATGGTGGACAGTGCTTTGAGTCGCACAGATTTCGAGCTCGAGCATGTCTTGAGTGCCTACCAAAATGGTGGCAATGGTGCCGAAGGAGGGCCTAGTTTGGGTATGAAGCGAGACCATGCTGCGATGTTGGCTTCTGCCACTGGCTTGGCCTTGGCGGCTGCTCATGAGGATGAGATGTTGATGATGGTGGATACTGAGCACCACCTACCTGGTGCTCTCAGTGGAATGCTTGGTGCAGCCAGCCATGTAGGTGTTCCTACTGGCGCCGGTGGAGCCCCCGTCGGTTCTAGTGGCCTCCAGTTGGTTGGCGAAGAGACTGCATGGCAAGCCCAGGTTCGTAAAGACCGCGCCATCAGCAACTATTACAAGCGTCTTTCCATCAATGCGGATGTGCGTTTTTATCTCGATCTCTTGAACAAGGAGACAACTGGTGAAGCTATGAAGCGCAATATTCGCAACAAAATCAATAACCTTCTCCTGAAGAAAGTGGAGGATCGCTATGATGACCTTAACTTCTAAATCGCCTTGTGTGCGGCAAGAGAACTGTGTGTGTGTCACCCCGAATTATTGTGTTTTGAACGTAAACTAACATTACGTCCTAGTTGTGACCAGAGAAAGGTTCCACCAAAACTGATCGTTTCGTAAAGTGATCTTACAATGGGATCAAGCTTGTGAATAGCATCCACACCATTCTCAGCTGTTGTGACACGACAACCAGTGCTTCGTAAGATGATGGTGGTCATCTTGATGTTAGTGGGGGCGTCATTCACAATGAAGATGTGAATAAGACATGCTATAACAGGTTGTGTGATAATTATCACGCCGTTTCAACAATTTGCTCCAGATGGCCAGAACTCCAAGTGAACTACTGTAGAGTGCAGTTATGACTTTCTGTACACTATGCACTGTAAAGCAGTCTATCTGATATTATATGATATGATATGATGTCAACATATTTTACTTTAAGACAATCCACAACTCTAGACTAGAGCTCAATGCTACAATAAAACAAAATTGAACTCGACCCGCTACTAATGACGATGCAGTATGAAAGGTCGACAATATCCTTCTTATATACAGCAGTATATGAGAATATATATGGGCTATATAGATTAAGCCACTAATCACCTCCTCCATCACCACCACCACCATCTCCCCCTCCATCACCACCACCATCCCCTCCACCATCACCGCCATCTCCCCCTCCATCACAGTCGCCACCATCGAAGCCACCATAACCCCCTCCATCACCGTAGCCTCCATCACAACCAGCAAAATCCCCACCGCCCCCTCCTCCTCCTGAATCAAAAAACCCGTGAATCCCTATGACTTCTTGAAAATCTGTCTGGCCCAAGTCGTCGTACGAAAATTCCCAAGTCGTTTTACGCAAGTTGCCGTCCGTATTGTCATCACCATGGAAATAGTCATCTTCAATGTATAGATCATCACCATCACCATCACCAATGTCTCCATTGTCAGCTTCAGAGTTAGGGCTCAGTAACATTCGCCCGCCTAAGCGCACCGGTTTTGCACACGCCTGACCTTCACTAGTAGGAGAAGGATAAAGCTCCAGTAGAAAGTGCTTCAAGATAAATCTTGTTCTTGGAGAGCCCTCCAATTCCCTTCGAATCACTAACCGATCTCCTTTCTCAAGGCGTGCAAAAAAGTTAACCATAGACTTGTCGAGGTGATTGCTTTGATCCAGTACAATCTGCAGCATTTGATTTTGTTTAAGACTGTAGTTTTTGCGTTTGACAAAGAACAAATCGATGGAGGATATTGTTCGTTCCGATCGCATCGCTGCAAGAGATAATCGAGCGGAGTCGAAATGAAACGCAATGGTAGGCTTCGCTATCACACAGAAAGTGAAAGATACAACAATCTTAGATGGAACATGAATCAACGGAGGCGTTTCAGTCCATTGATAGAGTCCTCCATTAGGCAACGGCCAGGCCCAGACTCGACCGCTTCTCAATACGAAGACAGCCTGTTCCTCGTGCTTCTGCTCCTTCCTGATCATTCTCACAGACTCTTCAAACGGAAGCGTCAAGACCGGAAGTGTATCAGCACCATAGAGATCAAGGCTGAAATTTGTCACAATTATGGCATAGATGTATCTTGTTGAGTTGTTGTTGTTGTGCATGGAGGAGGGAGCGAAAGTGATGTTCATGACAATCTTGAAATAAGATCCTCGCTCAGCTCGAGAGAGAAAATCATCGGTATCCAAGTGCTCGATGGTCACCAAGAAACTCGAAGTATTCAAAGGAAAAATGGGACATGTCTTCTTAATAAATATCGCCCCTCTGTCATGAAGTTGAAGCTCCACCTCTGTATTAGTCACTCCAGCAGATAACAGTCCCTCGACAGTCGCGATGAAACTAATCATCAACTTTCTCGCTTTGCCTAATAGAGGAGGAGTGGTGTAAAGGGTCAGTATTCTTGTTCTTTTGTAATTCCCTCGTAGTACAGTTTTGGGGAAGCGCTGGTGATAGACCACCTTTCGGCTGTAATCCAATGTTGTCCAATCTTCTACTCCACGGAAATTAGGCTGGCCACATGGATATTCAGGATTGCGATTCATTGCCCTACTACACGTGCACCCCATGATTGTTCACTAAAACTGTATCTTTGCTTGGATTTTACTGTATCTTTGCTATTATAATGAGAAAGAAAGAAAGCCTTCTCTGTAGTTATAATCTCCCCAAGATTCATTGGTCTTTTTCAAAAGCCATTTTTTCTTGTTTCCAACCTCTGGCTTCAAGCTTGTCATTCGAATGTTTGGTCATTCTTCCCCATTGCAAAGAGATTCTTCAACATACCGCAGCAGAGTTCCAACACCCGTTCGCAACATTTGGGAATCTAGCATTCTGGACTGCTTTTACGTGGAGTGGACTAGACTATTGACCTTTCTTTCGCAATTTTCTATTCATCCTATTGGTCCTCTATGACAGGTAAGAGTAATAACTTAACTTACAGTAGCATTAGCTTACACAAGAAACTAAACAACTAGGAGGGATTTTAATAAATACGAGAATGATGTAATGTACTGTATATAATAGTGCGGAGGGAAAACTCTGGAAATAACAACTACTAGTACTAATTATGAATGTAAACGCGATAATGAAAGTGTAATATACGAGAAGAAGTTCATCGAACTATAATATACTATTGAAAGCACTCAAAATACGATATGATCAGAGAAAAACTCTTTTGCCACAGTCTGGAATCGATCCAGAGTGAAAGGTTTGGATAGGAACTTATTAACACCAGCACGATAAGCTTCTTGCATGGTGTCCTCATCTGAATTAGCTGATAACCCAATGATAATAACATCTCGTAGGTTAGGATTATAATGACAACGAATACGACGTGTTGCTTCTAGTCCATCCATTACAGGCATTTGTAAATCCATCAAGATGAGATCAATGCGATTGTCTAAAATATTATCTCCCCTCTGAACACGCTCAGATGTGATAGAACGATGGGATTGTTGTTCCTCATAATGAAAGACGTCTCTCATGGAAGGAACCTTATCCGATTGAGAAGTTGTTGACAATCCATGACCAACGCGATCGTCTCGTGGGGATACTACAATGGGATCAAGCTTGTGAATAGCATCCACACCATTCTCAGCTGTTGTGACACGACAACCAATGCGTCGTAAGATGATGGTGGTCATCTTGATAATAGTGGGGGCGTCATCCACTATGAGGACATGAATAGGACAGAAGATGGAAGCAAAGCCAGAGGGGAGACGCATCACTCCCCGCACTGGCGGCGGAATGGTATTACTATTTCGACTGCCACTCTGGGATATGATCTTGTACTCGTCATCATCATTTGTCTTCCTCTCCATACCTGCCAGACTATTAGACGATGGGACAACAACATCATGTTCATTATCATGTAGTCGAGCAGATCCAGATTGCATCATCTCCATGCAATTATCAGCAAGGACAGTCTCATTTCCACTCAAGACATAGTCAGGACGATAAGGTATGGAGAACCAGAAGATGGAGCCTTGTACATCGTCTCGTCGTTGACGGACACCATAGCCGCCTTTGATCGCTTCGATTCTCTTAGCAAGGCTATAGAGGCCAAGGCCTGTACCTCCAGCCATTCGCTGGGTTTGTTGGAAAGGCATAAAGAGACGTGCTCGACTTTCTTTTGTGATCCCAATCCCTTCATCTTCGACTTCGAAGACAAGCTGAGCCTGTGCGTTATCATTGGATTGGAGTGTAGAAAGGGATGTTCGTCCTTCTTCTCCTCCACCTTTCTCCCCATCAACTCCTCTTGCTTCATCACCCTTGTCATTGTCACAGTCTTCTTCATGGTTAAGAACCGCTTCGACTGATTCGAAACACTTGATAGTCAGCACTACGACTCCTTTCATGGAATACTTGACAGCGTTACTAAGCAGACAGAGTATATTCTCTTGTAACCATTGCTTGTCTGTGATAATATGAGAAGCTACCAGATGATCAACAGAGGGATCTACTTGACAATCTAATTTCACCTTGGCTTGAATTGTCTGCATGATAGACAATGGCAGATAAATTGTTTCTAACAAGTCGATGGACTCATTCTTTGGCAATAACTTCATATTGTTATTAGCTTTCGTAGAGTCTAAACAACGATTAATTCCCATCATCATGAAAGTGTGTGTACATTTCATATTCTTCAAACAATCTGTAAACTGTTTGGTAATTGTCAGGAAGACATCCTGTTGGTTAACACTGTTGACAAGATCGGGGAAAATAAGTTGTAACATGTCGATACCATTGCTAAAGGATGCTAAAGGCGTCTTGAGATCATGTGCTACATTAGCAATGGTGTGTCGTAACTCAACGGCATATTCTTGTGCTTGCGATCTCTCCTTCTCGGCTAGGAAGTAATGCATGAGATTGCGCAGATTGAGATCCATCAATGTACCAAAGGTACAAAGCGTCCAGAAGATAAATTGTGTGATGGTAATATCTACATTAGTTGTGAGTAGCATGACAATGACGACAGTGATGGTGTCCAATAAGAAGACCATCCAGACCATCTCAATGGGGATGGAAGAGACGTTGATATAGCAGATGAGAAGCATGAGGTAGATAAAGTAGGATTGACACATTAAGAAGATGTTTGGTACTGGACCAGGATAAGCACATGTCCCCTTGCCAACATGACAAGGTTGTAACAGGTTCATCTTGACGAAAAACAACCAGGCAAACAAGCTGGAGGAAATGAAGAAGATCTTATGGAAGAGATGGACATGCGGGCGTAAAAACCTACCCATCCTTGTCTCTATCCACCAGCCATGATCGATGATGACAATGGCACAACTGGATAGCATAGAGAAAAGCACAAGTGCTATAACAAGTGCAGACAGAATCAAACTTTGCAATCCATGATCTAATGTTTTTTCTTGAATGAGTAATTGGCAGATATAAGGTAGGAAAGAGCAGCCAAAGGAGAGTGTCAGGAGGATATTGGTGATCATTGTTGTGCGATGTTCACTCTGGTAGTGGTAGAAAGCAGCACGTGTCACTTCATCTTCAATCTGACCATACCAATTCAACTTCTGCCAGATATCTTGAAAAGTGATGTGATTTTTGCTTTCCAAAAATCGATCCATTCTATAACTATTAGACTATAGGAATATAATTTCTACAAGTATCAAAAGGAGTATGTTTGGTTTCGATTTCATTGTTTAATGATGAAAACGATGACGTCGCGCGAACAATGCCGTTAAACGAAATGCCGGAAACCGAAAACCGGAAATCGGAAATCGGAAATCGGAAATCGGAAACCGGAAAGTGGTTGACTTGGGATCTTTCCCTTTGCGTCGCCCTCTGCTGTTGTGTGATGAGAAAGCAAGTAGTCGATATACCTTCACCTTTGCCTTTGCCGCTCATTGCCTTGCCTTGTCTTGCAGTGATAGTGGCATAGAATAAGGACAAAATTTTCAAGAGAGAACATATAGCACTATATATTCAACCTTTGCAGCTGAGGTGTTTACGTGAAGAATGAGAGTTTTGTTATTCTTGACCTTCATTGCTATGATGCAATGCTATACCTTGATTCGCAATTCTCCATCCTCTCTTTTCAAAGCAAGATATCATTCTTCTAGAGAAATGCAGCAGAGCCATAACAGTGGAGGGGAAGACTTCTTCTCCAACCAATGCAACCAATTGATGCGCTCTATGGGGGTATTGGTGTTGGCAGTAGGTACCATCACTTCTACCTCTCCTGCTTATGCTACACCATCTAAAGAAGCTAGTAAGCTCTTTGCCCTGGCCGAGGAAGCCATTGACCAGACAGCTCAAGACTACAAGAAAGTCGATCAGGTTTGGTCAGCAACCAAGAAGAACATCCACGACCTCTACCAACAAACGAACCAATACAACAAACAATTCCAAGCTATTGAGACTGATGTACAAACTATTATCACGCGTCTTACTAAGTTAATCACGGTTGGAGAAGAGAGTGTGGTTAAGATCCAGTCAGAATTGGATGCTTTGTCGAAGTCTGTGGCAGAGAAGTATGCTATAGCAGAGTCATCAGCAAATAAGCTAGAAAAGCCTGCTGTCACTGCTAAGTACTTTACTATTGCACAGAATGAGGCGTTGATCTTAGAAGAAGATACGAAAGAGTTGAAAAGTCTACAAGAGATTGTCAATCAACATAAAGCTTTACTCAATCGCTTACAAACTGTCAGTGATCATCTCAATCGTATTAATACTGTCGCTTTAGTTGAAGTAAAGAATGATCAAGATAATGGAGTTCGTGACTTAGTTGATGGTATTGCAAGTAATTTGAAAAGTTGTCGAGATCAACTTAATGAATGTGTTCGTGGTGGACAAGAAGGATTGAATACGTTTAAACGAGGTAGTCATTTCGTCATTTGATTAACAGACTCTGTCTTGTTCAGTGCGTAACATGCTTGTATTCAATGCTATCAAATGTTGTTGTTATTGTTGTTGTGTAGGTGTGACAACGTCAACGAAAGCACAGGAGAAATATGTTTCTGCCCTTCGCTCTCTTGAAAATGAATTAAAGGCTCTAGAGGGAATCGAAGCAACCTTTTCTCAAACTAGTACTAAGTTAGAGAAGGTACTTGATGCTTTGAAAGTCTGGGAAGATCAAAGAAAGCTGACTCTCAAATTGGGCAAATCTCTTGTGGTCTCTTATGCTCAAGAGACAAAGAATATCAACAATCAGATTATCGACCGTGCTACAAACTTCAACAAGGTCTACTCCACTGTCAATAAGTATCAACATCTGAATAATATTAATACCAATAATAATGGAGATAAGAAGGATAAGAAGGTGAGTATAGTGGATCAGATTAAAGAAGTCTATGCCAAACTAGAAAATGCTCAAAAAGATGGAATTCGAGCGGAGAAAATGTTTTTAGCTGCTAAGGCACAAGGTGAAAGAGAAGCAACTGTCTACAAGAAGTTGACAGGTTCAACGGCAACTGTTACAACTACCACCGCCACTACTTCTACCACTACTGCAACTGCCCCAGCTAACGCTCCAAAGGGCGTGAGTAGCAAATAGCCTCCCATCCTCCTCCCTTGAAGAGGTACAGTGAGTACAACAAAAGTATTGAAAACATTCTAAGAAAGGCATGCTATGCTGCTGCATGATGTAAAGTATAACACTAGTTTAGCTCGAGAAGAAGCCTAACTTCCCATTAAGAGCTAGCAAGGCGAATTAAAATTGCAAAACACGATGACTACTATCATCATCATCATCATAAGGGGAATAAATAACAAATCGTTGGTAAGGAATCAAGAATGAACTTCAGATGGAAAGAGCACAAACAACAGGAATGAAGACATCCTCAGCGACTTCTATCTCATCACTGGGACCACCACCATCATGATGATGACCATCTGCTACTATTCCTCCTCCTCCTCCTTCTGGCTCTTCCATGGACTTCTTCACAGTCTCATTGACACTCACCACTCCACTTCTACTGGAGTGACGTAGATCATCTTCAAGGAAATCGATGCGAATAGCCAGCATGGCATAGATCCGCAGCTGTGGATCATTTAGTGTGAGTCGAATATGTTTGGCTAATGCTGGCAGTTGGTCAGAACCATACGGTCGAAAGTGTTCTACATCTTCCACCAATCTATAACAGTGAGAGATCGCTATCAGATAAAACAACATACATGACGTGACCAAAAAGCAGATCATCTCACCTTAGCGTACTTTCCGTGTGTCGATTAGTTACGACAATTTGTGTTTTCTCTCCTGATCGAAGAACTCCTTGAGCAGGTTGTACATCCAACCAAGTTGAACATGCTGAATCACAAACACTAAATCGTAACTTGTACTGACGATGAAGATTCGTAACATGTATTACTTGATGATCGCCTGCATTACTCAATGAACGCAAAGTGATCACCTTGGGCTGATAAGAAAAGTATGACAAATGAGCTAACGACTTCCTATATAGACCACATAGATCTGTTTTAGCCTCATCTTCTCCTTTCTTACTGCTTGACCCTAGAGACAATGTGACCAAAGGGTCTGTCAAGAGAGGCAATGTTTCTTTGATCTTCTGTTCCTCACGTGCTGCCCAATTAACAGCTTTCACTGTGATATTGAGTAATGCACGTACTGGCTTATGATCTGACAGACAGAGTGATGGTATTGAATTGTATTCCATGAGCTCAACTTTCTCATCCACATAGCCACACTCTTCTCGTTTTCGCTTTTGGCGTAGAATGGGACGTAAGTAGGAGGCAGGCAATAAGGAGTCATGTAGCAATTGCTCATCATCATCCTCTTCCTCGTCATCATGGCTTCCACTCACCATAATTGGTCGTGCAATGCTGGGTATGGGCGTACGAGATGGAGTGGGAAGCAGAGGATGATACGATGTAGCAACCGTGCGAGCTATTTCCACAGGAACTGTAAAGCTGCCGGCTCGCTTTGGCTGGGTGGTTACCGTGGCTGATGGAGGAGGTATTGAAGGGAAGAGATCAGCAATCACTGGAGTATCTTCTGCCTCAGCAGACTCAGCTTGTGGAGAGACTGAACCAGCAAGAATAGAATGGGAAGACTCCGCATGGTTAGGGAAATCAGGAAAGCTGACATGTATGCTTTGATCTTCGGTAGTGCTACCACTGGTGGTTGTGGTTGTTGTTGCTACAGTTCCTGTCAGAACTTCCCCTGTTTTTGTTCCTGCTTCAGTTTTGCTGTTACGGGTAGTTGACAATAGATGATTCCACTCTTCACTACGTAGTGATCGTTGTAAGAGAAGCAATGACTGTCTTTTCAGGTAGAGAGAGGTTCGTTGTACTTCTTCTACCTCTTGCTCTACCCAATCTTTCTCATGCTTAGCTCCTTCATTATCAATCCTATTATTCACTCCTCTCATCATCTCTTCATCACCATCGTCTGATAGATCATCATGTGAAATGAGACTGTCTTCATCATCACTGTCCATCACTCCTGTAACATTACGCACAGTCTCTACCAGGCCATCACTGTCATCACTATCACTATCAGCCGTCAGATTGCGAACTGCACGAGAAGAGACAAGCGAACGAGGCGGTTTGTCAGGAAGTTTACTTTCAACGTGTGGGTCCTCCTGTGATGCAATTGAACTGTCTTTTGTCACATCTCGTTCTTCCTTTTCTTCACTACTGCTGTTACTAGTACAAGAAGAATTAGATTCCCGACTGCTATGATTGTCATCATGATCGACTACTTCATTCGTCTCTGTTTCCACCTCTCTAGGCAGTTCGTCATTTTCTGATAGATGTTGTTGCTGTACTACTACTTCTTGTTCCTCTAGATGACTAATATCTTCTACAGATGGCATGCTTTCCACCACAACTACACTCTTTCCTTCTTCATCTTCTTTCCCAGACTCTGCCTTCTCACTAACAGACACTGGATCTTCATTCAACACTAATACCCCATGTCCTTCACCAACAACGTCTTTGGAAGTAGTTTGAGGGACATCAATTGCTGTAACTTCCAACTCATCAACTGAACTGCGCAACTCCTCGGGATCTGCTTGGCTATAAGATTGTGTTTGCAGAGGTGCCACCACTACCTCCGCAGTGGACACATCACTAAGCAACGACACCGCATGATCAGGTAAAACTGCAGGCAAAGGAGGCAGCGGATGATGGCGGACAATACTATTCCTACGTGGTCGAGGCTTGCTACTTGTTCGCCAAAGAATGCGATCACACCAAGCAGGAATGCGCTGTTTCTTCGACACTGTATTGTAGACATTCTTGCCTATTCAAAAACAACACACACACACACACACACACACACACACACACACACACACACACACAATCAGTTATCAATATAGCATAACATAACATGTCAAAGCATCACTCACCTGGAATGAACTGATAAGTTGGTGGAAATGTGAGCATGCCTTCATGGAAATCATGGAAGACTCGCAAGGCTTCTTTCTCGATAGTCAACTGATCCAAGGCAGCAAGAAGGGGGATATCCTCTTTCTCGATGAGGTAATATGCAATATGCAATGGAACTGATTTGTCTAAACGGTAGTTAAGGTCACCTAACCAGATTACTAAGTCATGATCAGTGGCTCGTAACGAGGATGAGGTAGTTGAGTCATGTGAGAGGAAAAAAGATGTAGAGGAAGAGGTTGGTACAGCTGTTGGAACTGTTCCAGTCGAAGCCAAAGGAGGCATTGAAGCCATCGAAGCCGAACCACTGCCTAATGGGACTCCCCCAGATATAGCAGCCATTCCTTCTACAGACACTGCAGACGCCATTGGAGCTGTTGCAGCATCTTGTACAGCAGCTAAAGCATGTGCCATCTTTTTCTTCACTTGTTTCAGATCATTCTTGAGGAGATAGAGAGAGGTGGTATCTATTAGAGGAGGTAACTCTTCACTAATCTTCTTCTCTTGTAAAGCCATTTCTGTTAGGAAAGCTGGATGGTTAAGGATTGCCTCATAGTCAGCATTTCTCTTCTCTACATGTTCCCGATGAGCAGTGAAGTGTGCATTGATGACACAGACAGTACTATCATAGATCTGCCAACGGCTATAAACGGCACCTTTGTTACCTAACACTCCTCCTACACCACGAGGAAGGAAAGAGTGTTGAGCATGTCGTACTTGGCTTCGTAATGATCGCTTAATAAACACTAGTAAACCAAGACCAACCATGTTATGTTTATCTAATAGAACGTATTCTTCTTGATCTTCATCGCAATAGTCTATCACCCACCACAAGAAAACACCATTAGAGACAGACAAAAGAAGAGTAGTGCAGTGATTAGACTTGCCATTCAATGCCTTGTCCAGGATTTGCTGCCAGATGGAGAGTTGCTCCAAACTTTTCTGTCCGCCCAACACGTTGCTGGTGGACAATTCCACCATTTCTTGTAGACCCACTATGACCAGGTCAGGGTAGACATCGTTCTCAGAGATTCCACTATTGCTATTACTATTGTCATTCCCACCACCACCACCAGTTGAAGATGATGAGGAAGAAGTCGATGATGATGACGATGATGATGAAGTTGTGCTTTGTGTTGGTTGTGGCATAGTAGCTTCTAATACAGCAGCGGAAGAGCAGAGGAGAGGATTGGCCAATGATGTCATTGGTATGGCATTAGCAGTGGCCGTGCTAGTGGTGGTGGTGACCTCCACTTGAGAGGGTCTGCTGGTTGTGATGGTGTCCTTCTCAAGAGATCGACAAGGCATTCCCAGCAGCTGCCTTCGAAGACCATAACTACTTGTGTCAAATCTTCCATTGACATTCCATGTCACTGCTATAGCACGTAATTGATGTAAATTCACAAAGGATTCCATTTTTTTCTTCGTTGAATCATTCCGTTCTCATCATCACATCACTGCGCTAGATCTTATTGGGCTAGGCCAGAATCTGGGAGGATAGGATTTCTGTATATCTGTGTTTTTGAATTTCTGGATTTTCGGGTTGCCACCCGTTGATAGTGGTCGTTTCGTTTTTAGTCATGCACCCCATGATGACCACCTGCCACACTGTACGTCTAGATCAGTGCCGTATAGTAATTACAGTGAGGAAAAATTGGCCTTGCTTGTCTTTTGAAGAATATTCCCTATAGCTAAATTAATCGATATGCAGTCACAAGGACAGCCTGTGACGGCCATCGCTTATCCGTTGGATCATTCTCTCCAATCTTCTTCTATGGGACCACCACCTCCGGGCATGTCTGGGAATAGTAATAGTAACAACCAGGATGCTCTTGACATCTCTGCTATCTTAACCTCTTCACAGGAGTCTATTGACATGGGTGAAAATTTCTTTTCTCAGGTAGAATATCTCACTATTTCATACTACAAACATCAAAACGTAATGACCATGTTTTCCAATACTGCTTTTTAGTTGGATTCTATGATAGCTGCTGTGAAAGTTGAAAGCCATGCTTTATTCTCTGTTAAAGAGAAGCTGCAAGAAATGGACACTCTTCGTGATCAACTCGTGGCGGTCAACAAGCGCATGGTGGAGTTAGAGCAGTCCAACCTCAACCTCAAACAGGTTCTCATTCAAGAGCAACAGAATATTTCTGAACTTAGGAAGCAAAAGACTGAGGTAACACATATTCTTCTTCTCTCTTTCTGATTGTTTCGTCTAATCCTATGAATTGCAGGCGGACTCTCAAGCGATTGCTTTGCGTCAAGAAGTCAATCGATACAAAGAAGCCCTTTCCAAAGAGAGAAATTCTAAAAATCAGCTAGGTGCTGAGATTGCTCAATTGAGAGATCATATTGCTAAATTAGAGAAGAGTAACGAAAATCTAGATCGTGATTCCAAGGCATTGCCAGGATTAATGGAGTCGAATGAGATTTTGAAGAATGACTTGGCAAGCTTGCGAAATCGCTATAAAGATGAAATGCAGCATTATGTGAGTCAAATTAAGCTGCTACAAGGTCAAGCGGCTGATGGAGACATGCTGCGAAAGGAGATGCGCACGCTGGGGATGCGCTTGGTCGAAGTGGCTTCAAACAGTCAAATGCAAAATAGCCAACTTATCCAAGGTTATAACGCCTCTACTGGTGGGAAGTTTCCGCCGAGTTTTAGTATGAGTCCTCAGAGGGCAATGAGCAATATGACCATGAATACGCATGCTGTTTCCTATGATAGTGCGCATCAAGCGGGAGGAGAATCTCATTCTGGATTTGAGAGTGAGAATGAAGATTTTGATGATGGCTACGACGATGACAATGGCACGGTTGGCACTCACGATACTCATCGTACTGCTTCTTCGTATCAGGATGGATCTTACCAGGAGATCGAAGAGAACTTGGAAGGTCGGTCGGTAGCTGGTGGGCATGTACACAAAGTTCGTCAGCAGGTAGTGCGTCAACATGTTGCTTACAACCAAGGTCAGCAACCACAGCCAGTCTCTCAGTATTACGTGAATAGCAATCAACAGGGTTCTATCAAAGCTGGACAGAAGGCAAAGCCACGCAAAAGGCGTTCATTGCAACATGCTCCACAGTTGTATGAAAATGGCGTTCAATCTGGCAATGTTGTGCGGCTGACAAGTAACCTTTCTCTCCCGAAGATTTGAGTGAATTGAGTGTGGTCATTTTTATTTTTTTGGCAGTAATGGATTGGTGCTTGTGCTCATGTGGTACGGTTAGTGGTTCATGAATGCATAGGTGCACACAAAGCAGATTGTCAACTTGTCTATACGTAAAAGCCAAATCGCAATTCTTGTAATGGCAGATTAGATAAACCTTTAGTATTTGTATATGTGCCAGCAGCGGATTGTTATTTTTCTCTGCTGTTCTTTCCTTGCTGTGTTGCTTAAATTGTTTGTTTCTTTGTTTGTATGTCTGTTGCTTTTCGTTGTCGTCTATGTGCAAGTGAGTGTTGCATGATGGTTTGCAAGTGCATGGTATAGCTTGAAATACGTTGATCAACATGCGGTCTCTTGTGACCTGCAAACATTGTATTCGCAGAATTTGTTGATTTTCGGTAGTAAGTAGCAAGTCTGAAAGGATTGTAGATTGACAAATTAAGAATACCAAGCTATATTTGCAACAATAACTTATTTCATAATAGTAGCTATCTAGCAGGATGATGGACAAGTATCCTCACGGACACATAAAAAGAAACTAAGGGTGGAAGTTGCACTTGAAGTTGAGCAATAGTTTTATTTCCACAACAAGTTGATTCTATTCCTATTGCTCTGTCCGTTTTGGTCCGTTGGGCCCACAAGCAGAACACCCTTGCGGAATTTGAATTTGCGCGTGAACCCCACCACCTCTGCTGCCCGCCTGCAATGCTTGTGGTTGACGTAACCTTCAAGAAGAAAAGAAACAATAACAGCTCAGAGAATAGTGCCGTAGTATAGGACAGTGAGCTTTTCTTATTCTTCTTTCGTCCTCCTCTCTATCTACGTACTACTATGCTCCATGAGTGATGTCAATAGCGATACGCTTTCTTTATTATCTTCAACTTCTTCCTCTTTCCCAACAGAGGAAGATTTGACCATATTGGATGACTTGATCAATCAAACGGATCAAACTACCCGCTATAGTTTCAATTTCTCTACTGGAGATTTCTCTTATGGTGCTACTAATTCTGACTCGAGTGATGGGTAAGAAATCCAATTATTTTTCATGTATATCGTCATCTCATATTATTCCAAACAATAGGAAACAAGTGGGAAAAGTTAAACGAAAAAGAAAGCCTGTCTCACCCTTTTGTAAAAATGGTCAACGAGCTAGTATGTATATAAATAAGCCAAGAATTTTCAAGAATGATATTAGAAGGCAGTATATGGACATGTATGCCAACGTCTACAATGCGTGGAACAAGGACTTCCTCACTTCCTACATTACCAGCATGTTTCGACCTAGTGCAACCTATACATCTACTGAAGTTGGTAGGGTCATTATTGCTATACTATTGATAACGCAATGACCAATGTCTGATTTGGCATGTGCACTGACTTGTTGTTAGATTTCCGGTCCGGCAAGTTGACCACAGTGCGGGCGCTCACTTCGGCTGGAGCCTATCTGGAAACACTCTGCGAACAGTTTACTATGCATCCTGACGCTGTATTCAAGCTGACCGCCGTGCAACTCCTTGTGCGATCTGATCAAACAGCAGTGGTCATGGGTGACTTCATTATGTCCGGCACTCGTATTGTCAAGCTGACTAATGCTGAAGATATGGAACAGAAGACAAGTAAGCAAGCGAGTAAGGATAGTGGTGGTAATAATATAGACTATATTCAATCGTGCGAGAGTAACTCTATCAGCGGAGATTCTGCTGATGAAGAAGTGCAATCACAAACATCTACACCTGAAGAGAACATCGCCTCTCAAGCAACGGGCTACCTCAAAACCATCCAGGAAGCATCCAGTCCAAATACCATTCTTAAACCTTTCCTTATCGACGGAACGTTGAAGCTACATATAGACAATGAAAAGAAGATCTTTCATGTTGAATTCTTCTATAATTGGAACAAGCCCATCCAATCTTTGAACAATGATATCCGCAATAGCAGCTCGTCTGATGAACTGCTTTGATTTCTCACCGTCCTTTCTTCATCTTCTATTCACACTCTTTTATTCTTGCTTCTTATCAGACAACTCTAAACAGTCATAGCTTGCTTAATTATCTACGAAATTAGCTGTAGTGATTCTGCAGGCGTTTTTGTCTATTTTGCTTTGATGTACATGATCTTGCTAGTTTGATGGTGAAAATCCTGATACTATATACGGATTTGGGAAAGCTTACCTTTCCTACCTTATCTTTGCCACAAGTTAATCAATTTAACTCAATTGTTAGGCACTTGCTTTTGTGGTTTTGTGGTAGAAGAGTCCATTCCAGTCTCATCGCAATCTTACAAAACGGCTTTATTGTTGTCAACACACATTTATCTTTACCAGATTACAAACCACTCATACATCGCAAACCCAGCGACGCACCAAAGCTGACACTGAGACGACACCCTCCAACCTTTCGTCAATCGAAACAAGAAGTGGAATCAGAAGTATTGCCGTTCCTAAGAACACGACTCCAATTCCCATTCCAATCCCTATCCCAGTCCATACTCCATCAAGTATCGTCGCTGCTCGATCAGCAGTAGGGTATATCTTCCTTTGATTGGGTTGATTCTTCTTGGATGGGTTGGTAGTTGACGGCTGTTTCAAAGAAGAAGAAGCAGGTAGAATGTCTGGCTCAATATTAGTAGTGTAAGCAGAAGCAGCATTAATGACAGAATCAACGATGGACGAGACAGAGGCCATTGCCCCCACCCCAGCCTCCATACAAGCCAAGACTTTGTCCACTGGATCAATCACTTGCCAACCCCAAGAACGCAACTTAGAAAGTGCCTCATTGGTTGAAGGATGTTCCCACATCATAGTATTCATGGCAGGACAGATATAACAAGGTTTCTTGAAATCCCACGCTCTCATTACATTGAGCACAAGATTGTCACTAATCCCACACGCGGCCTTTCCTAATAAACTAGCAGAAGCAGGTGCTACCACAAAGATATCCGCCCATTTACGTAATTCGATATGAAGTACAGCATTTCCAAGTTTCTCCCACATTGCCCATTCGTCAGCATCTTGAAGTAGAACATCAAATCCACCCATTGCTTGGAATTCTTCCCAAATAGAAGGATTATAAGCCTGGGCTTTCTCAAGAAAGAAATATGCTTTCCCTGAGCATACAATAAGAACATTGTAATCTCTTTTCATCAGCTCCACAGCTAGTTCGGGGATCTTGAGGGTCGCCACTGATCCTGAACATCCCAGTAGACAATTTTTCTTCACAGGTTGATTAGAGTCACCGCTTTCCTTGGAGGGAAAGCATCTTGTTAATGCTTTCTTAGCAGAGAAGACAGGTGCTTTGCCTTCCATTGTCAATATGCTTGCTTCACTTTCTCTTCAATCTGCCTTGTTGTGAAGAGAGTCACAGCGTGGAATAGCGTGGAATAGCATGGAAGAATGCTGGTTTTGGAAAAACACGCTAAAATGGAGACTTTTGACTGAAAAACAACGATTTGATATCCTCCCAGAGAAACAAGATTAACGGATGGGTTCTCTTCTTTATTTCTTTTTCTGGCATCTTTGATCGAGTTGCATAACAATAACATGTATAGCCATAAGAGTAATTGTATCGAAATGGATTGGTTAATCTTGATTTTGAAGTGTTCGTTGAACAAACCTTGTGAAGAAGTTTTCGTGTGTGCTTTGACTGATCACAGTCTGTTTTGAACTCATTGTGTTTATGTACTCATTGTATACTTCTATTCAGTTTCTGTTTTGCGAAATGAATGCTAACTAGTTGTGTGGAAAGTTAGATAGGTTATCGGGTTACTTAATTTATTATTGCGAATAGATGTTGCGGCACATCGGTTGATTATTTGCGTCGAGAATATAATCCACATGATAAAACCACAAAAGCAGTCAAATTCAATTTCAACGAAGATTCAAAAATGAAGAGAGAGCGAGATATTTAGTGTGCTTGACAGAGCGAGAAATAGATAACCTGAGGCGATCTGAAGACCTCGTCATCAAGGAGGTCAGAGGCTATCGTGATGTCTTCCAGACTGCATTGACAGTTGACAGCGGTATAGTTGATCAGTTTCATCTCATCCACCACATCCTGCGCTACATCATGGAGCATATCATACCCCAAGTAACGCAGTCTTCTGATAAGAATAGGATCGGGGTGATATGACTCATAGTGAATGAGGCAGGGCCAAGAAGCATCTAGACCCACATGCTCTTCCTCCTCCAACCCATGATTTTGGCAAACCAGACCGTCAGACCAGCTGTGACGAGATATTGAAGGGTAAGGAAAGAGATAGGCACTATGAAGTACTTCTTCTTGAAGGGTGCGCGTCTCGTAGAATTCCAACGCGCTGAGAATCACTTCGTCGTCCATGCCCTCAATGTCAGTCTTCAATAGACGCAGTGAAGAAGGCAAGTCCGATTGCAGGGAATGCACATAACTCCAGAGAAGGTCTTCAATAGCAACAAGCGGGACTTCTTGCCTTCTCAAGATACTGTAAGATTGGTTGGCAAAAACAATGCCAGAAAGGAGAGTGTCTGCTGGAGTTGTCAAGGACGAACTTCCTTTCAAATGATGGGGCATGTTTGATCGAGAGATAATTGATTCTGGAATGAAATAAATAAAGTCAGCGACCTGGGTATGGTGCGAGGCTTTGACTGCGGTGGCCACCTTGAGACTGTCTCGCAGGTTGGGCAGCTTACGGAGATAGTTGGAGAGCGCCTCCACAGAGACACCTCGGATGATCTTACTGGGGTGCTTAGATAGGTAAGCGTCCGCTCGCTGGATGCAGGTGTCAAAGTTGCTGGTGCCAATCTCCAGATAGTCCAGCTTGCATGATGTCTGATGACCCAAAGACATTTCACATGGCCGAGGGTAATAAGCAGGCAGACCCATTACAGGGGCATCCTCGTTCATGAGAAACATCAATTCAATATCCTTTCTAAGGAGAATAGGAAGATGTTCTTCTTCTACAGCGTGAACTGTCCAGGTTAATGTGAGGAATTTGATATCTCTGCTGACATTGAGAGGAAAGTTGTTAAAGACTTTGACAAGGGGACCACCGGAGACCACTGTATCAAACAAAACAATGGTATTATTTCCATGGTGTAGACGGAATCGATAAGTTCCATTGCTTTCCCCATGAAAGAGGAAGATCGTGTGGTGAGGATAAAAGCAAGTTTGCTCCGTGCAACTCAAAGGATAGAAGGTATCCTTATCTCTAGGAACCACCAAATCCAAACGAACATCAGCTAGAACAATTAGAAATAAGCAAGAAATGAAAGCCAAGCAGCACCACACCACTCTCATTTCAAACACTTTCTGGGATTAGATTCCTCACAATCATCAATCCACCACATCCACAAGAATTGAGTAATTCATTAATTATAATCTATGGAATTACATAAATAAGAGAGCAGAGAAAATCGATGCAGGCAGTGGGTGGAGAATCTCACAGACATAATAAATAAGGTAGACAAGTATCTTATTACAATAAAAAATACTCTATCACCTATTCTCATATCTAGATTAAAGTATAGACATATTAGATTTTCTATCTTATTTTAGAGATACAGTTAGAAAGATTGTCTCTTTTTTTTCAGTGCATGATAAGAAGCTGAAAAGTAGAAGAAGAAGTGTGAAAGATACGCCTTAGTCTAGTCTCTCAGTCAGCGTCAGCAGCAGTCATTCCTAAGACACAATCGAATTGCTTGCAGTACAAGAGATGGGCAAGAGTAAGAAAAGTAAGTCCTTGCTTGACCTTTTCAATCTCCTCTCTTCCACGCTTCCATCACATCATTCATTCTTCATGTTGTGGTACCTATAGATACGAATGAAGAGGATACTTCTGGATGTCCTGTGATGGAAGGAATCTTAAAGAAGAAAAACTCACATGGCGTATGGAAAGATCGATATTGTCTCTTTAGTAATGCTTATTTCCTGACCTATAAACCAAAAGGGAAGAAGCCGTCGTCTGAATTGAAAGAAAGTATTCACTTGAAAGATGCCGAGGAAGTTTCCATCAAAGGAGACACTATGACTCTTTCTTTACGTAATGGAGATATCCTTCTCTTTCAAGGTGCTAATTTGAAAGATTGGTGTTATGCTTTGGATGTTCGTATGAATTGGGCTTATGATCAATATCAACGTAGTTTGGAAAAGACTGGTGGTAGTAGTGGTGATGTCCATATCTCTGGTTGGCTCATGAAGAAAAGTCATAACAAGTATCAAGGTTTCCAGGTATGATTTTCTTTATCACTTATTCGTCATGAACGTCGGCTGACTGATATTGTCTTCGATAGGATCGCTTTGTGAAAGTGGAAGGTAATTTTCTGCGCTATTACAAAAGGGAACAAGACACTGAAGAGTTAGGTAGTACAGATCTTTCTTCTGTATCATCTGTACGGCCTTACGATCAGTCATCTGATTGTCGAATCTTTGAAGTCCAAGAAGCCGAACGCACATTCATATTCCAAGCCAGCAATGCCAAAGAAATGATGCACTGGATTCAAACACTTGAGGACGTGCGTAGTGCAATATTGAACAGCCATCAACAGGCGGCTCAAGCGCAGATGATGGCGGAGACACCTGCCAGTATTCGTGCCTTCGACGAACTTGGTGAAGAAAAATATGCAGCAAAGGCACAAGAAGAGTTGGAGGAACTATACCCTGAAGATGAAACGATGACTATACGTGAACATGTTGATGGGGCTGGGCAGTTGTTGAGTTATTTGAATGATCTTGTTCCAGAAGTTCAAAAGTGTGCTCGTCGTCCAGCTCGATACGATGTTCTTGCATTGACGATGACTTTAGTCAATAATGTTATCAGCAAGAGATTTTTCACATTTC
The DNA here is from genome assembly GCA_015146655.1 of Ochromonas danica. NCBI lineage: Eukaryota > Chrysophyceae > Chromulinales > Chromulinaceae > Ochromonas > Ochromonas danica. Next base: position 231,572 of record VKHL01000023.1, read on the forward strand.
TTCCTAACTCTTTTCAAGCAGAGAAGGACAACTATGAACGGTCTGAGTTGTTGGAACTTGCTTCTCTTGGTGATTTGCATGTTATCATTGATTGGTTGACAAACTACCAAAAGAAGTTGAAGATGATCCGCTGCCCCGTATATAATCAGCGTGATACAAGCAATCCTCCCATCACAGCAGCTGCTTGCTTGTCTACAACCTATCTTACTCCAAAATCTTGTGAAGCTTTCGACGTTCTTCCAGTTGTTTGTAAATTGTATGTTTACGGTGGCTCGACAGGAGCTAAAGGTGGAGCTGCTGCACACCTTTATGATCATTGTATGAAAGTATGGGATTCTGTTGTTTCAAATCCTGAAGAGATGCTCCAGCGTCGAAATGATGGCTCATTCTATACTCATGCACCGATCGATATGTGGGAAGCAATCAATCAGCACATCGCTCTGGCTACGGCAACCAAAAGCCCTATTTTGCATGTGATGGTAGCCGATAAAGTTGTCACATCATTGAATAATGTATTTAATATGATTATTCAATATGTGAATACATTGGATACGTCTCAGCGACCGGAGTTGCGTGAAATTGAATTGGAGTACATTTCTGCTCTGGCCAACGACACAGCTCTGCACATTGAGGAAGTAATTGAACTCATTGAGAACTTCACTATCGCCGAGATTCGTGAACGAATAGATGAGATTTTTGATCCTTTAACTACGAACTTGGTCAATTGTGGTCAAGCTTGCTTAAAACGCCTAGCTCGTTTGGTTATGTCAGATGTGCAGGGCTCGTTGGATGCCGTGTTTACTGAAGATTGGCTTGAAGGAAATCAAATGCATGTAGCAACTGCAACGATTTCTGATTATATGAATGATTTTGAAGAGTATCTTGTGACGTTCTGGGCTGATAAATTTGTTCATACTATATTGGAGGAGGTTATTTTAACTTACACTCGCTCAGTTATTTTCAAAACTAAGAAGTCGCCTGCTCCAACAAATGCGCCTCCCGTAGTACCTACCTCTTCGATCAATTCTTCGCCTTCTTCTCCTGCTCCTGGAGGGTTCATGTCGTTCTTCTCCAGAACCAAGCAGACTATTCAAAGCATTGCTCCTATTATTCCTGTTGCTCCTCTTCATGTTCCCGTTGATGCAGAGAGTATTGGTAGATTGGCTCAGGACGTAAATATTCTCAATGCATTCTTTAGTCAGAAGACTTCCCAACAAACTGCCACGGAATTTTTGGAGATTATAAATGAAGTTTCCCTTATGATGTTTCTTGATCTCGCAGGAATCATCAAACATGTGGCGCTGCGCATATCAGAGTATCCATCTGCTGCTCAGGCGATTCGCGAAGTTGCTATTGCTGTCATGCGAATGCGTCCAAATGATTTCAATAAATCTGATGTAGATATTCTTCTTGAACACGTGCAACCGGTCATAGATGCAGCTCCTGCTGATGCCCGCTTGAAGGAAGTTGAAGGCGTTGTGGAGGGGAGATTAGGTCTCCTCTACATTGATGTTGTCCCGAAGTCCATCCTCAATGCTCCTAGTCCGATTACTCTTGCTCATAGACTGAAAATGATGAGCAATATACCGTTATTTGGAGGAGGTGCGCCACAGCGGGACGAAGAAGACGATATCGATGAAAATGCAGATGAAGATGTGCGAGACAGAGAAGGTTCAATCGTCGAAAATGCCGCGGCAACCAATCACGCCTTGCTGAACGAAGTGATGGAAGTTCTCAACCAACAGGAAGAGGCTGAAGCTGCTGAAATCGAGCAACGTGAGCAAGCAGCTGCTGAAGAAGAGATGGCCAAACATCGTATTGGCATGCTATCGTATCAAGGCTATCTTGAAAAGAAGTCTCCAGCACATAATTTGTGGCAGAGACGATTCTTCAAAATTCAAACTCGTGAGACTGGAAATCCCAATAAGCCTTATCTATACTTTCTAATATGGTATAAAAAAGAAGGTGGTGCTGCAATTAAATCTCTGGAAGTTGACAAAATTGGTTCTTTATCCATCTCCCAATGCTCTCGGTCGCTGCTCTATATCCCCCCTCCTGACAATAGGGCTGGTTTGTGGCTACAAAGTGAAGCTGGAGTATGTCCTTATAGCATAGCAGTTAGTGCTGTGGAAAGTTCGGAAGACGACAAAGGAGCTAAGCTGGTGGGATCAGAGTTTTTTGTTTTCAACGTTGTTCAGACGGATGGAAAAGAGCACACCCTTCGAGGGATGAAAATTGATCGCATCATCAAGTGGATCAATATAATTGCTCAGGTAACAAGATATGCATTATTATTGTGTTTTATTGAATCTGTTAATCGGTTTGCGTGCTAGGCTGGTGGTTTAGCTTACGATGCCAAAACCAAGAATTGGAATCGAACTGTGGTGGACTACTATGAGCAGCTTGCTAGTGATCGTGCTTCCCAGCCTTCATTCATGACAGTTGCCTCAACACCTCTCCCTCGTCCAAGATCTACTCGCTCTCTATCCTCTGCAAGTAGCAGCCACAGTGGCGGACCAGCGCAGCTAGATAGCGATCAAGCTGCAGCCCTTATCCAAGCAGCTCGCGTGCAAGAAAGGGAGCGATTGAACAGCCGAACTCGTAGTGTCAGTCAAGAAGAGGTCGTATCTGCCTCGCCAAGAAGCCATCGAATCAATAGCGAAGCTGTCCCAGATGAAGATAGCATCGGTGATCAAACTGCAAAGGAAAAAGAACGACAAGCCAAGGAGGAGAAGCTTCGGAAAGAAAAGGAACTTCTGAGAAAAAAGTTGCAGGAGGAACAACAATTGGAGCAAGGCGTGCCTTCCTCTCCGTTACCTCCACCTCCGCAGTCTCCTAATCAACCAACTCCCGAAGGCTCTTTCTCCAATCCTATTTTGATCACTCGAGCCAACAGCTCATCGAGAGTTCTCACTACTTCGGTCAGCACATCTAATCCTCTTCTTCGTGCTCGAGAAAGCTCTGTTGGAAGCAGCAATGATTCCACTGCACTTGCTCTACAATCAACGGAAGATCGTGGTAGTCTGGCGAGCGTGCCTTCTGCCCCGTCGACCTCTCCAGGCCCTCCTTCTGGTTCAAGTACGCCAACTAGGCCTGTTTCTTTCAAAAAGTCTCCTGCAATGAAGAGAGCGGCCAATCGTCGCTTGAAGGCAAAAGGTGCTGCTGGAGGCGATAAGGATGGAGGTGAGTTTTTAGAGGAGCGTCCAAGCGAGATCATGGAGGAGCGACCGAGTGAAATTTTGGAAGAGGAAAAGGTGGAGGTAACTGCTCGGACAACTGCTCCTCCTCTAGTCACAGCAACGAGTGTCAGCACGGTGGATCTCGAACGTGAGACTGTGGACCTTTCACATCGCAGTTATGCCCACAGTGAGATTCGTCCTGTTCAGACTTCAATTGTTTCTCCTAAACACAGTCGCATTGCCGAAGATCTTCTGGAAGATGTCCCATCCGCTTCGAGCTCAATCGTCTCGGTAGATCTTGACGAAACCCACAACCCGATGCAAAACAAGAAGAGTACAAATTCTCAGCGTGTTTCTTTCGCTGATGGAGTCAAGCGAGAAGATGGAAAGCCAGTTCAAAGTATGGAGGTATCTCAAAGCAAAACTGACTCGAAGGGAGGGCCATGTGATTGCTGCCTCATTGCCTAATTGACGAGAAATAGATATGCCAAATGATAATATACTGTGGTAAGACGTGTTAGTTATCAGATCAGGCTGGTTTTATAAAACTAAATTATCAAGAAAACATTGCTAGTTGACTGGAAGAGGACATTAGTTACTTACAAAACCTCCAGCAAAGCTTTCGCTTTCTGGCAGAGGATCATTATAACAACAACCTGAACATCATATCTCGTGCGCAGAGAGAGGGAGGTCGTCCAGGGACTTAACCCCTCCGAGAATCACGAGATCTGTGCTCATCACGAGGTCTGCGGTCACCACCGCGGAATCTCTGGTCGTCTCTAGCACGCTGCAATCTCTCGGCAGGGAAAGGAACACCATTAGGACCAGTGACCTTCAAGGCGGTCTTCTTGCCGCCTCTGGCCTCATCGACGGTCATGTCGAACTCGACGGGCTCATTCTCTGATCAGAACATACAAAAATTGTCATAATAAGGAACCTCATCTAGAAGATAGAAGGTCCCAACCAAGAAGAGAACGGAAGCCATCGCTCTGAATTTCGGACTGATGAACGAAGACGTCTTGTCCATCACCACCATCGAGGAAGCCGTAGCCCTTCTTGTGATCAAACCACTTCACGGTACCAGCATAACGACCAACATGGCCATTAGAGGTGGATAAAAAACGAGTACCAGCGATGGTAGTCTTGAGAGAATTTCTGACGATGGTGGAGAACATCTTTCTTGGTTGTTGATTTTGTTGTTGAAATGTGATTGCCGTCAATGCTGTGGTTCGGGCCCTGTGGCGACTTTTCTCTCTCGTAAAGTGAGGTTGAAAGGCCAATAATCAGGGTTGGGTTACTTTGGTTGAATCTGTTGAACAGAGGTGTGGTGGTGGCGACAACACACCCAAGGCGGGCTTCCCCGCGCAATAACAAGAACTGCGCCACACAACAACGAAGAAGAGACAACGGTAGCGCTGCGTAGAGGTTGGAAATCAGCGACCAGTGTACTAGATCAGATCATAATCGTTGCGGCTGACAAAACTACCAAACATGGACAGTAGCTGAAAAAAGGGACTAAAGATTGATGAATGTCCAATAAATGGAATCTCATAGAATAGAAGGTCTAAACATCCAAAAACAAGTCTCACTTGATTTAGAATATTTCATACAGTAAAGGCACTAACAATCTGAAGAGAATTTAATTCTCAGTAGCTGCAGGAGCAGGAGTAGCAGGAGCTGCTGGAGTAGCAGGTCGAGTACTAGCCGTCCGTCTCTTCTTGTCATTAGACAGAACATTCACACTAGCACCAGCTGGAACAGTGATCCTAAGATTAAGCACATCATGATCCTTGAAACTCTTTGTAAATACAGAGACAAACTTGTTCCAAGAAGGAGGAGAACGTTCAGAATGTACACGTTGAATGAGTTGACCTTTTGGACCTTCACCACAGCAGAGAGTCATCATCAAAGTCTCCAGACTATGATAGCACAGAGTAAGTCTTACCAGTGACATTAAAAGCTTTAGGGTTGCCCTTCTCCGTAGCGGTATCAGGCACGAACTCGACGGCATCACCAGCTGTACAGGCCAACAATGAGACAAGACATTAAAGTGAGGAAGATCACCCACCTGCTAATATCTTAGGACCTATGCCCACGATGCTAGAGTGATGGACAAAATAGTCGTTATCTTGTACAGTGATAAAGCCATAGCCTTTCGCTGAGTCATACCACTTTACCACTCCGGCCTCTTTCTTCACCTCAGAGGAGAGAAAGCGGCGAATAGATGAAGAGGAGGAAGGTAACCTGAAAGAACGAAGAGCAAACATGGTATAGAAAGCACGTTGTTGCTAGAGGAAAGGAAGAAGAACACTATTGTTCCAATCGAAACCTGGAAACCAAACCTCACACACAAGAACAGAGAGAGTGGTGGTTTACTATTATTGCCATGCGAGGGGCTATTCTGGTTATTATCATGCGCGGCAACTTCTCATTTGTTCGTCTACTGTACAGTGTACTGTAACAACTGTTCGAAGTGTATATACAATGGTTTAGACTAGTACCAACAAGGGTAGTTAATAGACTAGCTACAAAGATTGTCAGGTCTATAGGAAGAAATTGCCTTTTGTTTATATCACATCTTAAGCTTAATGTCTCACTTATCAACTCATCCCCATTAAATTGCCGATAACTACTTACTCACAGATATTCATAGCAAAGGATGGAAGACACGTAGTAAAGAGAGGAGAGACCCGAAGGCTATCAAGGAGAGCCCTGATGACCACTAAAGTAACAATAAGATATATACAAGGGAGAGAGCGAGAAGGATGGAGAAACACACACCATACTATAGAGCAGATCGTTGTCTAGTAAATTAACGAGAGCATTGCCATAACCTCAAAAGTACTGACCAAGAAGATGAAAGAACCATCAACCGACATCAGAGTGAAGCCACTGCTCAACAAAACAACCTCACTCAATTAAAAAGACAGACACAGACACACACTCATCACAGACTTTATCACACAGCAGTAGTTCAACACACAACAGAGAAATATACACCAAAGACAGCAACAAGACAGCCAATGGTTGGCTCTAAGTTCTGCTGCTCATATGCAATAATGATACATCTCTCTAACCTCTTGCTACACAGCATTTTTATATCTTGTAACAATTTTATGCTTTATCTGTAACATTGTAGCATTGCGAACATCATAAATCGCAGTGGTATTATCATGACTGGTATATCATCCAGCAGAGCACTTGGGTGTGCTTAGATATCTATTTACAAGGTGTTCTCGAGAGAAAGATATGTCATCCTTCAATTCATTTTCAATTGATTGATTGATTGGAAGGAGTGTATGAGAAATAACATATAACAGGGACAGGAAGGATGATAAGAAGGATGACAATAAGTTGGTTTGAGAAGGGTTAGCATCAGCACTGTAGCGAATGGAAGAGATAAAAGGAAAAAGAATGAGACACAAGTTAAACCCGAAACCAACTGACAATGCGCTATAAGAGAAAGATCTACTCGATAAGCGATAGAAATAAACACATTTCAGCACATTAGAGCAATTGCTCCAACATGTGCAAGAAATCCGATAAACAGAAAGGTTTAGCAAGTGAAGCATCGAAGCCACTGTCGGCCATTTCTTGTTGAATAGAATCATCAGTTGAAGCCGACACACCAATGATGAGATGGTGTAGTTTACTAAGTCGGTCAACACGTGGAGAGTTTGCTCCGGAGACAATATTAGGTGTAGCGGGTGTGGCAGGAGTGGACCCTAAGGAAGAGGAGCGAAACCTTCTCCCAACTGTACGATTGATTCCAGATAGTAGATGTTGTACTTGTTCGTTCACTACTTGTGGCGTATGAATGGCAATGTCTGTCACGATCTCTTCGTCACTGTGGGCTGCTGCATAGTCTTCGATATGCTTGGCATTGTAATTATTCTCGAACTCCCGCAGACGACGAACAGTTTCCAAGCCATCCATTATTGGCATTTGCAAATCCATCAAAATGATATTATAGAACGGGACTGCCAAACTATTGGGGCAACGGTTCGTTTGCTCATTGACTCTAGTTTGAATCATATCCAAGGCAACGGCACCATTCCCTGCTTGGAAGACTTGGAAGCCTTGCCTTTGCAAGATCATTGTCATTGTCTTGATAATCACTGGAGAGTCGTCTACAATCAGCACTTTATTGGTTGAGTTCAAGAGATTACGTGGTGAAGAGGTATTAACCATGAAGGGATGATTCGTAACAGATGCAACGAACTCATTGCGAGGAACTCTCAGCGATGGGAAAGACCTCGTCTTGACTGATGGAGAAGCTGATGAAGTAACAGGTGCACTTTCCTCTTCATCAAGACTAGGACTTGGCTGGAAAGACTCTCCAAGAAGGGAATGAGTTGTCGCGGAAGCAAGATTGCCAAACCCTTCTTCTGAGGAAGGAGCGCGAATGATCTGTTGCATGTATGATCGTCTCATTAAAGAACGATATTTCTGAATATGTGAGAAGGTATGACGACAATCCTTATAGGATGAAGTAATAGTCCCATCATCGAGTTGTGTTTCATCAGGTCGATAAGGGAAAGCAAACCAAAAGACACATCCTTGTTTACCATCTGGTCTCTTCTGGACACCACAACTTCCATTTAACGCCTCCATGCGTTTAGATAATGAAAATAATCCCAGACCAGTCCCCCCTGCAAGACGTTGAGCTTGTTTGAACGGTTGGAAGAGATGCGCCATGGCATCTTCAGACAAGCCGATCCCTTCATCTGCCACTTCAACTCTAACTTTGAAAGAACGAAGTCCATTTTCACTTCTAGTGGTGGAAAGAAAAGTATCGTCGTGCTGTAAGCATTCAGCACGACTTGATTGCCCTGCATTCTGATCTAAATTCTGATCGTCACTCTTTTCCGATAAATTGGGTGCTAATTCTGCGATGGGAGTCACAGAGTGTGAACCTCGATTCATATGGGTATTATATTTGTGCCTCGTCACAGAGATAGTCGATGAAGCGGAGCTCGCAGGAGTGCCAGGGACTGCAATTCCAATCGTTGAGGAAGAAGCCACGCCATCTTCCACCAAGTTAGCTGATACGGTTATTTGACCACTGCTTGAGTACTTGCAAGCATTAGAGAGCAAACAAAGAACATTCTCTTGCAGCCACTGCTTGTCCGTAATAAGGAAAGGTGCAATTTGATGGGGAATGTCAATTAGGGTAATTGGAAAAGTGCTCTGAGCCCCAATCATGCACTGGATTGGCAATTGAAGAATCTGTCTAAAGTCGATTGTTTCCAGCTTTGGTACGAGTGCAAGGCCTCTTGAAGCTTTGGTATAATCTATGCAGCGATTGATACTCATCAACATGAAATCGTTCGTCTGCAAAGAAGTTTGGATACAATGAAACAACAGCTTGAAGAGCTCGTCTAATCGCTTCGCATCAACAAATCCATCTTGTACACAAGTAAGCACTTCCACTACGGACTCTTGCATCAAGCGGATATTACCAACAAAGGAGGAAAGAGGCTAGCACAATGCAAAATAGATTTGTTGTTATTGATAATGTATTCGTTATTGCAAAGTCTATCTCTTACCGTTTTCAAATCGTGAGCGACATTACCAACCATTTGTTTCATTTTTTGATCTGCCATTGCAATTTCTTCTTCACGTAAGCGCTCCTCTCTACAAATCAATTCATGTCGTTCCTCTTCACCGCGTTGAGATTGTCGCTGGAGTGCAAGATAGATCAAACAGGATATTGCAATATAGTAAACCAATGCATGGGCATCGGCTTGATTTGCCAATGCATACGAAATCACAATGCCTGCAAAGGAAATCAACCAAATCAGGGTGAATCTCCAGATATTACGACTAGGAAAGCAAGTCAGTAGGAGGAAAGGAGTGAACATTGACAACAGCAACAACCGAACTGGTGGCGCACGATCAGACTTCACTGAAGCTCTTATGATGAGTAGGGCGTTAGTTATGGAAATCAAGAAACAGATCGCCCATTCCATTTGGGAAGGTGTGTGGGCATCGGCGGTGGGAGTTGAAGCGCACAAGGATGATTGCTCCAACCGCCTCTCACTCCCGAGTTGTTGAGAAGAAATTAGAAAGGAAGAAAGCGAAACCATGATAGAATGGTTGAACGGAAAAAGCTGACTGATAGATCGTGACTTAAGAAGCTGCAATCCCATAGAGAGAATGGCAGAAAAGATGAGGATGAGCAGAAAGATAGAAAGGATAGACACAATGAGTGAGGATGGATCGAACGTTTCTTTCCAATACATTCCTATCTCGACACCATAGATAATGGTGACACAGACAAAGAACAACACATTAGGACCTCGCCAGTTGAAGAAGGAAGAAGATTGGAGAGAAGAAGAACTTTTAAATGCGAAATGACAGTTCATTTTTTTACTGAACAAGTCTTGCTCAGAATAAAGAGCAGAAGTCAAAGTGAAATCAGAGGTACTACAAAGGAAGTCAAAGGAAATGAGACAGCAGGAAGAGAGATGAAGAACGAACAGACGGAGGCCTTCTTGTACAAGAGAAGGCAAGTTGAGTTTGCGAGGAGGTGTCCGCTGGAACTGTACTGTGCAGGTGCGAAGACTGTCGACTGCTCTGCGGCATTGTCACTGACCAAGAAGACCATTCTCTGGGAGCACTGACGTCAGTATTTGAAGAGAGAGGAGCAAAGCGCCAGTGTGGGGGAAATTTTCGCATTTTCCAACACATTCCATCGATATTCCATGGAAGTTCGTCAATCTTCTCCATCAGCATCAACAGAAATGGTTGAATCACGGTGTCCTCTTCGGAGGAAGAAGGGAGATCTTGTGCATTGAGGAAGATTACTTGCTGATCTCGAGGTTGAAAATGCAGTTTAACTTTGGTCTTTCCATTCTTCTTCTCCTTCCTCTGCTCAAGATTGTGTAAATTCCCTTCTTAACCTCGAAATACCTGGCGGAAACATAGAAACCGAGCACAACAAGTCAATGGAATTAATTAATCGTCGATGTCATCAAGAAGGATATTCACTGCATTGACCATCATGTATGTTGAATGCAAAGAACAGTTGCCAGACCCGATCATTCATCGGGGGTGCCAATCAATCAGTTTTTTCAAGCTTCTTTTCGCAGAGATTAATTAATAAGCTTCGTTGGTTTATTCATTATTTCTTTGCCTTTATCAACGTTTAGTTCGTTGTTTATCAAAATGTCGAGTTTGACTTTTGGAGTGTGGGCTTTTTCGAATAAGATTTGTGGGGAAAAACATACGGGATGCTCGTGCTGGTAGTTCTCCTACTGCTTTCTTGACTAGTTATTGACCTAAACTGGCGTGGAGAATATTGAAGGTACACAAATGGAGGGATAACACCAATAATAAGGAATGCTATCAACACTCAAAAGTTTATCTATTGGATGGTATACGGGAGTGAAAATAATACCCAATGGGTTCCGCCGATTAGTATAGGGAGTCCAAATAGTTTAAGGTCCATCACTGTACTAATTAAATAGTGTTAGTGATAGACTACTAGACTGTTCGTTTAAAAGTGGTTGGTCTGCTTTTTTGTTTTCGCGACAAAAACTCACTTGTTTCACTAAAAACTGCATAAAGACGAGTTTATCAGAGTGGTGAGAGCTGCTCTGCGTTGCTCTACCGTAGCACAGCACGGCAGTGGCGCCAGTCACCGCCACAGACCACTCACTCACTCACTCACAGTCACCCAGTCACGTCTGCAAGTTCGTGGCATACAATTGTTGGTCATTGAAGTGGTGAATAACAGAAAGAATGCTGTCCTTGCGTCCCTCGTTGAAGCTTGCTATCTCACAGAGTAGATTTTTTTCGTCTGGAGCTGCCAGAAAAACTGGTGTTGTTCGCAGTTTTGATCGCATGAAAGGCTATGGTTTCATCAACACAAGCGAGCCTGGTGACATCTTCGTGCACTGGAAGCAAATTCAATCTGATGGATTTTCTAGTTTAGTGGGTACGTTCTTTATGCTTCTGTCCTTGCTATGTCGTAGTTTTTCCTAATTTGATGTCCTATTTCTTTCAGCTGGTGAGACAGTTGAATTTACTAGTGCATTTGATAGCAAGAATAGAACTGTAGCCAACGAAGTCACAGGTAAGATACATCTTCTGAACGTTGTTCTATAGTAGTAGTTCATTCTCTAAACTGCTTCTGTTGCTGTACATGTAACAGCTCCTGGAGGAGGAAAGCTCACTGCTGAACGTCTGCCTCGCAATGCACAAAAGAAACCTTTCGTCGCTGGAACGACTGTAACACATCGTGGTGGTGATAAGCAACAAGTGATCAACATCCAGATCGTTATCCCTCATAGCGGAGCTGCTAAGCGGAATGTCCGTCGCAATGTTACAGTTTCTGATGGCGAAGCTGCTGCTCCTTCTTCTGTTAATAATTAATTAATAAAGCTTTCTGGATAGTCTAATGGTTATGGATAAATAATATATATTAAATGAAAATACTGGATGGATATATGAGTTGTCTTTTGGTAGTTTATTAGACGGCTTACAGCCTGTAGTGTGAAGTGAAGTAGACCTACTGCTGCTATATCTAACTACTTTTCCTGGCTGCACGGGATTTCTGCCTTGTGTCCTTTCCTGGGCGATTAGCTTTCTTGGCCTTCTTAGCACCACGACCTTTGAATTCGTTGCGGACAAATTTGCCACCACGTGGATTGAAATCTCTCAAATCATTTGTCGATTTGGAGTCATTGCGCTTCTCTTGCTTACGATCTTTTCCACCGAAACCATACTTACGATCCTATTTAAACAAACGCCAAATGCTTAGAATAAAAGACACGGAAGAGATATAAGAAATCTCCTTACCATGACCTTGCGCTTCTTAGACTGCTTCTGAGCACCACCTTGAAGAATCTTCTCCAGCTTGGCTTCTTTATCATCTTTCCCAGTGCTTTTCTCTTTGAGAGCGGATTTGATTTCATGTGTGGTTTCCTTTGTTGCACGACTTTGTTCTATCTTCTTCTTGGCAGCTAACTGCTTGTTAAACTTTCGATTCTCTTCGCGGAGCTTACGTTGCTCAAAGGCAGCCATCTTTTTCTCTTCGATCAACAGCCTGTCCTTAATCTATTTAACAGCAAAACACGAAAAGTGTAAGTCATGGTAACGATCAACGAATACGCCAGCAGAACACTTACCCTGCCCATGTGTGCATCTGACTTCATATGCTCACAGAAATAATCATGAGGACGCAAAAAGGGGACTCCTAAGTCCTTCAATCTGTTTCTTCCTTCCGCCACCGCTAAGAGGGTGTGATTGTAGAAACTCATCTAACACAGAAGCACAACGTCAGATTGGGTAGAAACAAAGAGAAATCATAGGAATAAAATCACACCTCTCGTTCTAGGTCATCCAGCTCATTCTCAACTTGAAATTCATAATCAGAGATTTGCATGGTTTCGAGGAAAGGCAGACGTGAAGTCTCCCAGTCCGCCAAGCACTTCAATAGTCCTTCCTTATTATAGGTACCAGGACCATAAGCACTAGAAATAGGATGAGCACCAGTTTCTTTCTCAGCTCGCAAAGCTTCTAATGCTGCCATTTCAGCTTCTAACTCGGCATCTTCATTGGCCTCGTCTTCCTCTTCACGAACACGTTTCCGAGAAGGTTTTAAAGCAAGTTTAGGTGTGTCTACAAGCATCTCATCTTCAACCACATCAAGATCTTCCTCTTCTTCTTCACGAGGATGACGAATACGAACCTTCTTCACCATTTCTTTGCTCTTCTGATCTCTTCCAATCAATTTCACCTGCTCACTGCTGGCTGCTGCCAAGCTTTCTTTAACTTCCCCTTCCCTTCTCTTGTTAAGTTAATAAACGCCTCTCCGACAGATGAGAAAACAGTCTTTTGTATTGTGGTGGTGGTTAGAAATGATCTCTTTGTTGTTATTGACATTAACTTTTACTCTTTTTCTATTACAGATTTCAATCATTAAGTCTTTACGTCTACCTCGTTATAAAATGAGTGTGCGTTCATTCTCACCTCTATCAGCTTCTAAAGAAGGTGTGTTCCGTGTTGCCACTTACAATGTGCTTAGCAGTCATTTAAGCGGCGCAAACCATTTCCAGGCTTGTTCACCAGAGAACTTGGATGCTAAAGCACGTCTGAACAAGGTGTACAAGAAGCTTACTGCAGAGGTAGAACAAGAGTCAGTCATTTGCTTACAGGAAGTGTCAACGACATGGGCAGGTCCATTGCATTCTTTCTTTGCTCGTGCTGACTATCATCTCGTCACTGCTCTCTATGGTAATCGATTTAACGGCTATATGGGAGTAGCTGTTGCTATTCCACGTGGTAAATATGAGATCATGGATGTGGATATCACTCGTGTAGCAGATACCAAGTCTCTGCCAAGAAGTCCCAAACCTGGACTGCTCATGTCCTATCTACTGCAATTTAAACGATGGATTTTGAGTCTAGCTCAATCCTTTAAACTCTATACACCTCCTTTTGATGTGTGGGATAATGCACTTTATCGTCATAATCAGATGATTAATGTTCGTGTGAAGGAACGCTCTTCTGGTTCAGTCTTTGTTGTTGGCAATTACCATATGCCTTGTATGTTCCAACATCCTTCTGTTATGAATGTTCATTGTGCTTTATCTGCTCAACTTGTACATCGCTTTGCTAAAGATGATCCTTATGTCTATTGTGGAGATTTCAATATCAAACCTTCTTCCTCTCAATATGAACTCTTAACAAAGGGTAGTATTGATTCTAAGGTGAGTCTTGTTGTTATCACTTGAATTAGACAGACAGACTGTACTAACGGACTATATGGTGTGTGTGTGTGTGTGTGTGTGTGTGTGTGTGTGTGTGTGTGTGTGTGTGTGTGTGTGTGTGTGTGTGTGTGTGTGTG